>OZ016504.1:5552941-6051603 GCA_963966595.1 Physocephala rufipes | reverse complement strand
ATATATATATATATATATATATATATATATATATATATATATATATAATATATATATATATATATATATATATATATATATATATATATATATATATATATATATATATATATATATATATATATATATATATATATATATATATATATATATATATATATATATATATATATATATATATATATATATATATATATATATATATATATATATATATATATATATATATATATATATATATATATATATATATATATATATATATATATATATATATATATATATATATATATATATATATATATATATTATATATATATATATATATATATATATATATATATATATATATATATATATATATATATATATATATATATATATATATATATATATATATATATATATATATATATATATATATATATATATATATATATATATATATATATATATATATATATATATATATATATATATATATATATATATATATATATATATATATATATATATATATATATATATATATATATATATATATATATATATATATATATATATATATATATATATATATATATATATATATATATATATATATATATATATATATATATATATATATATATATATATATATATATATATATATATATATATATATATATATATATATATATATATATATATATATATATATATATATATATATATATATATATATATATATATATATATATATATATATATATATATATATATATATATATATATATATATATATATATATATATATATATATATATATATATATATATATATATACCTGAAACTATACCTGAACGCATAATAATTTTGTAATGCGATAATAATAAAATTTATATAAATTTCAAAGTGAAATAAAGTGGATTATTTCATTTATATTTTTATCACAAAGTAAATATACAATATAATAACTCGTATATTTATACGCGTAGCACTCGTGATTGACTTACAAAGTCAAAATAAGTTTACACGAGTCAGACTCGTGATTGATTTACAAAGTCAAAATAAGTTTACACGAGTCGGACTCGTGATTAATGCACAAGAGGTTAATATTTTTTATTTTTTTAAAATATTGGCTATGTCGGTCACCGCCTTGGCTAATTCAGCAATTGGTGCAGATTAAGCAGCCAGCATTTAAACAGTGGCATGCTGTGTGTGAACAATTTCGCTCTCTCACTCTTCTCTTTTCTCCAGAGAGGCAATAATCACGTCTAGAATTTGACTTACTCCGCCTGGAGGGCAAAAATCTGTGATTCGAATGTGTTCCCTTAGATGAGGGGGCGGTATCTCAATATCCGGCGACAGTGTTTCAGTATCCGGCGACGGTGTCTCAATATTCGACGGTATCTCCAATGATGATGGCGTGTTTGGAACGGATTGCATTGGCTAAATGTTTAGTAACAAAGTTAGTAGAATTTCGAAATGTTTAGTGCAGAAAATTACTTTAAAACCAAGAACCGATACCTCCACCCTCTCAACTGCTGCCGATCCAAGCACCTGTAGCGCTCTTTCTTCAATGGTAGTGAACCCTTTATTATAGGGGCCACCACCAGTCAAAGCGAATTCGGCTTTTGCGCTTTCGCGGCCATGAACGCAGATGGCTTTTCCACACAGATAGGGTCTGTAATTGACAACGTATATAGCATTCACATAACGAATTTTGCTATACTCACTTCTTTCCATTTTTCCCAACTCCTAGTGGGTCCTCTTTTTGAATTGAGCTCGCAAGCCAGCTGCTCCCCTAAGTTTTTCAACGACCGTGGGTTTGTCGCTGTATTTTTCCCCGCGAGCAATTCGGGATGTTTATGGCAAAATTCCACGTAGTGAGATAATTGCTCAGCTGTTCTTCTTTCGAATTTTCTGCAAAATAATTCTAAAACAGTTATTCAAATTTTTGAGAATTATAAAAAAATTAACTTACTTATTTGGCGTTTGTTCCATTTTTAAAATTTTGAAGTCAAATGTCAAAAAAAATTTTTTTTAAGATTTTCGTCATGTTAACTGAACACAGCCTACACCGTGTCAATTGACAACCAGAATAGGTCTGTAAAAAGCTTCAACAAGGTCTTCGACAATTTGTCTTAAAAACTTTGTATTAAGTTGACAACCAGAATAGGTCTGAACAGACCTGTTCGTTTCTGTAACTGAATCGAAAAGTTTTTCGATTCCCGTGACGTCATTTCGATTCGATTGAAAGTTTTCGTTTATGAAATGTTTACTGTTTCTGTAACAACAAATCGAAAAGAAGGCTGTTACGATTTGGTAATGACATATTAATCGAAAAGAAACAAATGGAATATGAAACAACTGTCAACTTGAAAAATAAATTTTATAGTTTAAAAAACAAAATTTTTAAGATTAATAAGATAATTTCCATTTTGAAAACTTTTATTTGTAAGAAACCCTTTTTAGTATGGCGATGATAATTTTTTTATTTTAGAAATGGTAATTTTCCTCCTCCATCCAACTAATTCCAATTATATTTTTATTTATTTCTAGAAAAAATTGTAATATTTGCATTAGATGAAGGAGAGTATTTTACAACTTTATAATTTATGATTGTTCTTTAACCGGTTTTCTATCATATAGTATTCAATTCGTATTTGTTTATCGAATTTAAGATTTGTCTGACAAAATATCTTAATATTAATTAAGAATCATCGAATTTAATCAATTTTATGATATCGTTTTGAAGAAGGATGGAATTTTGTGAATTTTGAAGAAGGATGGATGAAATATTGCTTTATTTGTATGCAATTGAACATAATAGGCGTAATATGCTGAGAATCCGGCGAAGGCAGTTAAGAGATTCTTCAGATCCTTTTCAAATTCCTGAATCTCGATTCGTGGAGCTCTTCAGACTTTCCAAAGAAGCAGGAAGTCATTTGCTCAATGAGATCTCTCCTTTTTTATATAAGGGAATAAGGAGAACGTTTATTCCGAATTCGTTGCGACTTTGTGCAGTGCTACATTTTTATGCGACCGGCAGTTTTCTGCGAGATATAGGCCAAGACTTTTTGTGTCCAATGAGCAAAACTATGATTTGTCGCATAATTCGCATATTATGAATGCAATAATATAAAATTTAATATTCCTTAATATTTGCATTTTACTTACTTTAAAAAGGGTCATATTATAATAATAAATATTAATGAAAAGTCGTTTACATTAAAAAAGTATATATATTAATTTTAATTTATTTTTTTAATGCATCATAGATATTTTTAATAGGGAATTCATGGTGCCTAAAGCGGCCATAACTTCCCTATGCCTTTGTTTGTTGTTCATTTTTCATTTCTGTTGTTTGTTGTTCAGTTTTCGAAATTCAAATGAAAAATGAAAAGTCAAATCAAATCTTTTCGATTCGTTTTTTTACAGAAACGGTCTTTTCGATCCATTCCTACGACAGTGGAATTGGAACGAATATCTGTAGAAAACTTTGACAGCAGTCAAAAGTTATTCAATTATTCTATTTTCGATTCATTTTTTATAGAAACATTATCAATGAAAATGACGTCACAGTGACGTAGAATCGAAAAAATGAATCGAAAAGCTTGGTGAAAACTAGTTACAGAAACGAGCTACTGTTAGTAAGTGCAAACTCATACTACTCAAAAGGGTTATCCATTCTATATTAGTCTCTTCGCTCCTCTCAAATCCTGTCAAAGGATCGGAGATAGCAAAATTTTAATTAAAATTCCAAAATATAATTTTTGCATTTTCTGAACAAATTCTTTGGTGAAACGGAAGGGATATAAAAAACATAACATGTGCATGGTGGATTTCACGAATTTCCAGATGATTTATATAATCTTAATTATTTGGATGATCTTAATGATCGAAATTCCGAAAATGATATTTTTATTTAATTATATTTTAGTTCAACCATAAATTGATATTATTGTTTTTATATTTATTTTATTACTATCCTTTTCGTTTTTACAATTTGTAAACTAAAAGAGTATGTAAGAATAATTTCCTAGGATATCATGATTTCAATTTTAGCGTGGCAGCCACGCGTCATCCTTCACCCTAAATTCATCGATCTTGACTGCACTCTGAGCAGTGTTTCTTTCAGGTACTTCTCCGGAGGGGCTCAGCTCCCCCGGAGAGGACCTAGCGCCCCCCCGAAGAAACCCGAACCCATATTTAAATGTTATTTAAACTATCATTTTATTCAGTCTGCCCCCCCGAATCTCCGTAGCGCCCCCCCGAAGTGCTGGTGTCTGAAAGAAACACTGACTCTGAGTCCGTAATTAGTTTACTCCGCTTGAACGCTGCTGCATGTCAGTGGAAGCTGTTTTCATGTCAATCGAAAAGTAAATAAACAAACGAAATAAACACGATAAGTAAGGAAAATGAGCGATAGAGAAGGAATGCTGAGGAATACAGGTGCCGCTGAGCCAGCACAAAGTGTCAGCGTGAACTGCTTAGTCATTTTGAATGCATGCATTGATATCTATGCATTTCAAAGAATCAGGATGTCATATAAAGCCGCAAATAAGAATCAGAGGACGTGCCAGACCGAAGCAATCAAATCGATGACGGATTCCGTGACGTATTTGTCAAATCATGCAAGAGTGAACATGGTGAAATTGTGGTGGGAAACGGAGGTGGAGCCACTAACAAAAGAGCGGTTTCAAATTGGGAAATGGAATGGAAGCGAACAATTGCCAAGTGCAATAAATTAACATCTGCCACCTTAGTCGAGTCCTTTAATACGTGCTTAACGCGTGCTTGGCGTGCGTCTTCCTTCCGGCGAGGAATTCTTCATGCCAATCGAAAAGATTGGAGGGTTTTCCGGGGAGGGTATCTTGCGCTGAATTAACTGAATTGTTGTTCAACTTATACTGATTCGTTAGCTGATTCGTAAATTTTGAAGTTTAGCAGTGAACATTTTTTACGTTCTTTTTCTGTTCGTTTTCGCATTAACTAACTTACAGGCACAAATTGAACGTAGGCGACCTGGTTTGACCTCATGGCTTACTAATTTTGATAAAAACAAAAACATCACAATACTGACGGAATATATTTTGATTGAGGACTACGATATCGCGGCTTGTCAAGATCGTCAACACAGAAGACACTTGTATGCAGAAAGACCAATTTTTACTGCGAGTATTTCTCTGTTGTAACGCGTTATCACCAGTTATAGCGTCGTCTTTGGAACTTATGGACGCATAAAATATCCAGAAGATAAACTACTTGTGGTTATAAGGATTGATGAAGTTGGTGATAATGCAAGATGGTGACATTAAGCATTAGAAGGTAGGTGTGCTCATAAAGAAAAAGATAGTGAGAGAGAAAGGAATGATTTGCTGAGAGAAGCAATTCAAGATATGGATAATGTTATAGAATAAGGATTATTTAAACTCTAGAATGTACTAGTAGGACTCGATAGAATGTAGTATTCTCTTAGTTTAGTTTTAAAACTACCGGTTATTGAGATCCACCGAAAATTAGCCCGAGAATATCTTTTCATAAATTATCATCACGTGATTATTTGAATTATTTTAGAAAAAGAGTTCTCTGTTGAAGTCACAGAAAAATAATTTGACCAAGTTTTAGTCATGAATCTCTTAGAAATCTCTTATGAATCTATTACATTGCAATCATCATCATTGTAGCATCATCGAAGCAGCAGCATCTCTCCCATAAATAGATGCTTTCTGGTTTGCTCATTCTTGTGGTTTCAATTTGGTTTTGCTATTTTATTAATGACATAATTCACCTCATTTGTTCTTGAAGAACGGGAGAAAGAGTGAATGCGGGAATGGGAGAGAGAGGCACAGGGTATGAATATGTTCCAAGAGCACAAATTTATTCGTATGATTTTTTTGGAAGTCCACTGTGTTTTAATGGCTTGATCGGTCACTTCTCCCACCATGAGATGATTTTAATATGTAATTCTTCTTACACAACAATTTGTATTAGCAAAGTCCATCACTCGTCCGTCATTTTTCTAGTGGGCGTTAATTCGAAAAGGTTTAACAGTTATTCCAAACTTTCTAGGAACAAAAACAGAAAGCAAAAAGTTTTATTATTTATATATTTTCGCTTTGTTGACAATGCATCCGTCCCTTTCTTTGTTTTGTCATTTTTCTCGCTTTGTTTTGTCATAATAGTTCCTTCATTGATTAACTCCATTGCTTCTCAAATAATTCCTTTTTCCTCGAAAAAGGAATACATTGGCCGGGTATCCGTGGCCTTAAGCGAGATTACGAGATTTCGTTCAATGATTTTAATGATTTTCCCGGAGTCTGTTTCGTTTTGTAAGAACAACCCATTAGTTTTTGGAATCTGGAAATTAAAGGATATAAAATGTAAATCGTTTAACATTTATTCTATTGCTCGAAATGAAGAATGTGTTGTAGTTTAGAAGCTCAGCTCATTTAACGGACATTTCATACTATTATTACCGCTACAATGGTTAAGGACGATTCTACAAATCGCTGAGCATTAAAAAAATTTTTAATATTTAAAACTCGCAAATTAAATACTTGTAAAGAGTTTAAACCCGTTTTAAAGTTAGGGTAAAAGACGTTGACTTTCGATTATAAGACGGCATTCAAAGCAATAGAAGAATGTGAACACCTTAGTAATGACTTAAATAAAATTATATTTCGTTCACAAAAATCTTTAAAAGTTGTCTGTTAGAAAAAGGGGAAAAAAGTAGTTAAATTGTAGCGATTGTTAGTCATTTTGAATTTACTTGTCGGGATGGAGGGGACCAGTGCACTTCTTATGCTAATTTTGATTCTCCTGATTACTTTCATAAAGAGAAACCCTAATTTCATCTACCGCAGCGATTCATCTGTAAGCTATTCGAATGATGTTCACCATAAGGCTCCTAAAATCGATTTCTCAATTTTTTTCTGTATCAAATTATGCGCGCTATCGCTGCAATGATTTCTCTCTATTGCAATTGATCTGTAGAAAATCAACTATATTGAAAAAATAGAAAAATATTTTCACCAAATTCTTATTAAAACCAATAGTAATAGTAAACAAATATCGCATGTCATTTAACAGAATTAGTGGTAATGCAAATATTAGCAAAAGAGTCTTCAGCCATTCACATCGTTGTGAGGATTTAAGAAAAGATAATATTCTCCCTTAAAAATTCTTTTAATGGATTCTGTCCGCTCGTCATTCATTTCTTAGAGAAAACAAGACAATTATCGCTGGCATTACTTACTCTCCATGGTTTTGTTTTCTCAAAGGACATCCTCAGAAGCAACGAGTGTGTGTGGAAGATTTCAACACAGGTACTTCCGGTTATCACAGAAGACCGATTACGGTCTAAATATTATGTCTTTTGATGGGCGGTAATCCTTTTTCTTCCACTATTTCTTTGATATTCAAACTCATGACGATGACGAGAAGGGGAGGAATTCAATGTTGCAAATAATATCTGAATGAAAGGAAGGAGAAGAATGTGTTTGAATTGGCAGCGAAGTGGCGGAAGAGAAAGGAAATTTTTATCCTAATAATAAATTGTTATCCTAATACTTTAGAATGGTCTTTGGGTTGCAAATAAATAATCCTTCAGCCTAATTATGCTATCTATTTATCTCTCTGTCTCGCTCTGTCTCACACACGTCCACTTTTCTTTGAAAGAAAAAAACTCTCTGGCTCGTTAAGAAAATTGTTCAACGATTATCTGATTATTAAAGTAGATATTATTGATTATTGGGTTGCTCAATTAGTTGAGATGCGGTTGGACGATATGAGGAATTTCATAAAAAGAGATGACCGGCAGGACATTTTAATCAGGAAGCTAACATTTATTTTTCCATTTATTGTTGAATATCCTTTTTGTAAATATATTTTTGCGGTACGAGTATTGAAAATCATATTGTGTTAATTTTCTGACGAAAAAACGGAAGGAGAAACGAATCCGAACATCCTTTTCTGACATAAAATGCGGTTGAACGCTTCGTCGATCCCATCGATCCTTTTGATGGGACCTTAAAAAATTTTAAAGCAAGACCGAAGTTAGAAATTTAGAATATTTTTCCTGGATTAGATCGAAACTGCGATGCCTTTGATTCCTTTTAGGTTCTTTAAGGGCGAGACTGTCATTTAGACTCTCCGAGAGTCTTCCCATTTTAAACGTATTATCGAAATGAATCAGATAAACAAACGAATGCCTTCCAACCAAATAAATTAATGATAAGATCGTAGACTATAAAATATATTATAATAAAGTCACCATCAATAAAAAGCCAATAATAATTTATAGTTTATCGTTTCATTCTGGTGAAATTATTGAATATACGAAGATCTTTTGTGGAAATGAGAAATCAATATGAATGAAATATTTCGAAAACGCCTTGGCCGAAGTCAATTTTTAGTTTTGTGTCATAAAACGATGGAGCAGTGTACTCAAGGATAAGCGAAGTACGTATTGACTCTGCCTAGTGGTGATTCGTGTGAAATGTTTTGGGTGGTCGAGACAAGAAATTGAATATCCACATATACAGATATCTTAGAAGACAAGAAAATATTGATAGAAGAATTGCTCTATAAAATTATATTTTAGAAGACAAGAAATCGTTAACGCTATAAGTTCTTTTATTTATAAAGAAAGATCGTGTGGTATGTTAGGCGTGTCGCACTAAAAATTAAGTATGGAAAAATAAGCGTAAGGTTATTTAAGTTAGCGCCGATAATTATCCACGTAAGAAATAATTACCAATAAGACAATTATCAATAAGCCGATAATTATCAATAAGACAAGTCACAGTGCGTCCAAATCACAACAACAATTTTCTTGTGTAATTTATCGAGAGAACACACATCTCCAAGTGACAAAGAAGAAAAGATAATAAGAGGTCTGTATTAGTACTGTTTGCGAATAAATCTTTTTTGAAAATATTTCACCGCACTTTCAACACCTGTAGTAACTGAAAGAAGAAGGACATTCGCACGTTGTTAAAATCGTTTGGAGAAATACAAACTGAGTTTTTCACATCAAGAAAATATATTACATACGCCAATGTATTCGACCATATCGTAAATCGTCTTCCGTAAAGTTCGTTTCTGAAAGTATTCCTTCAAAATACGTTCATCAAATAACATTCGCCATTTTTTCATAATTCAGTAAAATTCATGTCGGAAACCTTGCCGTCTTTCTCTCCCTTATTCTTTCTCCAAAATGGAGTTTCTCAGGCGAGTCACGCACGAATACAAACAAGACTGCCTCGATAGTGATTGCGTGAAATCCGGTTTCTTAACGCAATTAAAACCAAACTCGGGAAAGCAGTTCAGAAACCAATCAGGGTTGAGTTGGGGATTGGGAAGAAGAAGAAGAAGACGTTTTGTTGATAATGTGGTGGGGAGAAACGTAATCAAGTATATTGTACAAAATCTAGCATCTCATACTCTCTGTCTAGTAAGGGTGGATTCGGGTAGACGGTAATATTTCGTACGCATACGCTCACGCACGCGACAGGCGTTAAGCGACTGCTGCGATTAGGGTGTCGGTGGGATGGACATTTAAAAATTGAAATTGCTGACTGCCATTAGGCAAGAATGGATGACCCACACTCTGAAATCTGTCATTGCTGTGCCGATGTTAATGCGATTGCGGATGTCATTGAGGGCTACTTAATCATTGCTCAAAATGTTATATGTGTTTCCTCCCGGGCCAGCCATCTGTGTGTTACCACCATCGTTTGTATGCTGTGGTCAGTCTGACAAATTTTTTTTGACTAGACAGTCGAGAGGAATGGACGTTAAATTGCAGACACACAATTTTATTAAATTGCTATCAATTAGAGAACTATTTCCACCATTTGTATGCTGTAATTTTTGCGATGCTCATAAGCGTGGTGTCAAGTTGGAGTAAATCAGACGACAAAAAATAATCTTTGACTGATTGTGTCAATGAGCGTAAAAAGGTGCAGAAAGATCGGGTGAGTGGCCAACTGCAATATAGTAATTCCTCATATAAATCCTTGTAAGCCAATCATGGAGATATTAACCATCCTCATATACATCTTAAATGAATCAACTGCGCGACCCTTAAATTCCGAAGCTAGTCTTTCGTATTTAAGGACTTTGTACGGACATTGACTACTTAGAAAAAAATTTCAATTTTGTATGCAGGGAAAAAGAAAGACGGATGAAGGAAAGCGATTCAATATGACTACCATCTACTCAAAAGTGTTCTCTGGGGCGTCAAGTTCTCCTAAATTAGTGCAAGGAATGCTCACTTCATTTAGAATATATTTCGTGAAGCTCTCTTTTTCTAGAAAATTTGTTGCCATTCTGCAATATCGTTTAAACAAATAATTATTATATTCTTGGTTTTTTAATGACTTCTATGGGTAATCGTCATACAAAACTCGAAAACCCTATTTTTATCCAGATTATGCCAAACTTATATTTCGCGAAGAAAACCAATTGAGCAAACGTCGCAAGGGAAAGTCAGACGGGAATTTTTAAAAATATCAAACGAGTAAAAAACCCAGTAAGAAACCAGATTCGTAATTTCTGAATTTGTAATGTCCATAGTAATTCTTTGCAGTTCATAGAATTTTTATTTCTATGTCGAATCACAACGAATGAACAGACTGAGGATGGCACATCGCCGAAACCTGTTTGCCTCCAAAACATGTTTGACGGAGAATGAGACGAGGATGCGAGAAAATCATTGCAAAACTTTATTTGCATTGAAGTTTTTCATAATTTTCATGATTAAAACATGAATCATAGAACATAGAATATGAATGATAGAACGTTTTCGTTGGAACCACGTTACCTTTTGAAACGACTTCCTTCATTCAAAATAAACAATTTGTTTATTTTACATTGAATCCTTTCATTGCCATTCATTTTTACGAACCAGGAGTGAAAGTTATTCGTGATAAGTCAGAACTAGGGATGAGGTTTAAGGTCTAGAGGGTTTTCATCTGAATTTCATCCAAAGCCTAATATGAGTTCATCTTGACCATTCTTTGAGTGTAGTTTAAACACTCGTGCCATATCCGTTATAGCAAATCCAACACCAACAACAGCAATTAGAGGAAAATTAATGAATTTTGTATGAAAGGAATTTTGTATGAAAGGATTTCTTTGAATTCTGGGCGATGGACCGCATGTGCCAAATGTTTTTCTAATGGTTGGTTGTATTTCCATTGATAAAAGATTGCCAAAAACCGATGAAAATATTCTTACAAAACTAATGCTGTTATAAGCCGTTAATTTTGGAAGTGGAGCAAGTCCATATAAATTTACATCGAAATATATTTAGATCTGAATTTTGAATTTTAAACAAAATTTTTAAAAGTGGGGGAATTTTAAGAAGGAAATTCCCAGCCAAGTGTTTAAGTTATACTCTTCTGCGAACTTGAAATTACCAGATCAGAAAAATAATTTTATTCTTTCCTTTTTATTTTCCAGAAATTGATATAACTCAATTTCAAAATGAACTAGCATAGTTATGTCTTTTAATTTTTGTTGTCGTCCTCCGACACCCGGGACTCCATTGCATTTTTCTGTACTTGTTCTCTCACAAAGCAATATCGCCGCTTGGTGTCGCCTCTTCCTTTAGGAATGTCGTAATGATTAATGTTGAGTTGACAAATTTAACTGTGCGATTTACTTACAGTGATCAATCCTAAAATATCCTTTAGGAAAATATCCTTTAGGGAAGGTTGGGAAGCGTAACCTTAACCAAAGTGTCATTAAGTCTTTATATCTGTTTCGATTTGACAACGATGGAAGGGGTTCTAAACCACCCAGATCCTCACTAAGCACAATTTGAGATGCATACTGGTCAGTCATGTAGAATATTTGAAAAAAAATTTCAAATGCATCAAAATTATTTCATGTTTTCTAAAATTAATCACATATTATTATTAAATTGTATTTTTTCAGCATATTATCCCAAAAGAACTAGGGAAGGATTAAGCGTGTGAATGCAAAATGCATGCATTTTTCCATAGCAATAACTGAAACAGACCGATTCTGCCGGTGCAACACGTTTGCACACCTTTCTATCTGATGAATCGTTCTGCGATTGATCACAGTTTATCCTTTTGTCTTTTACTCCATCCAATATGCGCAAACGCATTGTATTCGAACGGGTCGTCCTGTCTATTAGTTTGTCCATTCTCTGTCCTGTCAAAGGATTTGTCCAAGCCAAATTTTAATTAAATTATCAGAATATTATTTTTACATTTTCTGGACAAATCCTTTGACGAAAGCCAAAGGATATAAAAATATAATATTTTGAAGGTGGACTTCACGAATTTCGAAATGATTTCAAATATTTGAAAATGAAAAAAATACTTTCGCAGTTCTGGCAATGACATATTTATTTAATTACATTGTTGTTCAATGAGAAATGAAAATTATTTTTTAATGGTATCACTTTGTTTCTTTCAATCGATTCCTGTTTTCAATTTAAATTTAGCGTGCCAACCACGTGCCGTCTTGCCTTTAAATATAATCATTATTGATTTTTACGCATATCAAAGAATTAACATCTCAAATTGAGCCCCAAACGCGAGAACCAAGCGAACGTGCCAGACCGATACGATCAAGTCGATAACAATTAAGGATTTGCTCAAATGATGCCAAGGTGAAAATAGAAGACAGTGCCGCCAATAAACAACAAGATATAAGATATTAAGTGAGTCGCAGGCAAAGAATTGCCAAGTATATACACACAATGAACACCTGTCACTTTGTATGAGTCCTCTAATGTGTGTTTGAAGTCTATCTGGCCCGCGTTTTGTCGTTAGCAGTTTTTAACAATCGGATGTGGTTTAGGAGTTGTAGATCACTGAATGCCGAAAACGCAGGTGACTTTTTTTAAAAATTATTTGATTATTGACGTAATATAGATGACGGTTAAAGTATACTTCACTTGGAAAATAATTTTTTTCTTAGAATGATAATTAAGATCTAAATTAGGATGTCTCTTGTAGGTCACAATATTACCTTTCCAACGTCATATAAAAAGCTTAGTTGTGTTTTGAAGAAAGTATTGAACACATTTATAAATTTTACGATTGCCTACAAAACGAACCATCGTAGTTCGTATTTATACTCGTATATCTAAAATCTTGTCATTTTTTTAGAAAACTATAATTGGCTGAACGCTCATTTCGTGACTAAATTACATAGATATTCGATCATTTATATAAACATTACTCTTACTAATTCTGTTAATTCTGTTAGGCACACAAACTCCACATTTACTGATACAGTGTTTTCAACTGAGTGTTATAACCTCTGCCTCGACTAATGACAAATAAAGTCAAAGCCGCAGCAATTTATTTTCATCTTGTATATTTCCTCATGGATGCAGCATGAGAAGAAGAATTTCATAGAGTATCCTGGGCTGTCCTTTCATACCAAATAAATCCTTTACTTAATAAATACATTTAAAATCAATGAATTTTCTTTAGTCTTTTTCTACCAATAGTTACCCAAATTTTTCAATTTATTCTAATAATATTTGCAATTCGTAATCGATTTTTATGTGTTCGCATAAATATGTGTGTGTACTATCTTGCCTTTAGTCTTGCAAAGCTGTGTGACAAATGTTCGTAATAGTTCACCTTCATCGATTCGATCCATTGACATTCAAATCATTGTTTTATCCTCAACAAAAGGATAAAATAGCCGAGTAGGATGGACATTGCAAAAATATAGCGTGAATCCTTTTTTGTCTACTCTTGGCGTGGTTTCAATCCCTTTATTCCTTAATTCGTTTTGGAAATTTGCAAATTAATGAACTGAAAGGGATGGCATTGAGTTATTCGGAAATGATGAATAGTTTGTTCGACTATATATTCTTAAATTAGTTTTAGGATATATCACATTATTACTAACGCTACAAGAATATTGAAGGACTGTACAAATTACTAAAGATTAAATAAATTTTTAATATTTAATTTTTTTGTTATTGTTAATATTTAAAATTAAAAAACCAAATACTTTTAAAGGGTTTAAATTGAGGTCATAACGGCGTTAACCTTGCATTATAAAAACGTATAAAAACTACTATGAAAAAATTACTATGAAGATAAATCCTAGCAAGGACTTAAAAAATTTTTTTTCTTTTAAAAAATTCCTCGAAAAAAGTTTGTTAAAAAATTAGAAGAAAGGTCGTGCTTTTAAAAAGGAAGACCCGGCAAATAATGATGCAATAAAATTTTATTTTACACGTAAACAAAGAAGCCTCAAAAAATATTCTTATTATCCTCAAAAATACCGTTTTTTTACAGTTGCCATTTACAATTTAATCCTTTCAGATACCCCGAAACTTTGCAAGCTAGTAAATTGTTGAAAAGGGTTGGCTGGTGATGATTTAAAGGCTAGACTTTTTGAAATGAATCGTAAACCATATGAAGTTTCATTGTGAAGAAGCAACAACAACACCCCGTTGTTTTTCGTCAAGACCGCAATCTTTTTCCGTAGGAAGGATATGACGCGTCAGGTAAAGACGGAACAAACAAAATCATTTTTTTAATTATTTATTATTCTAGTCTTTATTACAATATTTCTTTTATTTTGAATACATCTTTATTTCTTTCTATTCCGACCCTTCTAGTACTTCGAAAAACAAATCGCAATTCTCTTATTTTTAATAATTAAATCCTATTTTTAATAATTAAAAATTAAGCAAAGGACTGCTGACTATCCTTATCCTTTTTTATCCGTTGAACTCTTCTGATCCTTCGCTGCTTATTATGAACTCATTAGCCAAAAAGGATACAACAAGAAACTTTTTATGATTCCACAAAGGATTAATGTGATTTTTCTTTTTACCCGAAATCCAAATATATTTCTCTTAAAATTAAAAAAAAACTCTTCGAAATCAGTATTTTTTTAGGAAATTGTGCAATAAAATAATTTGACGAACGACAACCCGTTTAAGTCATTCGTTAAAGGATTGCACAGGAATTGCACAGTTTGTGAGTGTAAGAGTCTCGGTGTGGCAAGAAATGGGCCAACGGTTGCAAAAAACTAATTCCAATCAAAAGGTATTCCAGGAAGGCAACTCCGCAAGGACATCTCTTTCTTATGATGCAATAAATGCTTTTTCCGAGTTTTTCATTTCTTAAAAAATCTTTAATTTAAGGAAAAACAGACTGGGATAGAATTATTTTTAAAAGAGATTTTAGAGTTAACATTATTTCACGCGAAATTTATTTTTTGGGTTTAATTTATACTAAAAGTAAATCTAAAAAAGGGTTGCCTCGTAGAAATAAACCCGGAATTTCGCAGAAAATATCGGTATTGATTTGAACAATTTATTACCAATTCAAAAACAATACTTTTTAAGTCTTAATTATTCTCAATACAGAGAATTTGCCACACGTGCCAGTGTCAAAATAACATGTCAAAGTCGAGCAGGTTATGTCAAAAAAGAAATATTTAAATCGAAAAATTTTTTGTTTATTGGACTTGTAAATAAATTATAGCCTATTAATAGTAAGTTTTCAAAATATACTCCCAGATTACGATTAGTAGTAGAAGTATTAGTAGTAGTACTGGAATACTGCGATAATTATTTCATCTTTATTTTTCAGAATTTTTCAGATAACACCTTTACGAGAAATGCTAAAGTGAACCAGGATTTCTTTTAATTGGAGAGATGGGGATCAATACTCTTCCTATACTAACCCCTGCCTACTTTCAGGATTGTAACCAAATCTTTTAACTTACAAAATGTGTATGTCTCTTATCTGTACTCCCGCATGCTTAATCCCACTAGGGTAGTAATTAGTCAAATTGCCCACATCAGAAGTAAATCATCCCGATACCAGGAATACATTGAACGGTTCATGTAATTCATATTTCTAAAGGTTGAAACTCTGACGCGTGTCTTCGATCAGACTATTTTTTTCAAAATTGACTTTGAATTTTAATTTTAACAACATCCGAAATTTGTTTTAATTTTGATTCTCTTTATCAGAACCATAACGTTTTTATTTACATTTTTAAAAAGTTTGCGACGGCACAATAATTTTTCGCAAATTTAGATAAGAGATAAAGCATTATTTTGCGTCTCTCGACTGAAATCACTGCTTCAGAAATAGAATACTGTTGTGGTTGAAGTAGCTCCCCAAACGCTTCCATATAAAATTTGGTCGTCTGCCGCAGTCACTGCGAGGTCTTGCTTCGACTGTATTTGAACAATTACTGTTGCCAGTTATATTTACAAAAACAAGAAATATGAATTCTTGATTCTGAATTCTTAATAGGAATAACAACAAACCAATAGTAATAAAGAACAAATATCCGAATGGCAGTTATCCTAACTAATAATTGTTATGCAAATATTAATAAAAAGGTCTTCGTCTTCGTTCACATCCTTGTAAAGATCTCCAACTGAGATTTTTTAAGAATCTGTCCATTCATCGTTCATTCCTTAAACAAAACAAACAAAACAAATCAATAATCCTTGGCATGCTCTCTATGGTTTTGTTGTCACAAAGGACATCCTCAGAAGGAGTGCGTAAAACCAAAAAAATGTTAACCCCGGTACTTCCGGTTATCACAGAAGCCCGATTGTGCTCTAAATATTATGTCTTCTGATGAACAGAAATGCAATTGTTGTTTCTCCAGTATTTCTTCAACATTCGAGTTCGTGACGACGTCGGAGAGGAAACAACTATGTTATTGCAAATAATAGCTTTGAATGGAAGTAGCCTTTGGGCGGTATTTGAATGGAAGTGGCGGGGGAGAAAAGATAAAATTCCTTTTTAATTGTTATCCTAATATTTTTAAAATGGGTTTTCGGTTGCAAATCAATAATCCTTCAGCCTAATTATGCTATCTGTTTCTCTTGCTCTCCCACTCTCTCCCAGTTTCTCTGTTTCATTCTGGTCTAAATGCATTTAGCCAGAAGATCTTTTGGTCACCAAAAAGTATCGCCATTTTTCAATCATAAAAGTCTGATTCTCGCAACGAAAAGAGCCTTCTGTATTGTTGAAAAGATTATTCAATGATTATCTGATTGTTAGGGGAGATATTCCTGATTATTGGGCTGCTCAATTAGTTGAGATGCGGTTCAGCAAGATGCGGAATTGTGTAGAAGTAGATGAGCTAGAAGTAGATGAGCGCCCAGACATCTTAATCAGACAAGCTAATATTTATTTTTCCATTTACCGATGAATGCCTTTTTTGCAAATCCATTTTTGCGGTGCGAATAATTAAAACCATATTTTGTTCATTTTCAGAGGAAGAAAACCGAAAATCTATTTCTGCCTTTAAACACGATTGACTATTTTAATGTCAAATTAATATTAAATTAAAATTTAAAGCAAGAGAAATTATAGCATTAATAAGACATTATACTCTTTTTGTACTAAATAAAAAATGTAAACGTCTTAATCATTTTTAAAATATTTTGGATTTTAACTCTCGTCTAGGCTCTTATAGAGTTTTTGAATTTTACCGTGTTGACCGTATTTAGCCTCAAAACGACAGACAGATTTTCATTAAGTAAAACGATCAAATGCATAAGAGCGCACAAACGAACGCCTCCGTCCAAATAAACTAATAATAAAATTATATTATTTAAAAAATATATTATAATATAATTACCATCGCTCATACGTCACTAATAATTTTTGACAGTGCGTCGTAGTCGATGAGTCGTAGAAAATTTGCGATTCCGTTTGGTGCCGTTAAAATGTTTTAATATTCGAAACTTATTTGTGAATATGAGAAATTAATAACAATTAAGTATTTCGGAAAGGTGTTGACAAAGGTTGATTTTTGATCTTTTACCATAAAACGACTGAGCAACGCAGCAAGTGATAGGCGAAGTGCGGGATGACGTCAATGGTAATTCGTGTGAAATTGTTTCTTCGTGACTTTTTGGTGGTCGAAGTGGAAAATGAGGAATAAGAAGTTCTCGTTGGTTTTAAGAGATATGAAAAATAATAATTATTAGAGGAATTGCTTTAAAAATGACGTCTTAATAGTGACAAATTATTATCTCCTAGTTGTTTTTATAGAAACATTAAAGATTGTGTGACCTATTATTTTTTCGAAGGTAAAAGTAACAAAATATTCATTTGGACTTGCTTTTTAATATGTTTTACTAAAATATTATAATAAGAGGCTCTATTTTCAATAATATTAAAATTATAGACTTTATAAAATAAGTTAGCTTTACTAATATTCAAAAAGATATTAAACTTAAATCATGTCTAACGCAGTGCTCGAAAATAACCATTATTTTCAAAACTTTTATCTAAAAGCTTTTATTTTTAAAAGTAAAAGTTAAAAGATTGTAACGATGTTTCGAGAAACTTCTGTGTTGTGTTTGATTGTTGTTGTTTGTTTTTTTTAGTTTTTATTCAAGTAATTCTGTGTTTACTTTTTGTTGTTTTGTTGTTAAATTCGATGCGATTATTTGTTGTTGACTAGTTATTCCGATTGGTGTGTTTATTTGTTGTTGCATTTCTAACACAAATGTTTTTAAATTGTTGTCTCGTAAATAGTATTTCAATATGCTTATTTTGGGTTCTTTTATATTTGCCCCCACTGTACCATTTTTTGTTATCTTTTCCTTTTCTTCATAAACCATTGCCTGATCCTACGGTACTTTTCCAGCGAGCTTTTTGTGACGCAAGCGTCGAATTAAATCCACCTGAGTTGGGACCGCTCAACTCAGGTCACCACGACTTCAGTTCGCGTTTAACTGAGGAAGGGCTCAGTTGGGTTGTAGGCCGAGTTCTACACCCGTCGGTGTTTCGGGAGTTATGTAAAGAAAGTTTCTTTACACCCCCCCCCTTTCTTTCCAGTGGAAGTAGTACCGTTACCATCCTAGGAGTTATGGTGATGGTATATTTTCCACATAAGAATTTTATTCTTTTGTTTTCTCTCTCACGGTCGGATAAGTTTGGATATCACACCCGAATGCTTTGGAGGGCGTTCTCTTCAAGTCCGGAACTCTTAGGCCCCTCAAGATCCTTAAGTTCATCAAAAATCCACACGCGGTTGGTCTTGGTTCCCGTCTGTGGGGCTTTAGAGGAACTTTCTTGCGCTGGTATGTCTTTATCGGATGGGGGATTGTGACTGTCGACCTCGTCGCATAAATCGTCATAAAACGTTTCCGTGACCGGGTCGAAGTACTTCTGGTACACCACCCCGACTGTTTCAGGTTCTGGACTTGAACGCAAAACTCGTTTTGGCGGCGTATTATCGTCATCCCCAAATCGCAAGAGAGGAATCTTGCGTCGGCCTCAACACTGCTCTGCCGCTAGCCCTCGTATGACTCTGCAACCTCCCTCCTTTTCCTGATGATCGCAAGTCTATCTTCTCTGGGCCGTAATCCTGCACCGGTGTCTTAAGGAATTCCTCGGCGTACTTTAATAAGAACACGCCACACTCCGTTCCATTCATTTGCTGAGGAATCCTATGTACCACCAATGGTAGATTGCTTTCGCTAAAGGTCCGAGGTGTGTCATTGGGCCTTCGAAATTTACATTCCTCTGAGAGGTACTCTTGGATGGAATGTGCTACATAGGAACGCGGTCCCGGGCTGAGGGAGTCAAATTGAAGGATATACGTCTGGGTGTTGAAACCCACGAACGAGACCACCATTAGGAACCAGTGGTTATTATTATTTACCGGTACCAATATATGGTGTTTTGTAAAAATATCCACCTTTCTGGTCCACCGGTTTACGGAAGCATGCCGCTCTTTTGCCGTACCATTCCGGACTCCAATTTTATTATAGAAAAATGTGTTAAAAATGTGTATATTTTTACTGGCGTCGTCCGACAATTTCGCGGTCAGCACGTAATTGGTCCAAAACTCTATTATTTTATCATTCAGCCATCTACCGGCTGCTAGTCGCCTGTAGTTGGCCAAATAGATAGACAGACCACCTTGTTCCATGGAATACTGGACGATGGGCTCCGTCTCGTCGATGCCACAGGACGCCTCTCTGGACGAGGGCAACACCAACCGTTGAGTCTGACAAAATTTTACGCGCTCGAGCGGGCTTATCTCGGTGCTATTGGACTCGGGTCCATATGCTTTCAGTTCACCGTCGAGTCGGTCAAAATAGGTTTCGCTGTTGTTTGCTGCGGACGTGGTTGACTGCATTCACTTTACGTAATATCTAGGAGCGGAGAGTATAATTAGAATCATCGAATTAATCATTATACTGGACAACACGATCTACAACTGACACAACATATAAAAGCCAAACTACTGGGTTTCGTCTTGTCTGTCGATACGTTTTGTGTACGGTCTATCAAGTTTTCTTGGAATTCTTTAAGGTCCCTTATATGGGCCGTACGGATCTTGTTATTTCCTGGTATGTTGAGTTGAATGATGAGTGGTGAAATATACTCCTTGATTTGGTATGGTCCTTCGTATTTTGGGGCTAACTTAGCGTTGAATTTGTACACTGCCTTCGATAAATGATGGGTTTTGACCAAAACTTTAGTTCCTATTTCCGGTTTCCATTGTCTCCGTCGCAGATTATAGTGCCTGGCTTGGTCTTTCGAAGCTCTTTTGACGATTTGGAATATTTCTTGTAACCGGATGTCTTTGTACTCGGGATTCTGTGGCGCTGACCCAGTACCTGTAGTGACTTCGTCGAAGAGTGACCCATGAAGAAGTGCTCTCGACCTCGAGCAAGAAATGCTGGACTCAAACCTGTCGTCTCAGATGCCATGGTGCTTATCGCTAGTGAGATTTCCGGGATATACTCGCCCCACTGTGTTTGCTTGTTGTCTATAATTTGTGCTAGTATTCTATTTATATTTCTGTTTGCTCTTTCCGTTGGGTTCTCCTGAGGGGTATAAGGTGCGGTAAACTGTTGATGTACTCCTATACTTTGAAGAAATCTTTGAAGTGGTCTGCTTCCAAACTGGAGGCCATTATCTGTGACAAAGGCTTTTGGAACTCCATATCTCGCTAAACTTCTTTCACGGAATGCTTTCTTTACATTGTCGGCGGTCGCTTCTCTCAGTGGTATGATTTCTGTCCACTTGGAGAACTTATCGAAGAAAACCAATATCACTGAGTTTCCGTGCTTTGTCCGAGGTAATGGTCCAATGAAGTCAGCGCAAACGATGGACCACGGCTCATCTGGTATTTGTGTAAGCATTTTTCCTGCGACCTTATTTTGTTCCGGCTTATATTTTTGACAGGATTCACAGTATCGAACATGTTTTCTTATGTCCCTGAACATACCCGTCCAATAATATTTGTTGGCTATTCTTGCAATAGTCTTTCTAATTCCTGGATGTCCAGCACTCGGGTCATCGTGATTTTCCGTAAGTACTCGAGTGCGTAGGTACTTTGGGACGCAAAGCTTCCATGCGGCACAGTCCTCGTCGTTCAATTGCCCTGAAATATGTCGATACAGTTGGCCATTTTCTATGACGTAATCAGCAAATTTCTCTGGGTTCTTCTTGACTTCGGCTATTTTGATTTCCGTCCAATTGCATTTATTTCATCAATCATCACGCTGTTTAATTTTTCCACGGGTTCTCAGGACAGTGTATCCGCGACTACGTTCCACTTACCTCTTCGGTACTTCAGGTTGAACATGTATTGTTGTAACTCAAGCGCCCATCTCTCTAGCCGCCCAAACGGATTTTCCAGTGAATTTAGCCACTTAAGTGCGAGGTGATCCGTTGCGACACAGAATCTATAGCCTTACAAGTATGGTCTCATCTTCCTGATTCCCCATACGACTGCTAGACATTCCTTTTCTGTAGCTGAATAATTAGTTTCTGCCTTGTTAAGATGTCGACTAGCATATGTAACAGCTTTCTCGCCTTCGTCGGTTTTTTGCGTGAGAACTGCTCCTAACCCGTGATTACTTGCGTCTGTCTGGAGCGTGAAAGGAGAAATCTGGACACGTTAGTACTGGTGCTTCTGTCAGTTTTAGTTTCAAGGTTTCGAATGCTTGTTGTTGTTCTTCGGTCCAATTCCAGCGTTTATCTCTTTTTAGAAGACTGGTAAGTGGGACTACTAGTTTAGCAAAATCTGGCATGAATCGTCGATACAACGATGCGGTTCCGAGAAATCGTCGTATACCTTTGATATTTGTAAGAGGTGCCAGTTCCTTGATGGCAGCAACCTTATCTGGATCGGTGTGAATGCCTCGACGACTTAAGACGTGATCCAGATACTTCCTCTTGTCTTGTTTAAAGAATTCGCACTTTTCCTTGTTAATTTTCAACTTAGCGTTTCTTAATCGTCGAAATACTTCTCGCAAGTTTTCCAGAGTTGTTCCAACTACAATGATATCGTCCAGATATGCAAATGCGTGAGGTCCCATATCTGGCCCGATGACTTGATCCAGTGTCCTTTGGAATGTTGCCGGTGCAGCGTGGAGTCCAAAAGGCATGACTTTCCACTGAGAAGGTCCTCCTCCTGGTACGGTGAATGCTGTGTATGGCTTACTTTCTGCGTTTACGGGTATTTGCCAATAGCCATTTTTAAGATCCAAGGAACTAATGTACTGAGCGTCGCGTAGCCGATCTAAAATATGTTGAATCCTTGGTAGTGGATAAGCGTCAGGTATCGACCTCGCATTCAGCTGCCGATAATCAACGCATAGTCGCCATTGACCATTCTTTTTCCTAACTAGAACGATTGGCGCATTATATGGACTATGTGAAGGCTCGGTGCAGCCTTTTTCCAGCAGCTCATCTATTTCTTATATTGTTTATTATCTCCTGCATTGCTGGGTTTTTCGGGTAATATCTCTACTTTATCGGTCTGTCGTCTTTCATGATGATTTTATGCTCTGTGATGTTGGACGGTCCTGTAAGTTTCTTAAGCTCTGCTTCCAGGAATTTCTCGATTCTCTTCTCTGATGAGTTTTGCTCTTCTCCAGCTTTCACGGCTAATCTCGATGTATTCATATTTTCTGATGTTTCTTGTGGCGTAGCTTCTGTATTCTTCATCCGTATTGTCGAACATGCAGCACTTTCAGTTGTTGGTGCTCTCAATGTGATGGTCTCGCCTCCGCAGATAATTGATGTTCTAATCTTAATCAGGAAATCCAAACCTAGTATAATACTGTCGGTGACATCTGGTAAAATTAAAATCTGCAGCTCACACACTGCCGCTCCTAGTCGTACAGTAACTTCTATGGCTTCTTTTACTACGTGTACTGTGCCGTCCGCCATTTTTGCCTTGCAATCTACCTTCACCTTTCCTTCGATCATGTCGGCGCTAATTGGCTGATGGAGCTTCTGGAGGCACCTGTGTCTAAAGTCGCTGTGACAAGTTCATTACCTAAAGCGACTTTGGCAAAAATTCTGTCTTGATTGTAGTTTAAGCACTTGGAGGGGTACGAGGAAAGCTTCTGTTCAATGGGTCCACCAGTCCTCGTCGCTGTTGGACACCCTGCGCGTTTCCCTGAGATTTCTTACATCACTCGATTGTTTGAACTCCTTGTTTTCCGCATTCCCAACAAAAAATTTTCCTAGCATTACGGCATTCTCGCTGGAAATGTCCATTTTCGCCACATCTTCTACAGGCTGTTCGTGGATAGGATCGATGAATTGTTGTGGTTTCAGTGGATATCATTCTGTGTGACTCTAGTGGTTGACGGCGTTGAATTTGAAAAACTCGCTGAGGTTCGGAATCTGGACGAATACTCTCGAAGTCTTCTGCCATCGTAACTAAGTCTTCCAACGCTGTGAAATCGGCCCTCTTAATGTATAGTAGATAATCTCTCTGGAAATTTCTGTAGATCCTCAGAATTTTCTGATCTTCCGTGTAGTTTATATGGCGCATTAGTGACTGCATGACCAAAACGTAGTCTTTGAACTTCTCCCGCGGACCTTGAATTCTTTTCCGGATGTTATCTTCTAACTCTTCGAAATATCGTGATGGCAGGAAGAATTTCAGGAAATCTGTTTTGAACGATTCCCATGTTCACCAGCCTCGATTGTTGTTTCTAAACCAGCACAGAGCTTTATCTTTCAAGAGCTCTGGCATGATTCGTGGTAGCATATTATTGGGCAACACATATGCCTCTGGGATTTCCTCAATTCTCTCAATAAAACCTATGGGGTCTTTGCCCCCGTCATACCTACAAGATCATTTACGTACCTTATCCATGACGTCTGAATAACTCATGATATTTCGGAGTACATCTGCCGTTTCCCGTCTTACCGATGCGTTGTTGGCTGCGGCCAAATTACTTTTTTTATACTTTTTTCTAATAATTTCAAAAAAGCATAAAAATAGTTTTATATTTTCCAAAATATATCACACAATTGGATAAAAACAACAATATATTTTTGGGAAATATAGTCCTGAAGAACCGAGTAAATGATCAAGCGTCTGAATGCATTGTAATGCATTTTTTCATATCGAAAACAATAACCGAAACCTCTGACCGAGTCTGTCGGTGAGATTTTTTTACACACCTGTCTGTCTGACGAAGCCTTTGGTATTGATAATATTTTTTCCTTTTGCCGTTTATTCTGTGCAATATACGCAAACGCATCGTATTCAAAAGGGTCGCCCATTCTATTAGGCTGTCACACGGCCACTCAATATCCCGTCAAAGAATTTGTCAAAGCGAAATTTTAATTAAAATTTCAAAATATTATTTATACTTTTTTGACAAATCTTTTGGCGAAAGCGAGATGATATAACAAAGTAATATATTCCATGTGGATTTCACGAATTTTGAGTTGATTCGTGTGGCTTCAAAATGAAAAAATTACGTTGAAAATCTGGATGATATTTTTATTTAATTATATCTCAGTAAAAAAATATTTAATTTAAATAATTTAGGAAGAAATTATCATTATCAGATAAGAAATCATCGTCAATAAATTAACACACTATGGGGTCGATTTTAGAAATCGCCTCAAAAATCTTCAACTTTCTAATTTATTGGCGACACTTAGCAAAATTAGGCATGAATGTAATAGAGGCTAAGTGCATAAATATAAAAAATTGATTTTTTGCGAATAGAAATAACTACTACAAATATTACTGTTGAATATAGTTAATTCAATACAATTTTAAAAATTTTGAAAATAGATGTCATTAATGTATTTATTACGATGTGGATGTCATTGTCTTACTAATGATAACCACAATTTATTCTTGATATTAATAGCATCTATTTTCGAATTTTTACGATTGTATTGAAATCGGTTTATCTATATATCAGTTTATATATCATTACTTTCCGAAATAATCACGATATCACCAAAATAAAAACCGTTTAAACAATAAACTTCAACAATAAACAATACCTTAATGAAGGAACAATACCACTAAGCCATATTTGAATCAAATTATCTCTTCAATTATGATTATTAGTTGTATCAAAGTTCTTTAAACACATTTTTATATTTCATTATTTTTTGTTTCAGATTTTAATGCAGTCACCTGCATTTTTTTCGGGCCACGTTTTTTGAATAAAGAATTTTCGAATAAAGAAATAACGAAATATGTAATAGTCGTAAAATTTTGAATAGTATTTGTATTTTATGAAATCACGACAAAATAAAAAGATTTTTTGCAAATGCAAAAAACCGCGACTCTATTGGGACGTGGCGCAAAAAGAAATCTGATTTTCTTCCAAAATGACACAAATATGATCAGAGTTTTTCACAGTCCAATGGGAACATTTTTATCTGATGTTTGCAATAAAAAAGTATGCCCGAAGAAACCCGAAGATAATAGGCAAAACTTTAGTTGAAAGAATTTTCTCTCGAAACACACTTCCGTTTATTGATTTATATCAAACCTTTATCAAGTAATCAAAACATAGAACCAGTTCTATAAAACTCATTAAATTCATCTTTACTCATTAAATTCATCTTTACATTAGTAGTCTGCTTAATACATACTTCTGAAAAAATGCGTTTTCTAATTTTCGAAAAATTCTACATTTCCGGTTTGTAAGTCCCGAGAGGCAACTCTAATAAAAAATGAAATGTGATATCGAGGTGTTGTTAGTTCCCTATTAGGAATCATAAGTTCTGCGCTCTATGAAATCGGCCCATTGTTCAGCGTGCTAACCTCTCTCCGCCTGTCCATTAAATCTCATCGACATTGATTTGCGTTGATGCGCATATCAAACAATCGGCATCTCAAACAAAGTCAGGAATAATAAACCCAAACGAATGTTCCGGATCGATTCGATCAAACCGATAAAAATGACGGATTTTGTCAAATCATCCGAGAACAAAAATGATTTTTGTGATCGCAAGTAAATGATAGGGTTTAAAGTGTGAAGTGGAAAACAAGCAAACAATTGTCATGCGTCCCCTTAAATGAGTGCTTGAAGTGTGTTTGGCGTGTGCCTTTCTTCCGCTTAAATTCTTCATCGGGGCTTGCGGTGAATTAACTGAATTGTTGCATAACTTATTCATTATGTTTTTCATTTATTAATTTGGCATTGATTCAATTTACTTTAGAAGATATAAAATATTATTTCAAGGACTTTAAACAAAATATTCTAGATTTTAAGATTTTTCTAGGATAATCGTCACTCTTAAGCCGAATGTCAGTACATTTTTTGACAGTAATGATTAATTTTTTATTATTGAGTTAATAAAATTAAGTAATAGAATTACTTTTCTCAAAGTCCAATAATATAAATTATGTTCGGATATCTTTTGAGCAAATTTTTAAAAATTCTTTTAATTCTATGATTGCCTCCAACCGCCGCGTAGTTTTTCTATTTATGCAAATTTAGTCTGTGGTTTTTTTGAGAAACACACGCCCATCTCATGACTATCAGCCGAATTCTGCTTATCAAGTTGACAGAGGTCTAGTCAAGATTCCAGTCAATGAACTTGTCAAGCTCAGTAATTTATGGTATTCTAGCGAGAACTTGACACCAGAAAAATTTTGAGAGTTCACCACAAATGGTGAATTTCAAGTGACGGATATCAGCTGTCATTTTAATCAAATGGAAAATACGGATACGATTGAGCGATAAGAGATTTTTAGGAATTATTTATTCAATAATAAATGTTAATTACTTACATGAAACCAAAATTTCAGCGCGCCAGCGAGGAGCAGCTGTCTTATTTTGTGGACTACTGTCGACAGCAGTCGCCAAGCGGTATGAAGGACCTTTGGCTGGAATCAGCCACGAATTTAAATTCAATGAAGGGGCCTACAAGGACTCCAGAAAAATGGAAAGAGGTAATATGGTAATAAAAAAAGAAACTATTTCTTTATTAACGCTTCTATTATACAGACATTAGGCGTATGGAAAAGCCAGTTGCGTGGGCGCGCAAGGAAGCGCAACGCAGAGCAATTGCTGACAGGCGGTGGAATAACCAGCACTAGGCCTCTCACCGCTTTGGAGGAGCGTGCTTTAGATACATTCGGCAGTGCTGCCGTTGATGGATTGCAAGATATTGGCACACTTAGCATCGAGGTATGAATTCTGTAGTTAATTATTTAAATAGCGTTAAAAAAATGCATTTGTTGCAGAATATCATCTCATCAACGGCAGCACTGAAATTTTTTACAAATTTTTTACTGAAATTTCTTCCTGCAATAGAAACGGGTCGTTCTTATCGCGAAGGTGTCTTAAAAAACGACGCACAGAGTGGTATTTGTGCTAAAAAACTGGTCATAAATCAAAATTGTAAACATTTACATATTTTGCTGAAAATGGGTCATAAACCAATTAAATATATCCTAATTCAGGTAATTGCTTTTTTACCTGCGGTAGCCCCTCCAGTCGCGGACAGTGGGAAGGGTAACTTTGCTTTTGTTTCATACGCTGAAATTCTTTGTCAGCATTCTGTTACAAACCATCATTTCGAACTGAGCATTTGTCGTTGAAAAGTGATTTTTGTATTTAAACTTGTGATGGATTTAAAAAAAGGAGGTATGTAAATTATTTTGTTCATATTTTAATAACTGCCGAAAGTTTTTTTATACGTTTTTTACTGGTTGTAATGCATGATCAAAAGTTATTACATTTTTAGTGCCTTTTCGCATATATTAGTGTTTCTAAATATATACAACTCATCGCAACAGCACAAAATGTACCTATCGCTAAACTTCAGGATATCTAGATTAGGAATTCTAAAAAAAAGTTTTCCGAAGTTTTCAGATTAAAAAGAAATTAGGTCTCAAACCTAGGCCTCTGTCTGATATCGTTTTTATATTCGTTTTTTATATTTCAGCTTCTGGCGATTTTATAAAAACTATTACCCGAAAGCAATTGCACCTACTGGTGAGGGGTAGCACTAAACGGCTTTTTGACGAAAAAATAGCAGATATGGAAGAAAATCTGATGACCATCATAAAGTGCCAACCTGACAAGATCCATGTCCTACAAAATGCTATAAGGAGTTTCAAGGTGGTTTACAAGCGTAAATGGCTTGCGTCCAATAGCACGGAAAGCCATTTTATGGAAAAAAATCAAGACTGGCTAAATGGAGAAATAGCATTACCTACTATCCCGGTGTCTCAAGGTCGGCCACGGAAAGAATTCTCAGAATTGAGTGAACGATCGAAGCGGCGTAGTACAAGGGATCTGAGAAAGAATGTACCTCTGGATCAATTAACATACGCAGCACAGATGAGTCAGCGGGCAGCGCATAATAATGAAACTGCGAAAATAATCGAAGCCATAACGAAATCTCCAACTGCTGCCGCGAAGTTTAGTAAAGCAGCTTCTGTAGGAACCCAGAAGACTACTACTGCAAAACACTCGCCAGAGGAGGCTCTTGCAATATTCGTCGAAGCTAATTTGACCATGAGTCAGTATGAGGTAATTCATCAGGCCAACAGGGATATATATCCCTGTTATAAGTACGTGCAAAAAGCAAGACAAAGTTGCTACCCACAAAAAAGTGTTGGCGAAAATTTTGCAGAGATCAAATTGCAAGATTTGGTTGATCACACAACTTTGCGATTATGAAAATATTTGGAACCAGTTATTGACAGGATCCAATGTGGAAACAAAGCTTTTGTTCTTATATTTAAGTGGGGCTGTGATGGATCCCAGCAGAGCCCATATAAGCAAAAATTTGAAGATTATAACGACAGTGATGCAAATATATTCATAAGTTCTCTGGTCCCATTGAGACTAATGTGCGACAAAGAAATTATATGGCAGAATCCTAGCCCATCCTCACCTAGATTCTGCAGACCTATTCGAATAAGATTTGTCAAAGAGGATATCGACATTACTAATGACGAGATGGAATACATTGAAAGTCAGGCCAAAAATCTGCAAGCGACAAATGTCAACGAGAATGTGCAAATTAAACACGTATTACTGCCAACAATGGTAGACGGAAAGGTTTGCAATGCCATAACTAAGACAAGCTCGACAATGAGATGCTACATATGTGGAAAAACTTCCAAGAGCTTTAACGACTTGACAGAAATAAGCACAGAAAACCCAGAGACATTTAAATTTGGGCTTTCGATACTACACGCCAGAATAAGGTTTTTCGAATTTCTACTACATCTCTCATACAAGGTAAAGTCTGGTGTTCATAAAAGTCGTATTGTATTAAAAAGTGACCAAACCAAAATACAAAACGAGAAACAAATTGTGCAGAAAGAGTTCCGTGAAAAAATGGGTTTGCTGGTTGATATACCAAAACCTGGATACGGTAATACCAATGATGGTAATACGTCAAGAACATTTTTTAATAATGCAGAAGAAGCCGCCGCCATCACGGGGATAGACTTAGAATTAATAAATAGATTTAAAATAATTTTAGAAGTCCTATCTTCTGGCTTTGAAATAGACGTAGAAAAGTTTTCAGCGTACACTATAAAAACAGCAGAACATTATGTAAATTTATATTCTTGGCAACCTATGTCTCCAACAGTACATAAAATTTTAACGCATTCGACAGTCGTCATATCACATGCCTTGTTACCAATTGGCCAGCTATCAGAAGAAGCTGCTGAAGCCAGGCACAAGCATTTTCGGCAGTACAGGGAAAGCTTCTCCCGAAAATTTTCTAGAACAGAATGCAATGAAGACATTTTGAACAGGCTTTTGCTGACCTCAGATCCCTATTTAAGTAGCTTAAAACCTAGAAATAACAGAAAAAACAGTGTTTTACAAAAGAAGCTCTGGAGTTCCTAAAGACAGAAATTAATTAACATGTAAATAAAAGAATATTAATTATTTTCATAAATATGTATTCGCTATTATTAGAGTGTAAATAATTTTATAATAATTGACTAAATAATTAAGTTATATATAATTGACTAAATAAATGGAAATTTGAGAAAAAAAATGTTTTTTTTAATTATATTATGTTAAAAAAATTCTTTTTGCTCATTACCTTACCATATAATGCCGAAAAAACAAGGAATTATTTTTGGCCAACTTTTCGGCACAAATACCACTCTGTGCGACGCCTTTGTATTTTTTGCATCCGTTTCTCTTCGTCGCCTTTTACAAGCAGTAAGATGAATCCCTCCATTTTTATTTTATTTGAGAACGACACAATTGAAGAATTAAAAAATCAGCTGCCATGTGGTCTTTTGCTATTGACAAAAGAGAGCTTTCATTTTTCAGCCAGGATACGAAATCTTGACAACTGTCAATCGATAAATTTTTTCTTCATGCCCTGTCAATGTGGTCAGGTCATGTGGTCACGATCGTGTATATAGACATTACTATAAACAGTTCCATTGTAAAAAAAACCTTTACATTACTGAGGGAATATGGTCTAAGGTCAAAGCTCGCCAACACAGAGAAACTGGTATGAAACAAGGTTCAGTATATCGTGAAAGTTCTGCGGATTGAGGATTATAATATCTACGACTTGAAAAACTTAAAAACAGTTACATGCAAAACTTTACAATAGCGAGTAAATTCGGAAATTGTGAAATTTGAGGGTTGTCAAAATGAGATGAATTCCAAAGGAATAGAAATCGGGTAGAAGTTGTTTTTGGTCTGTGACTGTGTGTACAATTGAAATAACAGGATCAGAAATTATTTACTCATCAAAAACAAGGAACAATGCAATAAAATTTGCCTCAAGAAATATCTAAAAATACTTTAGTTGTCTCTAAAACCAACATATTTTACAGATACTCTTTACAACCAATCGCAGCCAATCCGTATCAATTCTTTAAAGGTAATCCGAAATTTCACAGAGTAAAAAAATTATCAAAAAGGGTTGAACAAGAACTGCGTCGAAAACGGTTGACTGGTTGAGGTTAGGTTTTTTAGGATGAATTGTAAAACTTAAACTAAAAAATGAAAAAGCAACAGCATCAATGAAATGAAAACATTTTTTCTCAAAAATATCCATAACCTCACTAAACATTTTTTTAAACTTCGTACAGGAAATGGAAGCGTTAAGTTTAAAAAACAGGTTTAGTAACCTCACACTCAAGGTTTGTGTCCCGGGTGGATTTCCTTGTAGTTAAATTTTTAAAAACGCCATAATTCAATTTAAGTATCGAACATTTCTGCATAATATCAAAAATCGAAAATAAATATTTGTTAGTACTTTCCGATTTCACCATCGTTTGCGAATTTCCCCTTCCGGAAACCCCAAAAACAAAATCATACCTTCACAAATACTGTATTTTTAATGAAGGTAATTGAGTGAAATGCCTGTTGCAAGTACCATAACGACGATAATGACCACTTTTGAAACTTAGCACCTTAGATTAAGAGAACATGCATGGCAGAATCATATTGCGGTGCTTGGGAGCTGATCCGGTTATACGGCGCAGTTTTGTAACCCCTTGAATTGATGTTTACGTTTTCAGCGCAATTTTAAAAAACTTTGTGATCTTGTAAAAACTGAACGGTATCGTAAAAAAATAAAAACAAAAAACACCCTCGGGTATTCATCCAAATTTTATAAAGCGGACTTTTTCATTTTGATTCCGAAATGGCCGAGAAAATTTCCTATTTATTTCCGAAAAATTAATTCACGTGGTAAATTATGAGTGGTCCACACCCACCGCCCAGTATGTACAAAATCATTCTGAGGTTATTTGCTATCGATTTCTGCAAAAACATTTTTTTGTATTAACACAACTGCCAGTGGAACCAGACCCCCTTTCATGTTACATTAATTAACAACTTCATGGACTTCATTCACTACTAGTCCCCCAAACAATAAATTTTCCCGTTCAATTTCTAACAACTGTTAATTTTATTTCAAATTTCTCATTCAAATATTTTCCAATACTCCAGAATTTCTCAAAAACTCCAGCCGTTGAAACGAGTGAAAAAATTGGTTTGTGTCCATGAAACATTATGGCAGCAAAAATTTTTGTTAACTTTACAGTTCGTTAATTTATGAACTATAATAAAATTGATAATAGGAACAAATCACGTTTGATCCATAGACTTTTTTTTGTGCAAAAAAAAAAACGCGTGCCAGATATAAATTTCTCATATAAATCTAAAAAAAGTTATCGGACAGAGAGTAAATGTCACTTGCGCTTAGTTCATATTCAGTCGTGAATTGAACTGAGATATGGAAATATTGAAATAAATTAATGTTAATAAAAGGAGGATGACACAGAAATCCTCGATGGTAAAATATACATAGAGTACACAACTACTTTCTTTAAGCCCCTTCATTTAAGCTCCGCCGAAAGCTCGTTATAAGTAACTATAAATTGACAAGAAATGTGCTATAATTTTTTGTAATGTTGTTTTGATCCTGAGTTATACAAAAAGATAGTCTTATCATCTCAAATTTGCAAGAAATTCTGCTAATTAATCTATGAGACACAAAACAGTCATTCGTTTGTATTTGTGATCGTAATAAAAAGATTTCCGTGGCCCGAACTAAATTAAAGATTTTTTTATATAACAAGAATTATAAGATTAATCTTTCATTTCAGAATTTTAGTTCACGATAATTTAAAGAAACTTAATTTAAAACAGCTTGCGTGTCAAATGAAAAATTTTAGGTACAGGGAAGAATTTTGTGACATACGTTTAGATACTGAATATTGTTTATTCGTGAATTATTTAGCCTAAGATAAAAACTGAAAATATCTTAAGTAATCCTCCTTTTATTATTCTGAGTTATACAAAATGATAGTCTTATCATCTCAAATTTGCTAGAAATTCTGCTAATTAATCTTTGAGACACAAAACAGTCATTCGTTTGTATTTGTGATCGCAATAAAAAGATTTCCGTGGCCCGAACTAAATTAAAGATTTTTTTATATAACAAGAATTATAAGATTAATCTTTCTTTTTAAAGAAACTTAGTTTAAAATAGCTTACGTGACAAATGAAAAATTTTAGGTACAGGGAAGAATTTTGTGACATACGTTTAGATACTGAATATTGTTTATTCGTGAATTATTTAGCCTAAGATAAAAACTGAAAATATCTTAAGTAATCCTCCTTTTATTATTCTGAGTTATACAAAATGATAGTCTTATCATCTCAAATTTGCTAGAAATTCTGCTAATTAATTTTTGAGACACAAAACAGTCATTCGTTTGTATTTGTGACCGTAATAAAAAGATTTCCGTGGCCCGAACTAAATTAAAGATTTTTTTATATAACAAGAATTATAAGATTAATCTTTCTTTTTAAAGAAGCTTAGTTTAAAATAGCTTACGTGTCAAATGAAAAATTTTAGGTACAGGGAAGAATTTTGTGACATACGTTTAGACACTGAATATTGTTTATTCGTGAATTATTTAGCCTAAGATAAAAACTGAAAATATCTTAAGTAAATATTATTTACTTGAAATTAATCTTGGAAGAAGTTTGGCGCAAGATATTTAGCTCATATATTTATAGATCATCCACACTAACTTAAGGTGCTCCGGAGATATATAAGAGAGAAGCAACTTGATTAACGTCAGTTTAGCTCCTGCGTCTTTTTGTTCAAATAGAGGAAATCTTTATAGTTATTTAAAATGAAACGTAATGAAACGTTTATTAGTTTTCGTTTTCGCACTGATAGCAGTTGGTGCCAAGGGAAGTGCTCATCCGTCAAATCTTCAGTATATGGTAAAACTGGAAGTCTCTAAAGCAGGCCAATGTTCCGTATGCAGTGGATCGTTTATAGACCCAAATTGGATTCTGACGGCGGCACATTGCGTCCATGGGTAAATCAAGTCGAAAGCTCAGGAACATTTTTTACAGAAAATTCTGACCATTAATTTTTCACAGGATGGATTCTGTAATCGCATACATTGGTCCTCCATTTGAAGGCAAGTGCAGCACCGGCTACGAGATTAATAAAAACGCGATTGTGGTCCATGAGTTTTTCCGCAAAGCAGATAAATTTACATATCGTTATGACATCGCATTGATAAAATTTACCCGGAGAACATTATGCCGTCCAAGGAAACCCATTCGATTTCTCGAAGAAAAACCCCAAACAAAACATTACAGAAACAAATCGGTGGCTTTTGTTCAGTTTTCTTCATCATGCGGTCAATCACCGGCTTTACTGACTGTGCAGCCTGTTAGCGGTGATCTTCGCTGCCCCCCGGGAGTGATTTCGGGTGTGTCAGATGGACCAGCAGAGGAGGAGGTGTTGTGTGTGCCTGCACTTGATTATGGGGGATCATGTGATGTCGATACCAGCACTCATTTAGTTATGGGAGATACTGACGTCGAGCTCATTGGAATCATGACAAGTCCAAGGGAGGAAGATTGTGAAAGGAACGAAGCAACAACTTCTGACATTATCTTTACCGATGTGCACCAATTCAAACCTTGGATCGTAAACAAATTGAAGAGAGTGGGCTTAAGTTCTGAACGATCTATGGTAAAGTTGAACATATACAAAGAGGGGCAGTGTTCGGTATGCAGTGGCTCGTTTGTGCACCCAAATTGGATTTTGACTTCCGCTCACTGTGTTCACGGGTACGTATTTCAAAGGATCAAGGTAAATACTTTTCAATATCTGACGACATGGTTTCCGTAGTGCAAGTTCAGTGGTCGTAGATGTTGGTAGGCACAATAGCTCCTGCTCTATGAGTTACGCCATTAACAAAAACGCAATCTTCGTCTATCCATATTTTAAAATGGAGTATAATTGGCTTCGGTACCCTTCAAAACAATCTCATGATATCGCTTTGATAAAATTTATGGAAGAGATTCCGTGCGAACGATATTGGATTGCCCGCCTGCCCGACGAGAGTGCTCAAAGGTATTCTCTTTACAATGCATATTCAGAATTTATTCGCTTTGGGCAATCGTGCAACACATCCCCATCGAAACTCTTTACTACTACTACGACTTTAACAGTCGTCGATGATGATCGTTGCAAGCGTATATCTATAGGAGATGCATTGGAGCGTATGGACGAAGACCAAATATGTATTTTCACCGGACTCACCAGTGAGACTTGCTACGGTGATACTAGTGGCCACTTATTCAAAAAAGGAACTCAAGAGCTCATTGGTATTATGTCCCGCCAACCATACCAACCGTGCTTATCCGTCGATGAAGTTACTTTCACGTGGGTTGGTTATTACGTGAGTTGGATCGAGTATCATTTTACATAAATCGCACAGAATTGAGTAAACAATTTTCTTAACTATTTTATTAAAAAAGAAATGTGTAATAAATTGTGCTGCACTTCCGTTTTCCTTTTGTTTTGTTTGTTTTGTTTCCGTTTTCCTTTTTCTGGCCGCTTAGTAGTAAGTTGGTGGTGGTGGTAGTATGTTGGTGGGTGTGGGTATAAAGAATGAAGAGTTGTCAACGAGGAAAAAATTTTGGATCTTTGTGTTTTAAAAACATTAAAAACCCAGAGTCCAATTTATTGGACCGGAAATTGTGCAATAAAAGAAATTTAAATAAATAAAATTTTAAATAAATAGTGGCTAAAAGGCGACAATAAGTGTCCCTAAAAAGGATTTCATTCGTTAGAAGATTGCACATTATGTGCATAGAGGTTGTAAACAAGAGAGTGTTGGTGAGGTGAGTTTAGATTCTAAACTAAAAAAGCGCGATCTAGTTAAAAGCAGGAAGGGAATGGTAACTATGGTATGGTATGGTAATTATGGTGGTAAATGGTTTTGTCTGATCTTACATTTCTTAATTAATATTTAGCTTAAGCACAAAAATACTACAATACTTTTAAAGCGTGTTTTATTTTTAATGTTATTCCGTGGAAAAACAGCATTTGATTTGAATCCATATTAAAAGGAAGCCCAAGGAAAGGTTGCCATGGACTAATTTATTTGTAATTTTCGAGAAAAAGTATTTGTTGGATTATTCTGTTATTTCTAGAATTTATTAATTTTAAACCTTTAAGCTCTTTTGAAGCCTTTCAAAATTTAGAAAAATGGTGATTGTTAATTGATTGATATAAACAATTTCTGTCAATGTCGCAACCCTTAATTCATTCACGGTAAGAATTTCATGAAAAATTATTCGATGGAATTTTCACCAATTCATATATATATATATATATATATATATATATATATATATATATATATATATATATATATATATATATATATATATATATATATATATATATATATATATATATATATATATATATATATATATATATATATATATATATATATATATATATATATATATATATATATATATATATATATATATATATATATATATATATATATATATATATATATATATATATATATATATATATATATATATATATATATATATATATATATATATATATATATATATATATATATATATATATATATATATATATATATATATATATATATATATATATATATATATATATATATATATATATATATATATATATATATATATATATATATATATATATATATATATATATATATATATATATATATATATATATATATATATATATATATATATATATATATATATATATATATATATATATATATATATATATATATATATATATATAAACGAATGTCAAAATTTTTTAACACTCGTTTTTTTCAACACAGTGTTTTTTCAACACTGTCCCCTCCAGCTCTTTCATAGTAATTAAGTGTTAAGTGGCGAACTTTTAACTAATTCACGTTCGGGAAAAACTCTGAGTTTCTGACCTACGTTGATGTTACGCACTGTCTGTTTGATTTCAATCATCTTGTACACTTTATATATTATTCAAGAACCCAACACGTTTCGGGCATGACCTGAGGAAATATTATAACCGTTCCTTCACGTTTGCAAAACTATATCAAATATAAAAAATGTATTTTTTGCATCGACTAGTTCACTCATCAAACTTCCATTTGGTCATTGGTAAGTCTTTGGTAACTGTTTTGTTTTCGTAAAGGACATCCTCAAAAGAAACGAGTAAATACAAACGATTTAGACGCAGGTGCTTTCAGTTATTACAGAAGCCCGAATAAGCTTAAATATTGTGTTTTATGATGTGCGGAAATGCATTCATTGCTTTACCAACATTTCTTCGAAGAGAGATTGTTGTCCTAATATTTCTAAAATGCGTTTTCGGTTACAAATAAACAATCATTGAGCCCAATTGTGCTACCTATTTATTTCTCTATCTCCCTATTCTCTCTCTTTCTCTCTCCTTGTCTTTCACATGCACATACACTTACTTTCCTTACTTTCACTGTGGTTCAAACGTGTGTTAGCCACAGGATATTTTGGCCGCCAGAAAACATCGTAAATTTTTTTTGGTCCGGAAGGGAAAGAACTTCTTGGCTTGTTGAAGAGATTGTTCAACGATTATCTGATTATTAAAGCAGACATTATCGGTTAATGGGTTACTGAATTAGTTGAAATGCGGTTGAACGAAATACAAAATTTCATAAGGAGATACGACCAGCGGAACGTGATCGGGCAGTAATATTTATTTTCCATTTATCGATAAATGTCCTTTTTGCAAACAGATATTTTTATAAACATATTGTGTTAATTTTCTGAAAAAGGAGAAAAATATGAAGGAAACTCGAACATATTTTGTGTCTTTAAATGCGGTTGAATAGTTAAAACGATCGATAGGACTTTAAAAAAATTAAAGAAGGAACGAGGTTATAAATTTTAAAAATAATTAGATTTTTTCAGGATTAGATCCAAATTGCAAAAGCATTGTTTTCTTGTAGATTCTTGAGGAGCTAAACTTACTTCTAGACTCTTCGAGAAATTTCTTAAATTAATAAATAAATAAAACGGCAGGAAATGCATGAGTTTCGGTTGTTTCTCAAAGCAACCGAATAAATTAACCATCATTGTGGTAACTAGAAATTTGTTATAACAGAGTTACCATCACTAAAACGTCAATAATCATTTTTGACAGCTCGTCATAATCGATGAACCGTGGAAAATTTGCAGTTCCGTTTCTTGCTGTTTTTTAATTTTAGAACATTCGAAACTCATTTGCGAAAATGAGAATCAATTAACTGTTAAATATTTTGAGAAGGTGTTGACCGACGTTTGTGATATTTTACCATAAAAGGAAAAGCAAAGTACACAATGATATCATTTATTGATGATTCATGTGAAATTCTTTTTCGTCGTGTTTTTTGGATGGTCGGGATGGGAAATGAGGAACAAGGAAATGAAATTAGAAATCGCCAAGATCACTAAATTCAATAAAATTGATGGAAGGAAAGCTGGAAGTTTCAATAAAAATAATATATAAATTAAAAATATCGAATAAATAATAAATCATTTTAAAAATATAACATAATCAAATTTATGATTTTAATAATATTGCAAACGTCGTGTTCCATTTTCATCATTATTGAAAATAAAAATATAATAAAATCATTTAATTTTTTAATATTAAAATTAAGAATTCTGCCGTTTTAGTTTCAATAGTGAAATAATAATTTCCTGTTATTTTCATGTCATAATTTTGTGGAAATTGTATGCTATTAAAATTATGTACCTCTAGAATTTTTCAGAAAAATAATATTCAAAACAGAAATTTAAAAAATTGAAGGGTTTTTCAATTAGAGCGAATCAATGTTGAAATGAAAGAAACAATCTGTCTGCGAGGTAATTATTAAATTGTATTTCAACGGCCCGTGTAGGTCATTACGTAAGGAATTTAAGAGGGCTCAAATGTCCGCCAAGGTTTGAATCTGGCTGAATTTGAACGATGGCCTCGGTCATATTGAGTTTAAGGGCATATGTCGATTGTGACTCATTCGCATATTAAAATTAATAAACGTCTAGTGTTCCAATTGAAACAATATTAAACAAAAAATGCTGAAACATATTTTAAATGCAAAAAAACAATAACATTAGAAAAGTAATGAGGATATACTCAATAACAGCGAAGGTAGGATTTCTTAAAGCAAGTTAAGATCTTCAAGAGATAGCTAGAATTAGAGTTAGAAATTCCGAACGTTTCAAGTTTATTGTAGTACGAATTATAAAAGTGATAACATTGTTATATTACCGTAGTATTCGAATTATGAAAGTCGAGTGTTTTACTTTCACTTTTACTTATTTTAATCGAAACGATTTTGAAACTATGAATATCGACAAATCGAATATATCGATACATTAGAAATGTTTTAGTTTTAATATAATTTACATTTCAGAAATTCCAGGAGCCAAAAGAATAAAAATGCTCCCACATCATCGCAATTGTGTTTATTTTAGGTCACATTTGTATATCACAGAATATCCATAGTATAAATTATATACAAGACAATGGCGGATGTAATGATAAATATGTCTGAGAAATAAATGACAAAACACAATTATCTCACACTCGCCCAATAAACGAGACCATCCAATGGCATTCGAGCAAATAAATACTCGATGAAATATTGTGGAAAATCTAAGAGTTTGAAGAAGATTGTCAATCCATTCGTAGTCTGTGGAAAAATAGCCATTGAATGAAAATGAATATCGAAATATTGAATTGAATGCGAAATCATTCGGGTTTATTAGAGATAGTTTACTATTAAAGTAAATTAAAAGTAATACTAAAGTATTGCTTTTTCTGAAAAGATCGCCCGTTTGTTCTATTCATTCGCTTTGGTATTACTGTATTATTCAGAGATTTCAACTGCATTGACACTTAATCCATCCATCATTCTTTCGATAGAATTTTTGAAACCACTTTTTCCATTTAACGGAAATATCCCGTTTGTTCCGTTTTTCGCTTTTTTTCGATTAGACAGACAGCCGAGAGGAATGGACGTAGAATTGTGTTGAATTGCTGTCAACCAATTAAATCTGACAACCCTTTACGTGCTTTAATTTATGTGGTCTTTGTTGGGCATATAAAAACCGAGCATATAAAAACCGTGTGATATTTCATGACAATTAAAACTCTTTCTCCTGTAATGCGGTCTTCTCTATTGATGTGGTTCTGATAATGATGAGCTTATCAAATTTTGTAAACTATTTTAGAGACAACTTCTTAAAAGTTTTAATACATCTTATAAAAAATATCGTCTTCCGTAAAGTTTGTTCCGTAAATCGTCTTCGTAAAGTATTCCTTCAAAATAGTTTCATCAAATAACATACGCCATTTTTTCATAATTCAGTAACATTCATGTCGGAAACCTAGCCGTCTTTCTCTCCCTTATTCTTTCTCCAAAATGGAGTTTCTCAGGCGAGTAACGCACGAATTCAAGCACGACTGCCTCGATAGTGATTGCGTGAAATCCGGTTTCTTAACGCAATTCATACCAAACTCGGGAAAGCAGTAATAAGAGGAAAATTAATGAATTTTGTATGAAAAGAAATGCTTTGAAATAATATTAAAGAGGACAAATTTACAGAAACCATAAAAAGTTAACAGTCTTCTTAGAAAGGTAAAGCAAACAATAATGCTCAATGCAATAAAAAATTGTTGTAGGTTACACGACCGCCTTTGTGAAACACAGACCAATATTTTCATAAGTATGACTCTTAAGCAGCATTAAAAAAATCTGACCAAACGAGTCAGCAGGTGTGAAGATGGTATTGTTTTCTACCCCCTCCCCACCCACCATAAAAATCTCTTTTATGGTAGACGCTGATGGACGGATGATACTGGGGTGAATTGACGTGAGGACAAATCAATCAAAATTCATGACAATTCTATGAAATGTCCTTAAACTGTTACGAGTTTTTATGGTTTCAATCCTTTCCAAAATCTGATAAAAGAGTATGGGTTGCGAAAAGCAAGAGAGGAGACGAAGGGATATAATACTTTAGATTAGAAAATATATATAAAGATTAGAAAAAGGAGAGATCTAAATTGTTTTATTAACAAATCGCAAACATTTATTTTGAAAATATAACGATTACGATTTACGATATGGTGTACTGTACGAATAGAAACCTTCTAGTAGAAATTTATACCATTTTTGTAAAACTGTGAATTTATTCGCCTACGTTTTAGTTTTTATAAAGCAACCTAGAAGGTTTCTACTCGTACAGTACACCGTATCGTAGATTGGCATTCACATCTTGATCGTCAAAAATTTTGATTTTTTATTAAACCTCACCAATTATGGCTAGTTTCATCACCCAGTATATCGACCTTCGACTTCGGCTGCTGAATTTTCAAAGACGCGCAAATTTAACTCACTTCTTCCACATTTCGTTCCGTCTCATAGACGCGGAGTTAATGAAAAGGAATGCGTCCATCGACCACGCCCATAGCGATTGTATTGCCATGTTGAGGAAGTTTATACATAATGTCATGACGTCCACAAAAACATTACTTAAATTTCGCCATTTTGGCAACTTTAATTTCTAGTGACAAATAAACAAAATATGCAGACTCATATAATATTCTTGGATCACATGTAGTAGAATTCGCAAAAACAAAACCTTAGTAACTTGATAAAAATTATATTAAAAAGTAACGATGCTTTCTATAGATGGTTTGCCACCTTGCCACCTTAGAATTTTGCCACCTTAAAACCACTTCTTGATACAAAATCCTTATCACTCGACTTAACGTTAAACCGCTTAAAAGCCTTTTGCACAAAATAATCAGAAGCACGTAAATGTTGGAGACTGTTTGTAGAAGAATCAAAACGTATTAACAATTGCATGTAAAGCAATGAAAATCCATGCAAAAAATAAGGAAAGGCAGATCATCCAGCCGGTGTCAGATTCGGTGAAATGTGTAAAGAAAGGATTTTATATACAGTTTATATTTTGGACATTAATCTGCCACTAAAGGAAAAGTTACGATTGTTTTTAATAGACAATTGTAGCAGTCGTTGTTGGTGTTTTTGTTGCAGATAATGGCGTTTTGCAATATAAAATAAACAGTACTTCTTGTCAAGGATCCAACTCGCAAAAAAAAAAACAGAAGGCATTAAATTAAGTATTTTATTAAATTAAGTAAATTAAGTATTAAATGACAATGTGCGAAAAACGGCATAAACGGAATAGTTTCGTTAAACGGAAAGGGGGTTTCAAGGAGACTATTGAGAGGAAAATGCCGGACGGATAAACCGATGTGATTGGAATTACTGAATGGTACCCTACGAGAAAATAAGAAGGGAATCTGCCGAAAAGTGCGTACCTGTGAGTACGATCTACAAAAGGATTTTGTTTGTACGATCTACAGATGGTTTGATAATCTTCTTCAATCTCTTAAATTTTCAACAGTATTTCATCGAGTATTTATTTGCCTCGCATTCGATCAAATGCCACTATATGCCATTGAACACCCTTGTTTATTGGGCGAGTGTGAGATATTTGATGTTTTGCATTTATTCCTTAGAGATAACTCTCATTATAATCTCCATTGCCTTCTATGGAATATATTTCATGGATTTTGTGAGTTTTATAAATGCGACTAAATAACTAGTTTTATAAATAAGATAAATTGTAATAAGAGTTTACGTTGCAGTCAATGTTGTCTATGCTCTGTGGGAATATCTCGAGAAAGGATTGACAAAGCTGTATTACAGTATTCCAGCATATACAGAATTATGGAATGTGACGTGGTCGAATACATTGGCGTATGTAATATCTTTTCTTGGTGTAAAAAAACCCAGTTTGTATTTCTCCAAACAATTTTAACAACGTGCGAATGTCCTTCTTCTTTCAGTTACTACAGGTGTTGAAAGTGCGGTGAAATATTTTCAAAAAAAATTTATTCGCAAACAGTACTAATACAGACCTTTTATTATCTTTTCTTCTTTGTCACTTGGGGATGTGTGTTCTCTCGATAAATTACACAAGAAAATTGTTGTTGTGATTTGGACGCACTGTGACTTGTCTTATTGATAATTATCGGCTTATTGATAATTGTCTTATTGGTAATTATTTCTTACGTGGATAATTATCGGCGCTAACTTAAATAACCTTACGCTTATTTTTCCATACTTAATTTTTAGTGCGACACGCCTAACATACCACACGATCTTTCTTTATAAATAAAAGAACTTATAGCGTTAACGATTTCTTGTCTTCTAAAATATAAATTTATAGAGCAATTCTTCTATCAATATTTTCTTGTCTTCTAAGATATCTGTATATGTGGATATTCAATTTCTTGTCTCGACCACCCAAAACATTTCACACGAATCACCACTAGGCAGAGTCAATACGTACTTCGTATTACGTTTTATGACACAAAACTAAAAATTGACTTCGGCCTAGGCGTTTTCGAAATATTTCATTCATATTGATTTCTCATTTCCGCAAAAGATCTTCGTATATTCAATAATTTCACCAGAATGAAACGATAAACTATAAATTATTATTGGCTTTTTATTGATGGTGGCTTTATTATAATTTATTTGGTTGGGAGGCATTCGTTTGTTCATCTGATTCATTTCGACGACAATTCGTTTAAAATGAGAAGACTCTCGGAGAGTCTAAATGACAGTCTCGCCCTTAAAGAATCTAAAGAGAATCAAAGGCATCGCAGTTTCGATCTAATCCTGGAAAAATATAATTCCTTTCTAATTTCTTAACTTCGATCTTGCTGTCAATATTTTTAAGGTCCTATCGATCCTTTTATGCGTTCAACCGCATTTTATGTCACAAAAGGATGTTCGGATTCGTTTCTCCTTCCTTTTTTCCTCAGAAAATTAACACAATATGATTTTCAATACTCGTACCGCAAAAATCTATTTACAAAAAGGACATTCAACGATAAATGAAAAAATAAATGTTAGCTTCCTTATTAAAATGTCCTGCCGGTCATCTCTTTTTGTGAAATTCCGCATATCGATTAACCGCATCTCAACTAATTGAGAAACCCAATAATCAATAATGTCTACTTTAATAATCAGATAATCGTTGAACAATCTTCTTAACAAGCCAGAGAGTCTTTTCCTTTCAAAGAAAAAAACGTGTTTTGGCAACCAAAAAATCCTGTGGATGTGTGTGTGAGAGAGAGCGAGACAGAGAGATAAATAGATAGCATAATTAGGCTGAAGGATTATTTATTTGCAACCGAAAGACCATTCTAAAGTATTAGGATAACAATTTATTATTAGGATAAAAATTTCCTTTCTCTTCCGACACTTCGCTGCCAATTCAAACACATTCTTCCCCTTCCTTTCATTCAGAGATTATTTGCAACATTGAATTTCTCCCCTTCTCGTCATCGTCCTGAATTTGAATATCAAAGAAATAGTGGAAAGAAAATGATTACCGCCCATCAAAAGACATAATATTTAGACCGTAATCGGTCTTCTGTGATAACCGGAAGTACCTGTGTTTAAATCTTCCGTACACACTCGTTGCTTCTGAGGATGTCCTTTGAGAAAACAAAACCATGGAGAGTAAGTAATGCCAGCGATAATTGACTTGTTTTCTCTAAGAAATGAATGACGAGCGGACAGAATCCATTAAAAGAATTTTTAAGGGAGAATATTATCTTTTCTTAAATCCTCACAACGATGTAAGTGGTTGAAGACTCTTTTGTTAATATTTGCATTACAACTAATTCTGTTAAATGACATGCGATATTTGCTTACTGTGACTATTGGTTTTAATAAGAATTTGGTGAACATATTTTTCAATTACTATCGAGACAAATCATCGCAGTGACTGTGATAGCGCACATAATTTGATACAGAAACGCATGGGCAGAGCTACAGCTCCAACCGCTGTAGAGAGAACACAGGTTCTACTTCTGCAGCATTGATTTCGGTCAAGAAGCGAAAAACAATATTTTACCACTTATCTAAAGTCCCAAAAAGTTATTCATTGCAAACTTCCTCGCAAAAGGAAATAAATAAACCCCATAAGATTCTGGCATGACGGAATAAATTAAATTTTAAAGTTCAAAGTGAATTTTACTGATAAATATAATATAAGAAGATCTGCGTCAGGCGAAGCTTTTATACGACTTAACTTCTTAGCACTTTATAAACATTATTGATAATGAATTCTGATAAAACCTATTGACGCGGCGGTTTCAAAACCCATTCGTATTCTTGCTGTTGCCTTTACTGCAATAGCATGCACTTCTACAACCTCTAGTTTTGCTGCTGCTTAAAAAGGACTCAATTCAACAGTTGTTTCGGGATTATTTCATGGCTGGTAAAAAGATGTGTAATCATAAGATACGGACAAAAATTATCTTTGACATTTTCAATTAACTTCCAATAGTTATAAAACTCACATATTTTCCCGAATGCAAATTAATTGAAAGTTTGCTAGTTATATTTTTTTTACCACAAAACGGCTGAAGCAACAATATTCATGAAAAATTAATTGTTGAAAAATTGAAACATCGATTTTCGGAGCCTTATGGTGAACATCCTTCCAACAGTTTACAGATGAATCGCTGCGGTAGATAAAATTAGGGTTTCTCTTTATGAAAGTAATCAGGAGAGTCGAAATTGGCATAAGAAGTGCACTGATCCCCTCCACCCCGACATTTCAATTCAAAATTTCTAATAATCACTACAATTTAACTACTTTTTCTCTCTTTTTTCTAACAGACAACTTTCAAAAACTTTTGTGAAAGAAATATTATCTTTTTTAAGTCATTACTAAGGTGTTCACATTCTTATATTGCTTTGAATGTCTTATTATAATCTAAACTCTAATTTTAAAACGGGTTTAAACTCCTTACGAGAATCTAATTTGTGAGTTTTAAATGTTTAAGATTTATTTAAAGTTTAGTAATTTGTAGAATCTTTGCAGCGGTAATAATAATATGAAATGTCCGTTAAATGGGCTGAGATTCTAAATTAGAGCACATTTTTCATTTCGAACAATGGAATAAATGTTAAACGATTTACATTTTACATCCTTTAATTCGCAAATTTCAAAAACTAATGGGTTGTTCTTACAAAACAAAACAAACTCCAGGAAGATCATTAAAATCATTGCACGAAAACTCGTAATCTCGCTTAAGTCCACGGATACCCGGCCAATTTATTCCTTCTTTTGAGGGACAACAGCAGCGGAGTTAATCGATGAAGGTGAACTATTACGAAAATTTATCACGGACGGTTTCACAAAACTAAGGGATAATACACACACGCATATACATACATACGATACGTAAAGATTGATCGCGCATTGCAGAGATTATTAGAATATATTGCTAATTTTTTCTAATTTTTCCCGGAAAATTCTCGAATTTTAAAAGCGTTTATTAAGTAAAGGATTCGCTGGTGTTAAAGGCTCTCCTGGGTAATCTGAGAAATTCCTCTTATCCCTCTTAGCCCATGCGCAGATAGACAAGACAGCCACCAACAAGGTGTTGACATTATAAAACACGCTACACGCTGTAGACGCTAATCTTGAGAATTAGCGAGAAAAATAACAAAACAATGGTAGGGACGGATGCATTGCCAACAAAGTGAAAACAGGCGTATATGCAATAAATAATAAAAGCTTTTGCTTTCTGTGTTTGTTCCTAGAAAGTTTAGGATAATTGGTCAACATTTTCGAATAACGCCCACTAGAAAAATGACGGCCGACGGACGGACTCTGCTAATACAAATTGTTGTGTAAGAAGAATTACAGATTAAAATCATCTCGCGGTGGGAGAAGTGGAACTCGATCAATTTTGTGCTCTTAGAATAAGTAATTTTCATAAATATGAAATTAATGAATCGCTCTAGAGATATTAGGCTTCATTGGAACGTGTTCAAACCCTGTGCCCCTCTCTCTCCCTTTACACCATTCACTCTTTATCCCTTTCTTCATGAACAAATGAGGTAAATTATGCGATTAATAAAGCAGCAAAACCAAATTCAAACCACAAGAAGGAGATAATAAGAAAGCGTCTATTTATGGGAGAGGTGCTGCTGCTTCGATGATGCTACAATAATGATGATTTTAATGTAATAGATTCATAAGAGATTTCTAAGAGATTCATGACTAAAACTTGGTCCGATTATTTTTCTGTGACTTCAACAGAGAACTCTTTTTCTAAAATAATTCAAATAATCACGTGATGATAATTTATGAAAAGATATTCTCGGGCTAATTTTCGGTGGATCTCAATAACCGGTAGTTTTAAAACTAAAATAAGAGAATACTATATTCTATAGAGTCCTACTAGTCCATTCTGGAGTTTAATTTTTTCTTATTCTATAACATTGTCCATCTCTTCAATTTCTTCTCTCAGCAAATCATTCCTTTCTCTCTCACTATCTTTTTCTTTATGATCACACCTACCTTCTAATGCTTAATGTCACCATCTTGCATTATCATCAACTTCATCAATCCTTATAACCACAAGTAGTTTCTCCTCTGGATATTTTATGCGTCCAATAAGTTCCAAAGACGACGATTCAACCGGTGATAACGCGTTACAACAGAGAAATTCTCGCGGTAAAAAGAAGCCTCTCTGCATACAGGTTTCTTCTGTGTTGACGATCTTGACAAGCCGCGATATCATAGTCCTCAATCAAAAAATATTCCGTCAGTATTGTGAAGTTTTTGTTGTTATCAAAATTAGTAAGCCATGCGGCTCAAACCAGGTCGCCTACGTTCAATTTGTGCCTTTAAGTTAGTTAATGCGAAAACGAACAGAAAAATAACGTAAAGAATTTCCACTGCTAAATTTCAAAAGTTACGAATCAACTAACGAATCAGTGTAAATCAAACAACAATTCAATTAATTCAGCGCAAGATCAGAAACCCTCCCCGGAAGGAAAATGCACGCCAAGCACGCGTTAAGCACGCATTGAACCTGACTAAGGTGCCAGGTGTTCATTTATTGCACTTGGCAATTGTTCGCTTGCATTCCACTTCACAATTTGAAACCGGTCTTTTGTCAGTGGCTCCACCTCCGTTTCCCACCACAATTTCACCATTTTCACTCTTGCATGATATGACAAATACGTCACGGAATCCGTCATCGGTTTGATTGCTTCGGTCTGGCACGTCCTCTGGGTCTCTTTTTTGGGACTTTATATGAGATCCTGATTCTTTGAAATGCAGAAATATCAATGGCCGCATTCAAAATCACTAAGCAGTTTATGCTGGCACTTTGTGCTGGCTCAGCGGCGGCTGTATTCCTCAGCATTCTTTCTCTATCGCTCACTTTCCTTACTTATCGCGTTTACTTCGTTTGTTTATTTATTTTTCGAATGGCATGAAGACAACTTCCATTGACAGCAGCGTTCAAGCGGAGTAAACTAATTACGGATTCAGAATGCAGTCAAGATCGATAAATTTAGGGTGCAAGATGGCGCGTGGCTGCCGCGTAGAAATTAAAATGACGATATCCTAGGAAATTATTCTTACATACTCTTTTAGTTTACAAATTGTAGAAAGGAAAAGTATAGTAATAAAACAAATATAAAAACAATAATATCAATTTATTGTTGAACTAAAATATAATTAAATAAAAATTTAATTTTCGAAATTACGAAGTCATTTGGTACATTTTAAGATCATGCGAGTCATCCGGAAATTCGTGAAATCCACCTTGAACATGTTATGTTTTTATATCCCTTCCGTTTCACCGAGGAATTTGTTCAGAAAATGCAAAAATAATATTATGGAATTTTAATTAAAATGTTGATAGCTCCGACCCTTTGACAGGATATAGACTGGACAACCCTTTTGAATAGTATGAGTTTCCACTTACTGAAGGGACTAAAAAACAAAAGGATTAAACATGATCAGTCACCAAAAGATTTATCACATACACAGGTGTCGCATCGACGAAGTTGATCAACGTTTTCGGTTTTCCTAATGGAAAAATTCATATCGATGCATTCACCCGGATAATCGTCCACTAGATTTTTTTGAATATTGCTTTAAACTACACATTTTTTCAAACGATAGATTCGTCAATTGGGAAATGTGAAAGATTTTTGATGGATTAATTGGATTTTTCTTTCGAAATTTGTATAAAGAAAATTGAAAAAAAGGAAAGTGGAAGGAAAAGAACAAGAGGTTATGAAGAAAGCAATATAGTCTTCATGCGTTCGCTTTAGGTTGACATATAGCGACGTTTTATGTAAATCGTTTTGCATTTTATACCTCTATCTCACTCATAGTCAAAAGCGATTAAGTTGATTGTGTGATATTTTCTAATTTCAATTAAAAATACATATAAAGGTCGCCTTAATTTCTGTTCCATTATCAGCAGTTTAATTCCTATAGCTTTTGAATATAATTGTATAAAAATTAGTAAATCTGTGAAAAAGACACGCGAGTATACCTTTGAAGCTCAGCTTTTCTTGATCCGTGTCAATGAACTGTTGCCCTAAGATCAAGAATCTTCTGCTTGCCAACGCAGGTCAAAATCACATAATATGCTCCACCGTCTCCAACTCCTCCTGGCACACTCTACATCTATCACTCTCCGCGAGGCCAATCTTGCGAAGGTGATATCCGAAATTTCCGTGGCCAGTTATAAGAGCCGTCAGCCATCGAAGACACTCTCGGTTGAAGTTGATAAATCTTCGGGCTTCTTTAACCAGGGGTTTCTTAACGAAGATCTTCGTCTGCCGACACGTGGGCAATTCTTCCCACCTATGCAGATGTTTCGAATGTACCCGCCCGCCTACTAGTGCCCGTACCCTACTGTTGCTGAGACCGACCTTGATTTCGGGCCCGCAAAAATCCACCTCCGACCCTGACTTAGCAAGAGAGTCCGCGATTTCGTTTTGTTCTGTACCAATGTGATCTCTTACCCAACAAAGCGTAACCCTATTAAACTGAGCACACTTGTTGAGCTTAAGGACACCTTCCAGCGCCAACTTAGAGTTGATGTCTGCCCCGCTCATGCAGCCAATCATTGCAGTTCAGGGCCAACAGAATTTTCTGATTCTGCACCTGCCTTCGATCAGATGATCTGGCGCGTGCACTAGAGCCAATAACTCCGCTTGGTATACAGTTACATACCTCCCCAAGTGGAGTTTACAGCGCAGGCCTAGCTCTAAAGAATAAACGCCAGCTCCCCCCCCCTCTAGTTCAGGAATTTAAAAAACTTTTAATTGATCCTCGTGAGTAATTTTCAACAACAAAAAATTTCTTGATATCTTCATTATTCATAGAAAAATTTTTTTATTTTTATTTTGACTCAGACATTAAACGTGTTAAAAGATTTGAATTCTTATATGCTTATCAGAAAACCCGATGCATGTAAGGTTTTATATTTGAAAAGTACTTGAAAAGCAAAAACGAATATTTTGAAAATGAAAAAAATCGATTTCTCTTTATTCATTATTTTTGCCCTGTAAAATGGTTTGGGGTAACTAAACTTAAAGTGATAATGAATTTATGGAAATTGATGAATATGGAAAATGATGAATTGAAAAATATTGAAAGTTTGTTTTAATATAGGTATACGTTGGCATGTAGAAATACAGAAAAAATTATAGAGGTAATATTTTTCAGGTTTATTGGTTTTCATACAGTCAATCACAACGCCGGTTTCAGCGTTGCGAAATAAGAGCTATGATAGTGAGTCTCTATGTTAAAGAAGGGAACTGAAGGTGACTTCTGTAAAAGTGGCATTTTTTTACGGGTTTCCTAATGTGGCAGATCTATACCGATTAGCCGCAGTCGACCGAAGCCCTTAAAGTCAATACAACCGAGCCCATCGCCCAAATTCAGTCGGATGTAAGCAGCAGAGTTTTTGAAAATTGGACCACTCCAAGCCACTGTGAGAAGCCGCGGGAAACACTAAGGAGATAGGTGATTATGTACGTGATGGAATAGACGGGTCTTTTAAATGAAATAAAATGTTCCTTAATACCGCATACAGAGCTGGTTTTATACTATTTAAACCTCGACCCACTCCTGTTGAAAAAGCGTTTAATAGGTTTTCTATCAAATTTATAAAAATTAGAAAATGTCACGCAAACAACTTAATCAATTTTTTGCATATGAGCGAGATAGACATATAAAATGAGAAGCGAATTATATAAAACGTCGCTATATATCAATCTAAAGAGGAAGACTAATGCTATATTGACTTTTTCATAACCTGTTCTGCCACATTTACTATTCTTTTTCTGTATTTTATTTAAGTTTTAATAAACATTTAACATTTCCCTCCTGTAAAAAAATTGTGTACTATAAAATATTGTCCAAACAAAGAAATTTATTGAAGGATTAAGCGCGTGAATGTATTGACATGCATTTTTCCATAACGAAAACGATAATCGAAACCTTTGACCAACTGTGCCGATGCGACACTTTTAGACTTATTGAGCCTAGCTAGCTTATGGAGCCTTTGGTAATGAGAATGCTGTATCGTTTTGTTTCTATTCTCTTCATTACGAGCAAACCAGTTCTTTCAAAAGAATCACCCATTCTATTAGTCTGCTCATTCCATGTCATGACAAAAGAATTGTTTATGCAAAATTTTAATTAAAATTTCAAAATATTATTTTTACATTCCCCGGACAAATATTATCGTGATGTCGAAGGGCTATAAAAACATACAGTTTTCGGGGTGGATTTTATGAGTTTCGAACCGATTTGGATGATATTAAAATAAAAAAATATCCTTGGAATTCTAAAAATGAAATTTTACTTAATTATGTCTTAGTTTCATAATAATATAAAATTAATATTTCTTATATTTACTATCCTTTTCATTCCTTCAATTTGTAAACCAAAGCAAAGACTAGATAAGAATCATCACAATTTCGAAATTGTGATGATCATCACAATGAAATCATCACAATTTTAGCGTGTCAACCACGCGCCGTCTTTACCCGATTCTCATCGATATTGACTTCTACGCAGCTCAGATGAGTGTCCCGGATCGAAGCGATCAAACCGATGACTGCGACGAAATTTATCAAATCATGCAAGAGTGCAAATGGTTTTTGTGATTGGAAACGGAATCACCAATAAAGGAACGGTTTTATAATCTGAAGTGGAATGTAATCAAGCAATTGACAAGTGCAATTATGGAACACCTGTAACGTTAATCGAGTCCTTTAATGCGTGTTTAAAGCGTGCTTGACATGTGCCTTCATTCCGAGTAGGGTTTCTCTCTAATCTTCCCCGTAATTAACTGTGTTGTTGCATAATTTACCCTGGTTTGCCAGTTGATTCGTAACTCTTAATGTTTGATGGCTGAAGTTTTTATGTTCTCCTTCTATTCATTTTGCATTAATTAACTTCACTAAAGTATTATAAAGTAAAGTTTTGAGTTAAGAATATGTGTTTAGCTCTCAATTAAGTGATCTGTGTTTCTTCCGACAGAATGCTCAACCTACCAAACCGAAGGGTGTTACAAATTTAATTTATTGAGGTCCTTGATCACTGAATGTCCAATTTATGAGAAACGTGTACCTATGGGCGAAAAATTGAGCAAAAATAATCAAATTTAAGATGCTTATTCTAAGAGACGAGGTAAACGATGTACGTTAAAGCATTCAGCCTGTGGTGAATACACAAAAATTTTAATCAGTTGCCTTTTCTTGCGAAATACCTAAAATAAACTTAGTTAAAATACAAAATAAACTGGACAAAATATTCACAGAATAATATTTCAGCTTCCTTCCATAAATTTGCTCAACTTTCAGTCAAAAGTATGCACCATTTTTATTTTTGAGTGCCACTTTCCAACACTGAAAACGAACAAAAAATTGCGACAAATTGCATAAATAAAATCGGAACTCACACCAGGGATCAATATCTTCGATAAATCCCAAACATTAAGAAAAGTGGCGGATAATAAGGCAGTTCCATTTAAAAGTAGCTCGCGTTCAGCCACATTCCCGCCCCCCCCCATTATTTGCTTACACCTGAACGTGGCCAATTTCAGCAGATTTACGAGGAATAATAGGATTCAATTTAAGGTCCATAATGTTAGCACGTCAAAGTCCATAATATCAGCAGTCAATAAAGACGACTATAATAAAATTAAAGCACTTCTTGTGGAAGGGAAAGTTGAATTTTACACATACACTCTTACGTTCTGAAAGGAATACACCATTCACATAATGCATGATGAGGTCGAGGATGAGCTCAAATGTAAAGGTATTCCTATGAAGGCAGTAACGGATCTTTACCCCAGCAAGAAAAACTCCAAGAAGTACAACAACCTTGTTGTTGAGTTACCGAATGCGAGCAATATTGCAGCAGTATTTGAGTATAATATTCTTCTTCTGAATCAGAAAATATACTGGGAGAAGCTTAGACCCGCAAAAGTAACTCAATGCTGAAACTCAATGCCAACACTTTGGGCACGTTGCCTCTAATTGTGGTATAAAATAAAGTTGCGTTAAGTGCAGCGAGAGCCATGGCCCCGGAGAATGCCAGCACTATCACGGGAGCAAACGGCACCAATGTTTTTCGTGTAAATTCCAAGAAAGAAGGGCGCCCTGTCAATTATTTGGGATGTCCTAAATCCAAAAAAGCAAAGAGAACTTGGAAGCAAGGAAAAAATAATCTCCGAAAAGAAAGGAGGAACAGATTTTCGCCAAACAATCCGAGACGAAGGGAATACAGAAAGGAGTCAGTTTTACACAAATAGCTGCCAAAATAACCCATAAGTTGAAAACAATAATCACTGACTAAATAGTCTATTTAGTGAGTGATAAGTTGCGAACTTAATATAATCACATATAACGTTAGTTCAATTTATGCCATTTCCAAGCGGGTTTCTCTTAACCTATTTGTTAGGCTAAGGAAATCTGATATTCTTTTCAGACACCGTTACTAAATACAAATGAAGCTACTGATACATCTATATACCTTAGCAACAACGAAAAACATCTAGTAATTTATCTATACGTGAAATGTAACAGCTCTTCAATAAATCTGATGAACGATTTATCGACAATATTCAGCATACGTCAACAATACAATTACTGTATTACTGGAGGGGATTTCAATTCCAGGCATAGTCTTTGGATGGATGACGTTCACTCCAGTTAAGGCGAAATTATTTCTAGATGGCTGGACATTCATAGCTGCGAACATTCGTTTGTGGTTGTTCCACATAGAACAATGTGAACATATTACCGGAATAGCAAAATTTCTGTTGCCGGACACTTCTAAGTGACTCTAATCATCTTGCTGTTGAATTGAGGTTACGGCTTAACCAGAAACTATCTCTGGATATGTCATCTGCTAATCTCCAACTTCGACTTAACAAAATTAATTGGAATACGTTCAAGGTGCAAGTAGAAACTGGTATCAGATTCCCTCCTACCAATCCAAACCTGTCCAACTCAGAGGTTGACGAGGCGATTTTTAACTTTGAGAACGAAATTAATAGTGCCCTCGAAGACCAGAAGTGTATCACGACGAATAAGGATCGGTTCCAAAATCTGCCGCCTTATATTCGCCTAATACAAGCTCACCGACAACGTCTACGGAAAAACCTTCGCACGGAAGACTGTGTGCCGTTACTATAACTCGGTCAACGATGAATATAAGCAGGTACAAGCCGAACTTAGGTGCGTCAATGTTATGTGCAGTCAGGCTACAAATCACTATACGGCTATAATAAATACATATCTTATATCTATTATACTATAATAGATATAAGATAAATTCATAATAACAATTTGTTTATAAATATCGCAATAAATAAATTAAATTGAATTGAAATTGGAAATGGATGCGCTTGTGCATTTTTTTATTTTCGAAAATGATGAGGATGTTAATTTCATACGAATTCGTAATCGCCACATTCGTGATACAACAAATATTTTTGACTTGACGGAAACTGAGTATATCATAGTTTGAGTATATCATAGTTTATCTTTAACAGATTTATGCAAAACTTTCGATTAAATAATGACTGTTTTCGCGAACTTATGAAGAAAATTGCTCCGAGGATGAGAAGCGGGTATCTCGCAACAATAGTACCTAAGGAATTAAAGTTCGCTACATTCTTGCGCTTCCTAGCAAGTTTCCTACCAGAAATGCGTCGGAAATGCTTGTTTGTCGATGACGTCACAAACACATGTCTCCAAAGTTATTTCGGAATGCCTCGACATATTTGGGGAATACATTTGCGCCAAGTGGATCTCACTCCGAACATCGGCTGTGAAAGTACGCGGAAGTGAACATAATTTCTTTACGAAATATAGCATTCCCGGCGTCATTGGATGCGTAGACGGTATACATTTTAAAATATGTTCCCCGGGTGAGTAGCTCAGACATTTGTACTACAACAGGAAAGGCTTTTATAGCATTAACACAATGATGGCAAATTGAATAGTTTTACTTCCTTTCGTTGAATGTATGAATTTTAATTTAACAGATTTGTGATGAAAACATGATAATTAAGTATGTGGATGCGACACACTCTTTTTTTTTAAACCGGAATACGGTAACGGTAGAATTTTTAATTTTTAAATTTGTAAATATGATACGAAGCGTTAAACGTTAATCGCAAAACTTTTGAAATTATAGGAAATGCGGGTTATCAATTGTTGCCGTATCTAATGGCCCCTTTCAGGAGCCCTGTACAGTGCCATCGAATTGCTTTTAATGAGCAGCACAGCAAGGCCCGAAATATCGTTGAAAGATGTTTCGGTGTGCCAAAGAATAGGTTTTGGTGCTCACTCAACGTTTGTGTTTTCTATAAAAACAATTGGCTGGATCCTGGAATCGACTTCTCCGACTCCGACTCCGAAGTGGTTTAAATGGGGAATCCCGAAGCTGATCCTGCCCCACCAGATATAGCTGTAGCTATCCGGGAGCGGCTTGCGCTGAGTCTATTGTAGACATGGCTTGTATTTGCAGCTCTTTTATTTTTCTATTTTCAGGTCTTGTATATATTTTCTAGATTCTCTATTTTCAGGTTTCTTTTAATTAATTAAATAACAATTAAATACCGTTTAAAATATGTAAAAACTTTATTTATTAGTTACAATGAATATTATTTAAATACTGCAATGTTTTCATTATTTACATCACAAATAAATATCAAATACATTAAAATTCACATATTTCCAATTATTAGAATTGAACTAAATATATCACAAATAAAAATCAAACACTTTAAAATCCAGGTACAATATAGGATCCAGTTACAATCAACGAAAATCATAAATTCTTTAATTGGAGCAATGTATTCGCCGCTTCTTTCCTCTCCTACTCTTGCTTCAGGGTAAGCACTAATCTCGGCTTCTGGATATCGATCATTTCAACCATAGAATTTGCCCTATTCTTGATGTCAGCCCCAATTTCCGACAATGAGGCTGAAATTCTTTCCTGATTGGAAACCTAACAGAATTTAAATTAAATTCATAATATTCAACAGAAATGAATTCGGAAAAGACTTACTTATGTCAGAAGCAGGTCGAAATACACAGCGCGATTTCATTGATTAGGTGTATCCATATTTAATTGCCGTCATCATCGGAATCCAAGAGTAAGTTAATTTGTTCCTCTTATATATCTAATATTAAATAGGTATTATACAAATATTAATTTTTAATATACATATATATGGCTTATCGACGACAAGTGAACCGCTCGCTCCCTTCGGGGCAAACTCTTGGCCACCTGCCAATCGTCCCTTCACCGCCAGCGAGGATGTGGGTTGCTGGAGTGTTGGTGATGGTGTTATCCCAAATTTTGCGCCCGACGGAGCAGCCAATTTTCGTAAATGAAGCAGTTGGACTACTGCTTCCTCCAACGGCGTCAATGTGCTAACTTTATGGGGTTGACCCCCTATCGCAGCAAGTTCGACTCGCGTTTGCTCAAGCTTCTTCGTCCGGCCCTTCAAATCTGTCCATATGTAAGTATCTTACCTTTTTACATTCTATGGTGGTATGGTGATAATTAGAATATTAATTGGAAGTCCTAAGGAATTGAGGTCATCTCTGACCCTGTCCCAATCATTTCTCCACTGGCTTCGGGATCCTCCATAAGTTGGGACTCTGGTCGCAAACTCTGGCATTGCCTCCATATGCCACAGTAAACGGTCGAATTGTGACGCTGTTGTAAAACTACAAAGAAGAAATGATGCAAAACAAATGAATAAATTATAAACATTTCATTTTTAATACTTACATCTTCCATTGGAATTCCATCACTGCAAATCCATTAGCGAACTCAATTTAATAAGTTTCCATCGTTTTATCAAATTTTTCCCGCTTAATTTTTCGAATAGCAGATTTCGAAAAAAAAAACCCGTTCACAACGAAAAACAAATAAGCAACTCGAAAAACAAATAAGAATATAAAACAATTAGCATATACAATATTATATTCAACAATTCTAAAGCAACAATTCTAAAGCACTCGTCTTTTTTCGGCAGAGAAAACCTACTTTCTCGTCTCGTCTCGGTTTTAGATTACCAAAAAACTAGTAAAAAAGACGTAACCAGCGTGTTCATGAATAACGAACTTGTCTCTTGGATTACCAAAAGACGAGTTTTGTTATTAATAACTGTTTCTCAGTAATTTGCTCGTCTCGATTCAACTCGTCTTTTAGAATAAGGGTGTAAGCCTTTTGAGGCAGTTCGACGAATTATTTGTTTTCGTCTTTTATTCTTAAAGTATTACAAACTGACGTCAGTTTTTAATTGGACGATTTATTAGAGGTTTTATGTGTAATGCTTCCACGTTTTCATATTTTTGAAAATAAATTTTTGCAACTGGCAAATTTATTTTGATGATATTTTTTTAATTCTACGGTGTTTTTAATCACGTCATTGTGTGTTCGTTGGATAGTTTTAATGTATTCTTTAATGTTGCTTTTAAGTGCTTAGACAGTTTGTCAACATCATAAAAATGCGGCAATAAGACAATTAATAACCAGACTAGAACGTACACATCTAACAAAAGAAGCCTACATCAATGAACTGATCACAATATACACCATAGCCGCAAACAACGGATATCAGAAAGACCTAGTGAACAAGATCAGAAAGGACATTAAAAGAGTTAGGAAGGGTAACAAAGAAATAGAAAAGGACAAACGAAATTGGACAACATTAACATACACTGGTAAATCGACATACAAGTTAGCAAAGTTTTTCAAAAAACACAACGTCAACATAGCATTCAAAACAAAAAACAACCTAGGACGAATACTGCAAACAAACGTAAACACGGAAGACCCACTAGACAAGCAAGGAGTATACAAGCTAACTTGTGAATGTCAATATAGCTATATCGGACAAACAGGACGAAAAATAAAGACTAGATTCCGCGAACATATGAGAGACTACACCAAAAAAGTACGAAGACCAACAATAACACCAGATTCCAACTTCGCAAATCACATATTCGACAAAAAATGTATACCTGCCCACATTAGAAAAACAGTCAAACTAATATACATGCGGAACAAAAAGGACGACGCCTGACGTACTAGAAAATATGGAAACATACAAACAAAAACTTTTGACGGACGAATAATAAATGAACAAACAAACTGCCCAGCGGACATAATTTTCGAGCCCCTAAAACTACTCTACGAAAAGCAGAACAAAAACGAAGGCAACACAATCGACAACACAAATAACCTTCCGACAAAAACATAAAATTACGGACTTCTACCTACGTACAGATAATAACACAATAAATGAAGCGACGCAATAAACAACAAATAAATAAATTAGGAAAATAACCCAACGGGACCGGACTACCTGCTCACTCACGACAAAGACCATGCAATCCGAACGAAACATGCCTGCTTGCACACAATAAATACGACACAGACAACGACCAACTAATCAGAACCACTACAGACACTGAAGATGGTGCATAGCCGAAACCGGTATGTCTCCAAACCAATCTCGAATAGGGATGACGGAAAATCGCTCCAAAACACATTTACATCAAACCCTATCGGAACAATCAACAAACATCAAGGAACAATAATATTAATATTTGAAAAGATATTAAATTTGTCAATAACTTCGATGTAATAATAACGATTTTAGATATCTTTAGTTTCAATAATTTTGGAAAAGTCAATATAACTAATGCCGAAGCAAGCAAAATTGAATAAATTTATGATTTAAATAATATTGAATTTAGAAACGTCTTTGGTAAAAAAGATCAGGATTAAATGCAAATAAGGTCGTAACGTATTTAAGTTTGAAATTCCGAGGGTTTCAATTGAATAATTCAATATCAATTCAAGTGTTTTAATTAAATAATATTGAGAATAGAAATATCATAAAATCCTGTGATTTGATTAATAATCGTATTGTAATTAGATATGCCAGATGTTTTAATTTTCGGAATAGCGGAAACCAATATGAAATTAATTTCTTAAATATTGATAATATTATAATTAAATACTTCAAGTATTTCTTGGCATGTTTGAATATCATTTAGACAAATATTTTTTATATCCGTAAGTGAAACCACATTTCGTTAAAAAGATACGACTATCAATACTATTATTATAGTGATAATAATTGAACTTTTTATAATTTATACACACTTTGAGGAGCTCAAAAATTGTCATCTTTTTCACTAAAAATATATATTGAATATATTTTACTCTTTCATTTTTTTCATGGCTTTCCTAGAAGAAAAATCTTTTCTTTGGAACCAGGAGCCATTTTGTTATTTTAACTGAGACGTCGATATGCGCCCACAATTCGGAAAATGAAAACAAATTGTACAGAACATGAGGTTGCAACATGTTGTGTCTGAAGCCCCCACCATATCACACATTCCTGGTAACGCACATAGTCCGCCGAAATGACCCTTCCATGAATGATCTCATTACAAACAACTCCACGCATTCAAAATAAACAATTTGTTTAATATACGTTGAATCCTTTCATTATTCATTCGACGTTTTTACGAACCAGGAGGAAAAGTAATTTGTGCCTAGAGATGATGTCCAAGATACAGAAGGTTTTTCAGCTGCATTGCGCCTAAAACTCAACGAGATTCTATCTTGAGTATTCTTTCAGTTTAGTTTAAATAATGACAACGTGCCCGTTACGGCAATAACACTAAGAACAACACAAATAATAACAACAATGGAAGGAACTAGCGGAATGAGCAATACAAGGAAAATTAAGGTGTTTCAATTGATAAGCGATTGCCAAAAAGAAATGAGAATATTTTTACAAAACTATTGTGTTTTGAACCCTTTAATTTTGGAAGTTAATTGATTCTAATTTCGGATGTTGAAATCTTAATAGGATTTTAGACTATTTTTGAATTATATGTGGAATTTTTAGGAATAAGAGAATTTTAAAAAATTACGAAATCTTGATAAAAAATTGGAAATATTGAATTAATTTTTTTCATTTCACCTGGTTAGAAATAATTAAATTTAGTTAGTGTTCATATCGTTAACTTATTCCCCAGAAATAGATCTCGCATTTTCATAATAAGCTGTCTCTCTTGGGCGTAAGTGTTTCCCTCAAATTATATGTTTTCATTTATGGTGTCATCCTTCATAATCACACCATTGTATTTCAATAAAATTGTTCTCTCACAAAACAATATCACCACCTGGTGTCGTTTCTTTCTTTAGGAAGGTCGTAATTAATATTGCGTTGACAAATTAAGTTGCGAGACTCACATGAAATCACCAACCGATCATTTAAATGACATTTAGGAGAAGTCTGCCTAAACTTAACCAAACTGTCATTAAATCTTTAGATTTATTGGCAACGATGGTAGGGGCCCCAAACCCCTCCTCGCTAAGGATAAATCGATACCACAAACTTATCATCTACGAAGAAGGGAGGATAATTAATTACATAACTCTCATTCAAAGGAAATTACTAGATTTTGTTAAATCAAACTGTTTCTGTGAAAAATATACACACGTTTAACTTTTATTTTTAAAAAATCAAATATTATTCAAAATTAATTCATTAATTTTTAACTCGGTGACTTTGTGCGAATCGAGAATATTATTTAAAATTTTTAGAATTCTTGAGGCAAAACGAAAGAGGCGAGGCAAGGATGTAGAAAATTGTGAGCCTTTTGAGAATCGAAATGACATTTTTCTGGACCATTAAGTAGATTTCTAAACTATTGTTTGGCTTCCAAACCTTTGGGTGGGATTCCATGGCTTCTAGTGAATTTCTGTAGTAATGCTGTTACAGCACTTAGAGCATACTGTCAACTATTTGTAAGCCCGCGTCTAAGACGAAAGTAAAGTTTTGTAAATAATCCTTCTAATTAATAACCATAGCCTCATAAAAACGAAAAATGGCAAAGTAAATGACGTTAAGGACGCGTTCTTTGGTTGACAGGAGGGCAGGCAGACAGGCACTAAAACGGTCTCTGGGACTGCAAATTATCATAAAATGTAATACGGTAGCCTTAAGGGATTATAAGTTCGATAACTCAAGGCTTCAGTTTAGAATAACTTTAGAGCACTTTAAATCAATTTAAAACATTGTACGTGAGTTGAATTCTTAATAACCTCGAAAGTAATAGGAAGTGATTTGTTGATACCTGTAAAGGAATGCTACAACTCATGGTCAGAGAGAGGTTAAAGGTTTTAAAACACATGCACAGACATTCAAAGTTAATCCGTTGGTATTAAATTGGATTATGGATTAACGGTACGAGGCTAACGGTAACTTAACATTACTGGGCAGAGGTTTGAAACAATCGTTGGTATAAAATGATCCAATATAGGACAACAGGCTTATATATAATAATACCAGGAAATTTTATTGTTCTTGTTTCAAAACGTGTCCATTTTAAAGAGATCTCTTGTCATCATTACCTGACCCTTTGCTCTACAACGTCCATATGTGATGTTTCAACTATACTTGATCTTCAAGCAGAATTTTATATTTTTATAAAATTGTTGTACTATAATACTCACGATCGTAAAATGTACATTTCTAATTTCTGTTTTTTGATGATTTCATTATTTCCAATTTAACTTTACAATTTTATTTTAATAGCTTTTACACATTATTACAAATTATAGTTTACTATGAACATAAATGAGGCCAATTTTTCAATGGAATCGATGATAAATTACAAATTTAGAAAATTAAAGTTTTTATTTTGTCGTTGATTGCGCCGAAAATCGATTTTTCTGTATTTAATTCTGAAATAAACTCAGATTTCCGTATGAAATAATTACAACTTAACCTAAAAAATTTACTAAAACAGTTTGGAACAAATTAAACAAATGAAAATGAGGAATATACATGTCTGTAAACATGTCTTTTATTTTAAATTTACATCCCAATTTCTTAAAAATCTTAAGAAGTCTTATGAAAACAGCATCTTGTTTAAAGCGCTCTCTTAAAAATAAATGGATTTAACGCAATTCATAATTTAAATTTACTAATAAAACAATTTGGATTTTTTTGCAAAACTTTTAAAAACTTACTTCAAGATTCCCTTTTTCATAATCTTTATATTTTTCTAACCTAAAATATATCTTTTCCCTCCTCTCATGGTCTGCATAAATCATACTTTTTTGTCGAACTTTGGAAAGAATTAAAGAGAAAAAAGTTCTAGCAACTTAAGGATATTTTATAGAATCGATGTGAATTTTGATTAAATAAAAATTATCTATATTTGGCAGAAAAATTAATTTATATCTATGAAAAATGGGTAATTATCATTTAGAAGTATGTCATAACTCTTAACAGTAATTTCCACTATCAAAAATTAATCATTATCGTCAACACCAAGGTATCAATAATTCTATTAAAAGAAACCTGTCTGTAGGTATTTCTTCTTGTCCTATTTCTTCTTCTTTAATTCTTTGTTCCACAAATATACCCATGCGTTAATTGCAAACTGTACACTTTGCAGTAAATTTTCACAAAACCGTTGACGTTAGACAAAATACGTTGAATCAAATGTCTCACGAAAAAAGTCATTTCATTGTATCTTATCGTTTTCTTGTGGGCACTCTTTGAAAATACCGCCCAAATCTCCACAAAATTATGAGTGGAAGGATTAAATTGTTTGTTCCTTTGAAAAGGACATTCTAGCAACATTTTTCAGATGGGGTCATTAAAATAAAGGCGCTCACCGATTTTGTGCTGGGTCAAACCTACAAGGATTAAATTGCATTTTTAAGGATAAACCAAAACTCTTTTTAAAATATATTTTACTAAAATCTTATTAAAATAGGATACATAACGGTGTGCGTTGTAGAAAAAAGTGTCAACAACCTTTTAGTAGTTTTTGTTTTCAAAAAGAAACAGCAAGGAGAACGATAGAGGTATCGAGATGTTCTAATACCGAAACAAACAATTTGGTGTTTGAGAAACACCAAACCATTACATAATTTGAGTTTATGCATTTTAAAATAGGTTCCGTCATAAGGAAAATAGACGGGAAAGGGTATGACGGTTTAACAACTAATTTTTTAATGATATGGTTTAAAATATTTTTTTCGTTAAATTATTTTGTATTCCAGCGGAACACTCAACGGATATCAAGGAACAGTTACATTATGTCATTGGCTGGTCATTTAGCTTATATGAAAATCTTCTTCTTCTTCCTTCTCATGCCTTTCTTATGCCTTAAATTTCTTAAAACCCACTGGCATCTAAAAGGCAGACTTTACTTATGTAATTGTGATAAAAGAGAGCATTTATTGAGCCAATATCGAGACCAAATAAACAGAATTTAATTATATATTTACATCACAAACATTGTAGGTTTATCCTGCCAGCGATTGTATGCTTGTAACGAAGATTAAGCTTTACTCATTCATGTTTACGCGAACTGAAAGTAAAATCTCGGTAAAGCCTCTTAAAGGAAGTGCTCATCGTCCATTAAAGATGGAAAGACCAACAGACAGGAGAGGGGAAAGACTATATGGCGACTCAGGAGGTAATTCTGAGCGAGAATATATATACTTTTCTATAGCATCCACGCCTCCTTTAATGAGTTATCAAAGACAGCTTAAAAGTGATATACCTTCATTCCTTCGGGCAGAGGGTTTTAGAAGGGCGATTTTCAAGAAAGGTTGTCAAAGGCAACTGAAAACCTTCACAGGATCCGACGAAATAATGAATGTAAATAAAGTATTTGAGAATATAATTATTAGAAATAGTAAAAAATAAAATTCCTTTACTAGGAACCGTTTTTCATTCCGACTACTCTTCTTCCCTAAAGGAAAAAGGAATATAATACAGTAATTATTGTCCAATCATGGCGTTGCGTACACTCTTGCCAATTACCGGACCAACTCGCTCTTGCGTACATTCGATTGTTATTAAACACGCTTTAAAAGTATTGTATTACTTTTGTGATTAAGCTAAATATTAATTAAGAAATGTAAGATCAGACAAAACCATTTACCACCACAGTTACCATACCATGCCATACCATACCATAGTCACCATCCCCTTCCTGCTTTTAACTAGATTGCGCTTTTTTAGTTTAGAATCTAAACTCACCTCACCAACACTCTCTTGTTTACAACCTCTATGCACATAATGTGCAATCTTATAACGAATGAAATCCTTTTTAGGGACATTTATTGTCGCCTATGAAGGAACGGGTTGCCTTTTATTTTTATTTATTTAAATTTGTTTTATTGCACAATTTCCGGACAATAAATTGGACTCTGGGGCTCTTGTTTTCAATGTTTTTAAAGCACAAGGATCCAAAATTTTTTCCTCGTTCATAACTCTTCATTCTTTATACCCCCACCCACCAACATAAGCGGCCAGAAAAACTCCAACAAAAGGAAAACGGAAGTGCAGCACAATTTGTTTTCTCTTTTCAATAAAATAGTTAAGAAAATTGCTTACTCAATTCTGCGCGATTTCTGTAAAATGAGACTTGATCCATGTCACGTAATAACTAACCCGCGTGAAAGTAACTTGATCGACGAATAGGCACGGCTGGTATGGTTGGCGGGACATAATACCAATGAGCTCTTCAGTTTCTTTTTTGAATAAGTGGCCACTAGTATCACCGTAGCAAGTCTCGCTGGTGAATCCGGTGAAAATACATATTTGGTCTTCGTCCATACGCTCTCTTATTGCATCTCCTCTTCCATGCGTAAATATAGATTTACGGCTGCAATGATCATCATCGACGACTGTTAAAGTCGTAGTAGTAGTAAAGAGTTTCGGTGGGGATGCGTTGCACGATTGCCCAAAGCGAATGAATTCTGACTGTGCATGGTAAAAAGAATACCTTTGAGCATTCTCGTCGGGTAGACGGGCAATCCAATATCGTTCGCACGAAGTCTCTTTCATAAATTTTATCAAGGCGATGTCATGAGATTGTTTTAAAAGGTAATGAAACAAATTATACACCATATCAAAGGATGGATGGACGATGATTGCGTTTTTGTTAATGGCGTAACTCATAGAGCAGGAGCTATTGAAGTGCCTACCAACATCTACGACCACTGAATTTGCACTACGGAAACCATACCGTCAGACATTGAATAGTATTTACTTTGATCCTTTGAAATACTTACTCGTGAACACAGTGAGCGGAAGTCAAAATCCAATTTGGGTTCACAAACGAGCCACTGCATACCGAACAAAGCCCCTCATTGTAAATGTTCAGCTTTACCATAGATCGTTTAGAACTTAAGCCCACTCTCTTCAATTTGTTTATGATCCAAGGTTTGAATTGGTGAACATCGGTAAAGATAATGTCAGAAGCTATTGCTTCGTTCCTTTCACAATCTTCTTCCCCTGGACTTGTCATGATTCCAATGAGCTCGACGTCAGTATTTCCCATAACTAAATGAGTGCTGGTATCGCCATCACACGATCCCCCATAATCAAGTGCAGGCACACACAATACCTCCTCCTCTATTGGTCCATCAGACACACCCCAAATCACTCCCGGGGGCAGTGAAGATCGCCAATAACAGGCTGCACAGTCAGTAAAGCCGGTGATTGACCGCATGATGAAGAAAACTGAACAAAAGCCACCGATTTGTTTCTGTAATGTTTTGTTTGGGGTTTTTCATCGAGAAATCGAATGGGTTTATTTGGACGGCATGATGTTCTCCGGGTAAATTTTATCAATGCGATGTCATAACGATATGTAAATTGATCTGCTTCTCGGAAAAACTCATGGACCACAATCGAGTTTTTATTAATATCGTAGCCGGTGCTGCAATTGCCTTCAAACGGAGGACCAATGTATGCGATTACAGAATCCATCCTGTGAAAAATTAATGGTCAGAATTTTCTGTAAAAAATGTTCCTGAGCTTTCGACTTGATTTACCCATGGACGCAATGTGCCGCCGTCAGAATCCAATTTGGGTCTATAAACGATCCGCTGCATACGGAACATTGGCTAGCTTTATAGACTTCCAGTTTTACCATATACTGAAGATTTGACGGATGAGCACTTCCCTTGGCACCAATTGCTATCAGTGCGAAAATGAAAACTAATAAACGTTTCATTTTAAAGAACTATAAAGATTTCCTCTACTTGGACTAGAAAGGCGAAGGAGATAAACTGTGACGTTAATCTAGTTGCTTCTCTTTTATATATCTCCGAAGCACCATAAGTTGGTGTGGATGCTCTACAAAGATGTGAGCTAAATATCTGGTGCCAAACTTCTTCCAAGATAAATTTCATATAAATAATATTTACTTAGGATTTAGCTTTTATCTTTGGGTATATAATTCTCGAATAAACAATCTTCAGTATCTAAATGTATGCCACAATATTCTTCCCTGTACCTAAAATTTTTCATTTGACACGTAAGCTATTTTAAATTAAGTTTCTTTAAATTATCGTTAATTAAAATTCTGAAATGAAAGATTAATCTTATAATTCTTGTTATATAAAAAATCTTTCATTTAGTTCGCGTCACGGAAATCTTTTTATTACGATCACAAATAAAAACGAATGACTGTTTTGTGTCTCAAAGATTAATTAGCAGAATTACTTGCAAATTCGGGATGATAAGGTGTAATGAATTTTCAATCTATTAGACGTGCTGCGATCAAGAGATCGCTTAATTCTAACGCCATCACATCCACTATAAATTCAGAAAATATTCTGGTGAAGTGTGCTAAGGCTATCTTTTTGTATAACTTAGAATTAAAACAGTACAAAAAATTATAGCACATTTCTTGTCAATTTATAGTTAATTATAACGAGCTTTCGGCGGAACTTAAATGAAGGAGCTTAAAGAAAGTAGTTGTGTACTCTATGGATATTTTACCATCGAGGATTTCTGTGTCATCCTCCTTTTCATGACATTAATTTATTTCAATATTTCCATATCTCAGTTCAATTCACGACTGAATATGAACAAAGCGCAAGTGACATTTACTCTCTGTCCGATAACTTTTTTAGATTAATTTATATGAGAAATTTATATCTGGTACGTGTTTTTTGCACAAAAAAATTCTATGGATCAGACCTGATTCGTTCCTATTTTCAATTTTATTATAGTTCATAAATTAACGAACTGTAAAGTTAACAAAATTTTTTGCTGCCATAATGTTTCATGGACACAAACCAATTCTTTCACTCGTTTCAACGGCTGGATTTTTTGAGTAATTCTGGAGGATTGGAAAATATTTGAATGAGAAATTTGAAATAAAATTAACAGTTGTTAGAAATTGAACGGAGAAAATTTATTGTTTGGGGGACTAGTAGTCCATGAAGTCCATGAAGTTGTTAATTAATGTAACATGAAAGGGGGTGGGGCGGGGCGGGGCTGGTTCCACTGGTAGTTGTGTTAATACAAAAAATGTTTTTGCAGAAATCGATAGCAAATAACCTCAGAATGATTTTGTACATACTGGGTGGTGGGTGTATAACACTCATAATTTACCACGTGAATTATTTTTTCGGAAATAAATAGGAAATTTTCTCGGCCATTTCGCAATCAAAATGAAAAAAGTCCGCTTTATAAAATTTGGATGAATACCCGAGGGTGTTTTTTGTTTTTATTTTTTTACGATACCGTTCAGTTTTTACAAGATCACAAAGTTTTTCAAAATTGCGCTAAAAACGTAAACATCAATACAAGGCGTTACAAAACTGCGCCGTATAACCGGATCAGCTCCCGAGCACCGCAATATGATCCTGCCATGCACGTTCTCTTAATCTAAGGTGCTCAGTTTCAAAAGTGATCAGTATCGTCGTTATGGTACTTGCACCAGGCATTTCACTCAATTACCTTCATTAAAAATACAGTCTTTGTGAAAGTATGATTTTGTTTTTTGGGTTTCCGGAAGGGGAAATTCGCAAACGATGGTGAAATCGGAAAGTACCAACAAATATATGTTTTCACTTTTTGATATTATGCAGAAATGTTCGATACTTAAATTGAATTATGGCGTTTTTAAAAATTTAACTACAAGGAAATCCACCCGGGACACAAACCTTGAGTGTGAGGTTACTAAACATGTTTTTTAAACTTAACGCTTCCATTTCCTGTACAATGTTTTAAAAAATGTTTAGTAAGGTTATGAGCGGCATGGCTTACTAATTTTGATAACAACAAAAACATCACAATACTGACGGAATATATTTTGATTGAGGACTACGATATCGCGGCTTGTCAAGATCGTCAACACAGAAGAAACTTGTATGCAGAAAGACCAATTTTTACTGCGAGTATTTTTCTGTTGTAACGCGTTATCGCCAGTTGAACCGTCGTCTTTGGAACTTATGGACGCATAAAATATCCAGAAGAGAAACTACTTGTGGTTATAAGGATTGATGAAGTTGATGATAATGCAAGACGGTGACATTAAGCATTAGAAGGTAGGTGTGATCATAAAGAAAAAGATAGTGAGAGAGAAAGGAATGATTTGCTGAGAGAAGCAATTCAAGATATGGATAATGTTATAGAATAAGAATTATTTAAACTCTAGAATGTACTAGTAGGACTCGATAGAATGTAGTATTCTCTTAGTTTAGTTTTAAAACTACCGGTTATTGAGATCCACCGAAAATTAGCCCGAGAATATCTTTTCATAAATTATCATCACGTGATTATTTGAATTATTTTAGAAAAAGAGTTCTCTGTTGAAGTCACAGAAAAATAATTTGACCAAGTTTTAGTCATGAATCTCTTAGAAATCTCTTATGAATCTATTACATTGCAATCATCATCATTGTAGCATCATCGAAGCAGCAGCATCTCTCCCATAAATAGATGCTTTCTGGTTTGCTCATTCTTGTGGTTTCAATTTGGTTTTGCTATTTTATTAATGACATAATTCACCTCATTTGTTCTTGAAGAAAGGGAGAAAGAGTGAATGGGGGAAAGGGATAGAGTGGCGCAGGGTATGAATATGTTCCAAGAGCACAAATTTATTCGTATGATTTTTTTGGAAGTCCACTGTGTTTTAATGGCTTGATTGGCCACTTCTCCCACCATGAGGTGATTTTAATATGTAATTCTTCTTACACAACAATTTGTATTAGCAAAGTCCATCACTCGTCCGTCATTTTTCTAGTGGGCGTTAATTCGAAAAGGTTTAACAGTTATTCCAAACTTTCTAGGAACAAAAACGGAAAGCAAAAAGTTTTATTATTTATATATTTTCGCTTTGTTGACAATGCATCCGTCCCTTTCTTTGTTTTGTCTTTTTTCTCGCTTTGTTTTGTCATAATAGTTCCTTCATCGATTAACTCCATTGCTTCTCAAATAATTCCCTTTTCCTCGAAAAAGGAATACATTGGCCGGGTATCCGTGGCCTTAAGCGAGATTGCGAGATTACGAGATTTCGTTCAATGATTTTAATGATTTTCCCGGAGTCTGTTTCGTTTTGTAAGAACAACCCATTAGTTTTTGGAATCTGGAAATTAAAGGATATAAAATGTAAATCGTTTAACATGTATGCTAATTATGCTATCTATTTATCTCTCTGTCTCGCTCTTTCTCACACACGTCCACTTTTCTTTGAAAGAAAAAACTCTCTGGCTCGTTAAGAAAATTGTTCAACGATTATCTGATTATTAAAGTAGATATTATTGATTATTGGGTTGCTCAATTAGTTGAGATGCGGTTGGACGATATGAGGAATTTCATAAAAAGAGATGACCGGCAGGACATTTTAATCAGGAAGCTAACATTTATTTTTCCATTTATTGTTGAATATCCTTTTTGTAAATAGATGGTTAAGGACGATTCTACAAATCACTGAACATTAAAAAAATTTTTAATATTTAAAACTCGCAAATTAAATACTTGTAAAGAGTTTAAACCCGTTTTAAAGTTAGGGTAAAAGACATTGACTTTCGATTATAAGACGGCATTCAAAGCAATAGAAGAATGTGAACACCTTAGTAATGACTTAAATAAAATTATATTTCGTTCACAAAAATCTTTAAAAGTTGTCTGTTAGAAAAAGGGGAAAAAAGTAGTTAAATTGTAGTGATTGTTAGTCATTTTGAATTTACTTGTCGGGATGGAGGGGACCAGTGCACTTCTTATGCTAATTTTGAATCTCCTGATTACTTTCAGAGAAACCCTAATTTCATCTATCGCAGCGATTCATCTGTAAACTATTCGAAGGATGTTCACCATAAGGCTCCAAAAATAGATTTCTCAATTTTTCAACAATTATTATTTCATGAATATTGTTGCTTCAGCCATTCTGTGGTAGACAAGTGATAACTAACAGACTTTCAATTAATTTTGCATTCGGGAAAATATCTGAGTTTTATAGCTATTGGAAGTTAATTGAAAATGTCAAAGATAATTTGTGTCCGTATCTTATGATTACACATCTTTTTACCAGCCATGAAATAATCCCGAAACAACTGTTGAATTGAGTCCTTCTTAAGCAGCAGCAAAACTAAAGGTTGTAGCAGTGCTATGCTGTTGCAGTAAAGGCAACGGCAAAAATACGCCTGGGTTTTGAAACCGCGTAAAGTCTATAGGTTTTATCAAAATTCTCTATCAATAACGTTTTTAAAGTGTTAAGAAATCAAGTCGTATAAAAGCTTCGCCTTACTTTTCTTGGACATGTGCTTGCCCAACGATATACTATTAAAAAGACCTCGCCGTGTTTTGAAAAAAAATAATCATCAATCTTTAATCAGTGTTTAAGAGCCTTTACTTGGATTGAGATTAATGGAAATTTGTTCCACCACTAATAGTTAAGATTAAATTTTTTAAATTCGTAACACAGTGAAATAATATAGACAAAAATAAAACAAAGTTGTCAGCCTTTTAAACATCAAAATAGCATTTTTCTAGACCATTCGGAGACTTCTGAATCATTGCTAGACTTCTAAACATTTTGACCCATGACCCTCGAGTAAGCTTCAGTAGCAATTCGCTTACGGCAGTAGTACACACTACTAAATTATTTGTGGGTATTCGCATAAGAGGTAAAATTTTATGAAAGTAAAATTAATGAGGGCTTCTTTGGAAGGCAGGGGGTCAGGTAGACAGGCACTGTATCGATCATTGAGAATTGAAAAATAATAGCAAGAAATACGGTAGTCTTAAGGAGTTATAAATTACACAAGTCGAGGCTTCAATATTGAATAAATTTACAAAATTTAAGATCTGTTTAAAAGCAGGTCGGTTGGTTGAAATATTAATAAATCCGAAAGTAGTACAAAGCGATATTTGGTACCTGTCAAGGAATGTTACAAAATATGTTCAGATGGAGGAGGGTGACCACGTTGGGAACAAGAGAGCGATTTAATTATGTTATAAATTTTTCGTGACCAAATATTCGAAGTTAATCCGTTGGTATTAACTCTAATTTTCGGTGAACAGTTTTGACAAGAATGTTGTCTAAAACGAAGCTATAAAACGATCCAATTGAAGTCAACAAACCGCCGAACTCAGAGTGGTATCACGTATTGCCAGAAAATGTTCTTGCTTTTGTTTATAAATATTTGCAATTTAAATAGTTTTCCCTGTTTCATTACTCCATTCTTTGATTTATAACGTGTATATATGATCAGAGTCTTTAGACAATTGTCAGGTTTTTCATATACCGAAATATGTACGGGAATATAAATATATTGTTCGGGTTTTTATTTGTTTAAATTATTTCAGATTTTTCATGGAAATTTTGTTACGCATCACAAATAAATTAGTTTCGTTTCTTGAATGAAACGACGGTGAATAAAAAAATTTGGGAAGCAAAAGTTGTTCATCATTCATCATCTACTCTGCCGAGAAACGGGTTTTATAGTACTAATAACATACTACTAGGCCACTACTAGTATTAAACACTTATAAAATTGTTTCTCTTTTACTTCTACTCAACGTTAGCAATTGTATTGCCACCCATTATTTTTTTATGGTATTAACCGATATTGGTTATTATTCTTTGGTCGAGGAGGCAGTTATTTCATTAATGACATTAATATTTTTCTAATTTGTTTTACCGTCTTTTTGTTTTAAATTCTTTCGATCGATTATTACGAACTAATTTGTAAATTGCGAGAATCACAATATAAAATATACTGTTGGCTTTGCTACAAAAGGATAAGCATAAATCAAAAATTGTGAAGGAGTTGCTCCCATAATCGACTTCCTTTCATGAGAAAAATCATGACTATAATTAAGAAGCAGTGAAAACAATAAAACTCTAACAATAAGACTAAGAGCCTTATTTATTATTAATACGAGGTTTATGCGCTTGACTTATGCACTTGTTTATGCACTAGACGCCCCTCACTGGATTTGAGTTTAGCGAAGTCTCAAACCTTTTCTGAAGATCTAATTCTTTCCCAATTTCGTTTGTTTAAATTTCGTTTATTTCTTTCAAAGCGCTGTCTTAAATAAATAAATAAATGGATTTAACGCAATTCATAATTTAAATTTACTAATAAAACAATTTGGATTTTTTTGCAAAACCTTTAAAAACTTACTTCAAGATTCCCTTTTTCATAATCTTTATATTTTTCTAACCTAAAATATATCTTTTCCCTCCTCTCATGGTCTGCATAAATCATACTTTTTTGTCGAACTTTGGAAAGAATTAAAGCGAAAAAAGTTCTAGCAATTTAAGGATATTTTGTAGAATCGATATGAATCTTGATTAATTAAAAATTATCTATATTTGGCAGAAAAATTAATTTATAACTATGAAAAATGGATAATTATAATTTAGAAGTATGTCATAACTCTTAGTAATAATTTTCACTATCAAAAATTAATCATTATCATGAACGCCAAGGTATCATTAATTCTATTAAAAGAAACCTGTCTAAAAGCGTTTCTTCTTGGCTTATTTCTTCTTCTTTCATTCTTTGTTCCGCAAGTATACCCATGCGTTCATTGCAAACACTTACACTTTACACTTCGCAGTAAATTTTCACAAAACCGTTAACGTTAGACAAAATACGTTGAATCAAATGTCTCACGGAAAAAGCCATTTCATTGTATCTTGTCGTTTTTTTTTGTGGCAACTCTTTGAAAATACTTCCCAAATCTCCATAAAATTATGAGTGGAAGGATTAAATTTTTTGTTCCTTTGAAAAGGACATTTTTAGAAAACTAAATAGAATGCTTTTAGACAGTTGTTTTGCAACATTTTTCAGACGGGGTCATTAAAATAAAAGCGCTCACCGACTTTGTGCTGAGTCAAAACTACAAGGATTAAATTGCATTTTTAAGGATAAACCAAAACTCTTTTTTAAATATATTTTACTAAAATCTTATTAAAATAGGATACATCACGGTATGCGTTGTAGAAAAAAGTGTCAACAACTTTTTAGTAGTTTTCGTTTTCAAAAAGAAACAGCAAGGAGAACGATAGAGGTATTGAGATGTTCTAATACCGAAACAAACAATTTGGCGTTTGGGAAACACCAAATCATTACATAATTTGAGTTTATGCATTTTAAAATAGGTTCCGACATAAGGAAAATAGACGGGAAAGGGTATGACGGTTTAACAACTAATTTTTTAATGATATGGTTTAAAATATTTTTTTCGTTAAATTATTTTGTATTCCAGCGGAACACTCAACGGATATCAAGGAACAGTTACATTATGTCATTGGCTGGTCATTTAGCTTATATGAAAATCTTCTTCTTCTTCCTTCTCATGCCTTTCTTATGCCTTAAATTTCTTAAAACCCACTGGCATCTAAAAGGCAGACTTTACTTATGTAATTGTGATAAAAGAGAGCATTTATTGAGCCAATATCGAGACCAAATAAACAGAATTTAATTATATATTTACATCACAAACATTGTAGGTTTATCCTGCCAGCGATTGTATGCTTGTAACGAAGATTAAGCTTTACTCATTCATGTTTACGCGAACTGAAAGTAAAATCTCGGTAAAGCCTCTTAAAGGAAGTGCTCATCGTCCATTAAAGATGGAAAGACCAACAGACAGGAGAGGGGAAAGACTATATGGCGACTCAGGAGGTAATTCTGAGCGAGAATATATATACTTTTCTATAGCATCCACGCCTCCTTTAATGAGTTATCAAAGACAGCTTAAAAGTGATATACCTTCATTCCTTCGGGCAGAGGGTTTTAGAAGGGCGATTTTCAAGAAAGGTTGTCAAAGGCAACTGAAAACCTTCACAGGATCCGACGAAATAATGAATGTAAATAAAGTATTTGAGAATATAATTATTAGAAATAGTAAAAAATAAAATTCCTTTACTAGGAACCGTTTTTCATTCCGACTACTCTTCTTCCCTAAAGGAAAAAGGAATATAATACAGTAATTATTGTCCAATCATGGCGTTGCGTACACTCTTGCCAATTACCGGACCAACTCGCTCTTGCGTACATTCGATTGTTATTAAACACGCTTTAAAAGTATTGTATTACTTTTGTGATTAAGCTAAATATTAATTAAGAAATGTAAGATCAGACAAAACCATTTACCACCACAGTTACCATACCATGCCATACCATACCATAGTCACCATCCCCTTCCTGCTTTTAACTAGATTGCGCTTTTTTAGTTTAGAATCTAAACTCACTTCACCAACACTCTCTTGTTTACAACATCTATGCACATAATGTGCAATCTTATAACGAATGAAATCCTTTTTAGGGACATTTATTGTCGCCTATGAAGGAACGGGTTGCCTTTTATTTTTATTTATTTAAATTTGTTTTATTGCACAATTTCCGGACTATAAATTGTACTCTAGGGCCCTTGTTTTCAATGTTTTTAAAGCACAAGGATCCAAAATTTTTTCCTCGTTCATAACTCTTCATTCTTTATACCCCCACCCACATAAGCGGCCAGAAAAACTCCAACAAAAGGAAAACGGAAGTGCAGCACAATTTATTTTCTCTTTTCAATAAAATAGTTAAGAAAATTGCTCACTCAATTCTGCGCGATTTCTGTAAAATGAGACTTGATCCATGTCACGTAATAACTAACCCGCGTGAAAGTAACTAGATCGACGAATAAGCACGGCTGGTATGGTTGGCGGGACATAATACCAATGAGCTCTTCAGTTTCTTTTTTGAATAAGTGGCCACTGGTATCACCGTAGCAAGTCTCGCTGGTGAATCCGGTGAAAATACATATTTGGTCTTCGTCCATACGCTTTTTTATTGCATCTTCACTTACAGGCGCAAATATATCTTCACGCTTGCAAGGATCATCATCGACGACTGTTAAAGTCGTATTAGCAGTAAAGAGTTTCGGTGGGGATGCGTTGCACGATTGCCCAAAGCGAATAAACTCTGATTGTGCATTGTAAAAAGAATACCTTTGAGCATTCTCGTCGGGTAGGCGGGCAATCCAATATCGTTCGCACGAAGTCTCTTTCATAAATTTTATCAAAGCGATGTCATGCGATTGTTTTGTAAGGAACCGAAACGAATTATACTCCATTTTAAAAGATGGATGGACGATGATTGCGTTTTTGTTAATGGCGTAACTCATAGAGCAGGAGCTATTGAAGTGCCTACCAACATCTACGACCACTGAATTTGCACTACGGAAACCATACCGTCAGACATTGAATAGTATTTACTTTGATCCTTTGAAATACTTACTCGTGAACACAGTGAGCGGAAGTCAAAATCCAATTTGGGTTCACAAACGAGCCACTGCATACCGAACAAAGCCCCTCTTTGTAAATGTTCAACTTTACCATAGATCGTTTAGAACTTAAGCCCACTCTCTTCAATTTGTTTATGATCCAAGGTTTGAATTGGTGAACATCGGTAAAGATAATGTCAGAAGCTATTGCTTCGTTCCTTTCACAATCTTCTGCCCTTGGACTTGTCATGATTCCAATGAGCTCGACGTCAGTATTTTCCATAACTAAATGAGTGCTGGTATCGCCATCACACGATCCCCCATAATCAAGTGCAGGCACACATAATACCTCCTCCTCTATTGGTCCATCAGACACACCCCAAATCACTCCCGGGGGGCAGTGAAGGTCACCGATAACGGGCTGCATAGTCAGTAAAGCCGGTGATTGGCCGCATGATGAAGAAAACTGAACAAAAGCCACTGATTTGTTTCTGTAATGTTTTGTTTGGGGTTTTTCATCGAGAAATCGAATGGGTTTATTTGGACGGCATGAGGTTCTCCGGGTAAATTTTATCAATGCGATGTCATAACGATATGTAAATTGATCTGATTTTCGGAAAAACTCATGGACCACAATCGAGTTTTTATTAATTTCGTAGCCGGAGCTGCAATTGCCTTCAAACGGAGGACCAATGTATGCGACTACAGAATCCATCCTGTGAAAAATTAGTGGTCAGAATTTTCTATAAAAAATGTTCCTGAGCTTTCGACTTGATTTACCCATGGACGCAATGTGCCGCCGTCAGAATCCAATTTGGGTCTATAAACGATCCACTGCATACGGAACATTGGCCTGCTTTAGAGACTTCCAGTTTTACCATATACTGAAGATTTGACGGATGAGCACTTCCCTTGGCACCAATTGCTATCAGTGCGAAAACGAAAACTAATAAACGTTTCATTTTAAAGAACTATAAAGATTTCCTCTACTTGAACTAGAAAGGCGAAGGAGATAAACTGTGACGCTAATCTAGTTGCTGCTCTTTTATATATCTCCGAAGCACCATAAGTTGGTGTGGATGCTCTACAAATATGTGAGCTAAATATCTGGTGCCAAACTTCTTCCAAGATAAATTTCATATAAATAATATTTACTTAAGATTTAGCTTTTATCTTAGGGTATATAATTCTCGAATAAACAATCTTCAGTATCTAAATGCATGTCACGATATTCTTCCCTGTACCTAAAATTTTTCATTCGACACGTAATTTATTTTAAATTAAGTTTCTTTAAATTAACGTGAACTAAAATTCTGAAATGAAAGATTAATCTTATAATTCTTGTTATATAAAAAATCTTTCATTTAGTTCGGGTCACGGAAATCTTTTTATTACGATCACAAATACAAACGAATGACTGTTTTGTGTCTCAAAGATTAATTAGCAGAATTTCTTGCAAATTTGGGATGATAAGGTGTATTGAATTTGCAATCTATTAGACGTGCTGCGATCAATAGATCGCTTAATTCTAACGCCATCACATCCACTATAAATTCAGAAAATATTCTGTTGAAGTGTGGTAAGACTATCTTTTTGCATAACTCAGAATTAAAACAACATTACAAAAAATTATAGCACATTTCTTGTCAATTTATAGTTACTTTTACCGAGCTTTCGGCGGAACTTAAATGAAGGAGCTTAAAGAAAGTAGTTGTGTACTCTATGGATATTTTACCATCGATGATTTCTGTGTCATCCTCCTTTTATTAACATTAATTTATTTCAATATTTCCATATCTCAGTTCAATTCACGACTGAATAGGAACTAAGCGCAAGTGACATTTACTCTCTGTCCGATAACTTTTTTTAGATTAATTTATATGAGAAGTTTATATCTGGCACGTGTTTTTTTGCACACAAAAATTGGATCAGACCTGATTCGTTCCTATTTTCAATTTTATTATAGTTCATAAATTAACGAACTGTAAAGTTAACAAAATTTTTTGCTGCCATAATGTTTCATGGACACAAACCAATTTTTTCACTCGTTTCAACGGCTGGATGTTTTGAGAAATTCTGGAGGATTGGAAAATAATTGAATGAGAAATTTAAAATAAAATTAACAGTTGTTAGAAATTGAACGGAGAAAATTTATTGTTTGGGGGACTAGTAGTCCATGAAGTCCATGAAGTTGTTAATTAATGTAACATGAAAGGGGGGCGGGACGGGGCTGGTTCCACTGGTAGTTGTGTTAATACAAAAAATGTTTTTGCAGAAATCGATAGCAAATAACCTCAGATTGATTTTGTACATAATGGGCAGTGGGTGTGGACCATTCATAGTTTACCACGTGAATTATTTTTTCAGAAATAGATAGGAAATTTTCTCGGCCATTTCGCAATCAAAATGAAAAAGTCCGCTTTATAAAATTTGGATGAATACCCAGGGGTGTTTTTTGTTTTTATTTCTTTACGATACCGTTCAGTTTTTACAAGATCACAAAGTTTTTCAAAATTGCGCTAAAAACGTAAACATCAATTCAAGGCGTTACAAAACTGCGCCGTATAACCGGATCAGCTCCCGAGCACCGCAATATGATTCTGCCATGCATGTTCTCTTAATCTAAGGTGCTCAGTTTCAAAAGTGGTCATTATCGTCGTTATAGTTCTTGCACCAGGCATTTCACTCAATTACCTTCATTAAAAATACAGTCTTTGTGAAGGTATGATTTTGTTTTCTGCGTTTCCGGAAGGCGAAATTCGCAAACGATGGTGAAATCGGAAAGTACCAACAAATATTTATTTTCACTTTTGATATTATGCAGAAATGTTCGATACTTAAATTGAATTATGGCGTTTTTAAAAATTTAACTACAAGGAAATCCACCCGGGACACAAACCTTGAGTGTAAGGTTACTAAACATGTTTTTTAAACTTAACGCTTCCATTTCCTGTAGAAAGTTTAAAAAAATGTTTAGCAAGGTTATGGATATTTTTGAGAAAAAATGTTTTCATTTCAAGTAAACGAAGAATTGCTTTTAGTTGCTTTGCAGAATCTTAGGAAATACTGCATTTCCTTTTTCAGTGATGAGCCTCTTTCTGATGAGCCGTTTAATTTAACCCAGAAGAAATGTATTCGTTGTAATACTTTCATATTTTTATTATTACAAAGAGAGAATTTTAATTCAATCCTTTTTGGAGTATTAGAAAAATCAATTTCGAAACAAATTACCAAATTTTAATAATGAAATAAAGCATTTTTATTCAAATACATAAAATTTTTTCATTTTAAAAATAAGTTTCCACTAGAAACCGTCCTAAGAAATTTCATCTTTATCTGATACGTCGTATCCTCCCAAAGAAGGCGTTGTGGTTTTGAGGAAAAATTTCTGGGTGATGCTGTTGTTTTTTAATTTTTTAGTTTAAGTTTTACAATTCATCCTAAAAAACCTAACCTCAACCAGTCAACTGTTTTCGACGCAGTTCCTGTTCAACCCTTTTTGATTATTTTTTACTCTGTGAAATTTCGGATTACCTTTAAAGAATTGATACGGATTGACTGGGATTGGTTGTAAAAAGCATCTGTAAAATATGTTGGTTTTAGGGACAATTAAAGTATTTTTAGATTTTTTTTTTGAGACAAATTTTATTGTATCGTTCCTTGCTTTTGATGACCACGTGAAGGGATTTTAGCATAAAAAGGGTAATCAGAAAATATTTTCTGATCCTGTTATTTCAGTTGTAGGGAATGGTTCACAAATCTCATTTAACTTAACTAAGTGTTAGCAACGAAATAAGATATCAAGCGAATCTCTTAATTTTGCACAGACCACACACAGACACAGACCAAAAACAACTTCTAGCCGATTTCTATTCCTTTGGAATTCACCTCATTTTGACAACCCTCAAATTTCACAATTTCCGAATTTACTCTCTATTGTAAAGTTTTGCATGTAACTGTTTTTAAGTTTTTCAAGTCGTAGATATTATAATCCTCAATCCGCGGAACTTTCACGATATACTGAACCTTTTTTCATACCAGTTTTTCTGTGTTGGTGGGCTTTGACCACTACTGGACTTTAAACTAAACCCCTACCTTAAACTACATTCCCTCAGTTGTGTAAAGGTTTTTTTTACAATAGAACTGGTTATAGTAATGTTTATATACACGATCGCGCATGTATATATAGTCATGAGATGGGCGTGTGTTTCTCAAAAAAACCACTGAGACTAAATTTGCATAAATAGACAAACTACGCGGCGGTTGGAGGCAGTCATAGAATTAATAGATTTTTTAAAAATTTGCTCAAAAGATACCTAAACATAATTTATATTATTGGACTTTGAGAAAACTGATTCTACTGCTTAATTCTATTAGCTCAATAATGATTCTGACTACCCTTACCAGAATTTCAATAAAAAATTCATTTGAAAAATGAGCAAATTTTTTTTTAAATTGATCATTACTATCAAAAAATGTACTGACATTCGGCTTAAGGGTGACGATTATCCTAGCAAAATCTTAAAATCTAGAATATTTATTTTAAATCCTTGAAATAATATTTTATATCCTCTAAAGTGGTATTTTATATCTTCTAAATCAAAGCCAAATTAATAAATGAAAAACGTAAGGAATAAGTTAAAAAATATAAATATGAATAAGTTAAAAAACGTATTGAATAAGCACAAAAATCATTTTTGTTCTCGGATGATTTGACAAAATCCGTCATTTTTATCGGTTTGATTGAATCGATCCGGAGCATTCGTTTGGGTTTATTATTCCTGACTTTGTTTGAGATGCCGATTGTTTGATATGCGCATCAACGCAAATTAATGTCGATGAGATTTAATAGAGAGGCGGAGAGAGGTTAGCACGCTGAACAATGGGCCGATTTCATAGAGCGCAGAACTTATGAATTGTAATAGTGAAATAACAATACCTCGATATCACATTTTGTTTTTCATTAGACTTCCTTCTCGAGACTTACAAATCGGAAAGTGGATATTTTTCGAACATTAGAAAACGTCTTTTTTCAGATGTCTGTATTAAGTAGACTACTAATATGCATTGTTGTAAAGATGAATTTAATGAGTTTTATAGAACTAGTCCAATGTTTTGATTACTTGATAATGGTTTGATTTAAATCAATAAACGGAAGTGTGTTTCAAAGGAAAATTCTTTCAACTAAAGTTTTGCCTATTATCTTCGGGTTTCTTCGGACATACTTTTTTATTGTAAACAACAGATAAAAATGTCCCCATTGGACTGTGAAAAAGTCTGATCATATTTGTGTCATTTTGGAAAAAACGAGATTTCCTTATGCGCCACGTCCCAATAAAGTCGCGGTTTCCCGCATTTGCGGTTGTTTGACCTATTTTGTGCTCGTCTTACAGTATTCTTAAATAACAGTTTTTAGATTGTAAATTAGTATTATAGAAAATTTAACCGCAAATAATATCGCAAATAAAACAATTGACAAATGTCATCATTGATGCATTGCGGCGTAGCCTCTTGGCGGCCTTTTAACGAACGTATGTTGTCGCAATTCTATAAAGTACAAATGCTAATGAAAATTATATGACTAATTCGAATTTCGTTATTTATTTATTCGAAGATAAAAACGTGGTCCAAAAAAAAGAAAAAAAGAAAAAATAAAGAAATATAAAAATGTTTTCAAAGAACTTCGATAAAACTAATAATCCTAATTGAAAAGATAATTTGAACCAAATATGCCTTTTGAACGTATTGTTTACTGTTTATGCTTATTGTTTAAACGGTTTTTATTTTGGTGATATGGAAATCAGGCAACTAATTCGGAAGGCAATAATATATAAACTGATACCGACGTCTTATTAATGAAATCCACGAGTAGAGTAAATTAAATTGCATAATATTCTATTTTCAAATTTTTACAATTGTATTGAATTAACTCTATTCAACTTCAATTTCAATTTCAATTTATTCATTCATTAACTAAACCAAAACGTAGGCCTCATAGTTATACAAGAGTAAATAACAAGAGTATAGGCTATTGGATACAGTTACATAAAAAGTAAAAAATTGTTTTGAAATCAAAATAGAATCTGACAAGTTAACCACCGGAAATACAAAGTTCAAATCAGAACAAGCACTTCGAAGAGGTTCGTTCTGTGCAAATGACGATCTGTAAAATGGTAAACGAAGGAATTCATGTCGTCTTGAAGAACATCGGGGAACGAAAATATGAATGTCGTTCAGTAGATGCGCAGAGACCCTGACGCCATATAGTAGTTTCAATATAATGCTGGAATTCAGCATTATCCTTCGATTAACCAAAGACGGCAAATTTATTAGTTTTAACCTGGATTCATGTGATGGCAATCTTAAATTGGAATCCAATCTCAGGTTGCAGAGACAGAAAAGCAGAAATTGTTTTTGTATCGATTCTATTAACGTGATGTATCAAGCAATTTTTGGGCTCCAAACTGGCGAAGCATATTCCAAAATGGGCCGCACTAACGATATCTATAAAGTTTTTGTAATATACTTATCGTCGAATTCCTTCGCCCAGCGTTTTATAAAACCCAAGACGCTGCTACCCTTACTCGCAATATGATTAATATGAGCATTAAATCGTAATTTGCGATCGAAAATAACACCAAGGTCTTCAACTGTTTCGGCAACACTCAGCTCCTGACCATGGATACAATAATTGGCGAAGTACGGGCGTGAACGAGAGAAAGTCATCTGTTTACATTTGTTTGGGTTCAGCTTCGAACAATTTCATCTGTTCAATCAAATTATCCAATTCCTATTGAATAAGAAGAGTGTTTGATGGATTAGAATATGACCGGGACAGTTTAACATCATCCGCAAACAGCAGAATATGTTTATAAATGTACTCATTGTCACACAGTAGTTTTATACTATATGAAAGTTCAATTTTATTTTTTAGTTATATTTATTGGTGCAATTATTGATATTTTTAACATTATTCGTCAAAATCTAAACAAAATATTTTTATTATATTTAATGCTTATAATAATATTAACAAAGTAAAGATGAATATTATATAATACTAAATAAATATAAGTCATATGAATAGATTAATTCAAACATCCAATAATATAAAACCAAACATGAGGATCGGACTAATGTCCGGTGGGGTTCCACTCCACACTATTGAATAATTAATATATAAAAATAAAATAAAAATATAATTAATAAATATATCAAGAAATAATTGCAAAGAGCTTTTCAATAAAAATCTGACATAAAATCGGCAGATAACCTTTAAAGCTGAGGCATATCAAATTGTCTCTAATTTCTGAGATAACGTGATCTATTAAAAACATAAGCCAAATATGGCTGCGATGTGCTGCCTAACTAACATTGCAATATTTAATAATTGATACACTGTTTCTCGTATTGCTACACAGTATGATGATGATGATGAATAAGGCACTTTTGTCCGCAGGTGGAATAAATATTATGATCGAAAATTGATGTAAACTTGGGTCCAAATACTCAGAAGTTAGTTAAGAATTTTGGAAATTTCTAATCGCTGCTACTGAAAGAATTTCACCTCAAAAATGAGCCTTACATTTTATTCAATTCAGGATTCAAATTGTTATGAGTTTATTGGAAAACCCGATGCATGCAAGGTTTTAAAAAAGGAATTTTTTAGCAAAGCAGTATACTTCTTCTCTTTCACTACTTTTAAATTTATATAAAATCGATGAATCGAGCCAAAACAACTAATACCGAATAATAATAAAACGGAACATAGCTTACTCTGATGGGTGGGTAGATAAGTGGATACGGCGGCAGCCACTTCCGTGGGTACTTTGTAATGGCACCAACGAATGTCAAGAATCGCCTTTACTTTACCCATGAAGAGCTTTCAGTGGCGCGGCTCAAACAATTGTATAAACTTCGCCTTGTATGGTAAGACCCCGCAAATACATAAAAGAATCACGAAAGGGGTAAAACGACGAAGAAATAACTAAATTATAATCAATAATTGAAATAAATCGAAATCAACTGTATAAGAAAATTAATGAACAACTGAAAAATGTAGAAAATTCATTTTAATATATGTGTGTGTGTTGGGTACATAAAATACAGAAAGATTATATTTTTCGCCTTTTTCACAAGTTTACTAATTCTTATACAATTAATCCCTTTTCAGTTTTGCAAATTATATTCAAAAGCTTTACAAATTAAACTGCTGGTAATGGAACAGAAATTAGGGCGACCTTTATATATGTTTTAATCGAAATAAGATAATATCACACAATCAACTTAATCGCTTTTGACTATGAGTGAGATAGAGGTATAAAATGCAAAACGATTTATATAAAACGTTGCTATATGTCAACCTAAAGCGAAGGCATGAAGACTATATTGCTTTCTTCATAACCTCTTGTTCTTTTCCTTCCACTTTCCTTTTTTTCAATTTTCTTTATACAATTTCCCAATTAATGAATCTATCGTTTGAAAAAATGTGTAGTTTAAAGCAATATCCAAAAAAATCTAGTAGATGGTTATCGGGTGAATGCACTGATATGCATTTTTCCATTAGGAAAACCGAAAAAGTTGACCAACTTTGTCGATGCGACGCCTGTGTATGTGATAAATCTTTTGGCGACTGATTATGTTTTATCTTTTTGTTTTTTATTCCCTTCAGTAAGTGGTAACTCATACTATTCAAAAGGGTTGTCCATTCTATTAGTCTGTCCGCTCCTGTCAAATCCTGTCAAAGGATCGGAGATAGCAAAATTTTAATTAAAATTCCAAAATATTATTTTTGCATTTTCTGAACAAATTCTTTGGTGAGACGGAAGGGATATAAAAATATAACATTCTCAAGGTGGATTTCACGAATTTCCATATGACTCGCATGATCTTAAAATGTACCAAATGACTTCGTAATTCCGAAAATGAAATTTTTATTTAATTATATTTTAGTTCAACAACAAATTGATATTATTGTTCTTATATTTATTTTATTACTATCTTTTTCTTTTTACAATTTGTAAACTAAAAGAGTATGTAAGAATAATTTCCTAGGATGTCGTCATTTTAATTTCTGCGTGGCAGCCACGCGCCATCTTGCACCCTAAATTCATCGATCTTGACTGTAATCTGAATCCGTAATTAGTTTACTCCGCTTGAACGCTGCTCTCAATGGAAGTTGTCTTCATGCCATTCGAAAAGTAAATAAACAAACGAAATAAACACGATAAGTAAGGAAAGTGAGCGATAGAGAAAGAATGCTGAGGAATACAGCCGCCGCTGAGCCAGCACAAAGTGTCAGCGTAAACTGCTTAGCGATTTTGAATGCAGGCATTGATATTTCTGCATTTCAAAGAATCAGGATCTCATATAAAGCCGCAAATAAGAGACTCAGAGGACGTGCCAGACCGAAGCAATCAAACCGATGACGGATTCCGTGACGTATTTGTCAAATCATGCAAGAGTGAAAATGGTGAAATTGTGGTGGGAAACGGAGGTGGAGCCACTAACAAAAGAGCGGTTTCAAATTGGGAAATGGAATGGAAGCGAACAATTGCCAAGTGCAATAAATTAACATCTGCCACCTTAGTCGAGTCCTTTAATACGTGCTTAACGTGTGCTTGGCGTGCGTCTTCCTTCCGTGGAGGAATTCTTCATGCCAATCGAAAAGATTGGTGGGTTTTCCGGGGAGGGGATCTTGCGCTGAAATAACTGAATTGTTGTTCAACTTATACTGATTCGTTAGTTGATTCGTAATTTTTGAAGTTTAGCAGTGGAAATTCTTTACGTTATTTTTCTGTTCGTTTTCGCATTAACTAACTTAAAGGCACAAATTGAACATAGGCGACCTGGTTTGAGCCTCATGGCTTACTAATTTTGATAACAACAAAAACTTCATAATACTGACGGAATATTTTTTGTTTGAGGGCTATGGTGTTGCGGCTCGTCAAGATCGTCAACACTGAAGAAACTTGTATGCAGAAAGGCTTCTTTTTACCGCGAGAATTTCTCTGTTTGAGGGACCGGAATAGACGCGTTATCACCGGTAGAATCATCGTAATGTCTTGTAAGATCGATCACTTCCGCGTTCACGTCCATTGTTGTCTATGATTTTTTGGAACTTATCGACGCATAAATTATCCAGAGGAGAATCTATTTGTGATTATAAGGATTGATGAAGTTGATGATGATGCAAGATGGTGGAATTGAGCATTAGAAGGTTGGTGGGATCTATAAAGAAAAAGAGGGTGAGAGAGAAAGGAATGATTTTCTGAGAGAAGCAATTCAGGATATGAATAATGTTATAGACTAAGAAATATTTAAACTCTAGAATGGACTAGTAGGACTCTATAGAGGTGGACTCTGTAGTAGTATTCTCTTAGTTTAGTTTTAAAACTCACCTTTTCGAAATCCACTGAAAACTAGCCGGAGAATATCTTTTCATAAATTATCATTACGTGATTATTTGAATTACTTTAGATAGAGAGTTCTCTGTTGAAGTCACAGAAAAATAATCTGACCAAGTTTTAATAATATCTAATATTTTTGGAATGGCTCAAAAAATGAGCTTTTATGGCTTTATTGTTGAAATATTACTGACTCCTGTATTTGTAAGAGAATTTATGATTTTTTTTTTGAAAAAACTCCAATTTTAATTAAACAATGATTCATTAATTTCATATTTATGAAAAAAACTATATCCAAGCGCACAAATTTATTCGTATGATTTTTTTGGAATTCTTCCACTGCAAGATTCTAATATGTAGTTCTTCATACACAACAATTTGTATTAGCAGAGTCCGTCGCTCGTCCGTCGTTTTTCTAGTGGACGTTAATTCGAAAAGTTTGACCAATTATTCTAAACATTCTAGAAACAAACACAGAAAGCAAAAGCTTTTATTATTTATTGCATTTACTCCTGTTTTCACTTTGTTGGCAATGCATTTTTCACGCTAATTCTTAAGATTAGCGTCTACAGCGTGTAGTGTGTTTTATAATGTCAACACTTTGTTGGTGGCTGTCTTGCCTATCTGCGCTTGCGCATAGCGGGATAAGAGGAATTGCTCAGATTGCCCAGAAGAGCCAGAGCTCAGATTTCACACCAGCAAATCCTTTACTTAATAAACGCTTTTAAAATCCGAAAAAAATTAGAAAAAATTAGCAATATATCCTAATAATCTCTGCAATGCGCAATCGATTTTTGCGTATTCGTATGTGTATATATATGTGTGTGTATATTATCCTTTGGTTTTGTGAAACCGTCCGTGACAAATTTTCATAATAGTTCACCTTCATCGACTAACTCCGCTTGCTTCTCAAATCATTCCTTTGTCATCGAAAAAGGAATAAATTAAGCGGTTATCCGAGGCTTTAAGCGAGATTACGAGATTTCGTTCAATGATTTTAATGATTTTCCTGGAGTTTGTTTTGTTTTGTAAAAACAACCCATTAGTTTTTGAAATTTGCGAATTAAAGGATGTAAAATGTAAATCGTTTAACATTTATTCTATTGTTCGAAATGAAAAATGTGCTTTAGTTTAGAAGCTCAGCCCATTTAATGGATGTTTCATATTATTGAAATCTTTGAAAGTTATCTGTTAAAAAAGAGAGAAAAAGTAGTTAAATTGTAGTGATTGCTAGAAATTTTGAATTTATTTGTCGGGTGGATGGGGATCAGTATACTTTGTATGTTAATTTGTATCACAATTTATCTTATTTATAAAATTATTATTTAGTCGCATTTATAAACCTCACAAAATCCTTCAAATATATTCCATGAAAGGCAGTTGAGATTATAATGAGAGTTATCTCTAAGGAATAAATGCCAAACATCAAATATCTCACACTCGCCCAATAAACAAGGGTGTTCAATGGCATTCAGTGACATTTGATCGAATGCCAAGCAAATAAATACTCGATGAAATACTGTTGAAAATTTAAGAGATTGAAGAGGATTATTAATCCATCTGTAGATCGTACAAATAAAATCCATTTGTAGATCGTACTCACAGGTATGCACTTTTTGGCAGATTTCCTTCTTATTTCTTCTATTAGGGTGCCATTCAGTAATTTCAATCACATCGGTTTATCCGTCGGCATTTTCCTCTCAATAGACTCCTTGAAACCCCCTTTCCGTATAACGGAAGTATACCGTTTATTCCGTTTTTCGCACATTGTCATTAAATGCTTACACCCTTAATCTAAGAGACGAGTCGAGACGAGACGAGCAAATGTTTGTACTGAAAAACACCTGCTAATCAAAAAACTCGTCTTTATGTAACCTAAGAGACGAGTCGTTATTCAACTCGCTTGTTACGTCTTTTTTCCTCGTCTTTTTGGTAATCTAAGAGACGAGACGAGTCGTGAAAGTATGTTTTTTCTGCCAAAAAAAGACGAGTGCTTTTGAATTGTCGTCTTCATATAAAATTAGAAGATTTTTAGGAAAATTTAAAAATAATATAATATAATAATATTGTATATAATTATTGTTCTATATTTAACGAAAATTAGTTGCTTTTTAGTTTTTTCTTGTGAACGGGTCTTTTTTTCAAAATCTGCTGTTCGAAAAATTAAGCGGGAAAAATGTGACAAAGCAATAGAAACACAATTCAATCAGCAGCAATGGATTTCCAATCAAAGATGTAAGTATTGAAAATGAAACTTTATAATTTTTTTATTTGTTTTGCATCATTTTTTCTTTGTAGTTTTACAACAGCAGCACAATTTGAACGGCTATTGGAGAGCATGGAGGCAATGCCAGAGCTCGCAACCAGAGCCCCAAATTATGGAGGATCCCGAAACCAGTGGGGAAATGATTGGGATAGGGTCAGAGATGACCTTAATTCATTAGAACCCCCAATCAGGTCCACGATGGAATGGAAAAAGGTAAGATACATTTACATTTAACTGTAGAAATTGATATATTTTTTCCATATTTAATTTTAGATATGGACGGATTTAAAGGGCCGGACAAAAAAGAAGCTTGGGCAAATGCGAGTAGAGCTTGCTGCGACAGGGGGTGGACCCCATAAAGGGATTACTTTAACGCTGTTGGAGGAAGCAGTATCCCAACTGCTTCACTTGCAAAAGTCGGCAGCTCCGTCAGGCGCAAAATTTGGGGTGTTACTAACACCAACACCCCAGCAGCCCATATCCTCACTGGCAGTGAAGCGACGATTGGCAGGGGACCAGGAGTTTGCCAGAAAGAGTGCGGACGGTTCACTTGTCACCGGTAAGTCGTATATATGTATTTCAATAATTTATTAGATAAAATAAAAATATTGGATATAGAAGAGGAACAAATGAATGTACTCCTGGATTCCGATGATGACGGGAATGCAATGCCATGCAGTATGGATACACCCATACAGCGGAATCGCGCACCGAAGCGAAATGTATATTTCGACCTGCTTCAGACGCAAGTAAGTCTTCAGAATTAATTTCTTTGAATATTATGAATTTAATTTGAATTCCGTTAGGTTTCCAATCAGGAAAAGATTTCGGCCTCATTGTCGGAAATTGGGGCTGACATGAAGGCCATGGCGAATGCCATGGTTGAAATGGTCGCCGTCCAGAAGCAGAGATTGCTGCTTGCCGTGTAGCAAGATGAGGAGAGGAAAGAGGCGGCAAATACATTGCTGCAATTAAGAAATCTGTGATTTTCCATTGTACATTGTGCCTTGTATATTTAAGATATTTTATTTCTGATTTGTGATGCATTTAAGGAAACAGGGACCTGAGTATTAATTCAATTAGTAATTGGATAAGTGAATTATAATAGATTTAATTTTTGAAAAAGTGAGTTACAAAAGGAAAAGTGAATTACAATTAAATAAATGAAATAAATTTTATAATTTAAAACCTTATAAATAAATAAATAAATTTATTTTAATATAAAAAGTATTAAATGTATGTAATGTATTTTAAATATAATATGTATTTTAAAATAAATTTTATTACATTATTAAAATGGTATTTAATACTTGGAAATAGAAAAGTTAAAAGACCTGTAAATAGGAAAAACACCTGAAAAAAATAGAAAAGACCTGAAAATAGAAAAGAGCTGAAAATAGAAAAGACCTGAAAATAGGAAAGAGCTGAAAATACAGGCCTTGACTACAATAGGCGAAGCGCAAGCCGCTCCCGCATAGCCACAGCTATATCTGATGGAGGAGGATTTGCTTCAGGATTCCCCATCTGCGCCACCTCGGAGTCGGAGAAGTCTATTCCAGGATCCGGCCAATCGTTCTTATAGAAGATGCAAATGTTGTGCAGAGCACAACACGCATTGACGACTTTCGTCACTTTCTGTGGTTTGTAATGAAGGCCTCTTTCTCCAAGCAAGCATCGAAATCTATTTTTTAAGACACCGAAACATCTTTCTACGATATTCCGGGCCTTGCTGTGCTTCTCGTTGAAAGCGATTCGATGGCGCTGCAAAGGGTTCCTGAAAGGGGTCATCAGATACGGCAACATTTGGTAACCCGCATCTCCTATAATATAAGAGTATCAAGACATTTAACGTTTCGTATAATAATTACAAATTTAAAAATTACCCAGTATCCATGTGTTACTTCTGCCGTTGTCGTATTCCGTTTTTAAAAAATTATTGGCCTCACTTATCCTCCAGACGTAGGCGTCGTGATTCGCACCAGGGTGTGTTGCATCCACATACTTGATGACCATATTTTCATCGCAGATCTGTTATATTAAGATTTAAATTAAAAAATTCAATAAAAGGAAATAAAACTATTAAATTTACCATCATTGCGTTAATGCTATAAAACCCTTTCCTGTTGTAGTACAGATGTCTGAGCTGCTCACCCGGGGAACATATTTTAATATGCGTACCGTCTACGCATCCAATGACACCAGGAATGTTATACTTCGTGAAGAAATTCTGTTTGGTTTCGCGTTCTTTTGTAGCCGATGCTCGTAGCGAAATCCACTTGGCGCAAATGTGTTCCTCAAATATGTCTAGACACTCCGAAATAGCCCTGGAGGCCTGTGTCTGTGACATCATTGACAGACAGGAATTTCCGACGCATTTCTGGTAACTTCCACTTGCTAGGAAACGCAGAAATGTAGCAAACCTTAATTCCTTGGGTACCATTGTTGTAAGACACCCGCTTTTCATCCTCGGAGCAATTTCCTTCATAATTTCATGAAAACAATCTTTGTTTAAACGATAGTTTTGCATGAATCTGTTGAAGGAAAATTATGATACACTCAAATTCGAGAAACAATTCAAAGTACTTACTCAATTTCCGTCAAGTCAAAAACATTTGTTGTGTCGCGAACATGGCGATTACGAATACGCACGAAATTATCTTCCTCATCATTTACGAAAGTAAAGAATTGCACAAGCGCATCCATTTCAAAATTATCGCAGATTTATTTAGAATAATAATACAATTTGTCGAAAATTTTGGTTTGTTTTCAGTGTTGGAAAGTGGCACTCAAGACTAAAATTAGTGCATACTTTTGACTGAAAATTAACCAAATTTATCGAAGGAGGCTGAAATATTATTCTGATAATGATTTTTCCAGTTTATTTTGTCTTTTAATTATGTTTCTTTAACGTATTTCGCAAAAAATAGACAACTGATTAAAATTTTTATGTATTCACCACACGTACTTCTAAAATTTATACTTTCTAACACTAAATTTATTTGACATAAAATACACCATAAACGAGACGTAAGAGCAAAACGAGGTAAACACCTCGTCTCTTAGATTACTCTTTTTCCTCGTTCGTGACTCGTTAACGTTCAACGCTAAATAGTTTTCTCGTCTCTTAGAATAAGCACCATTAATTTAATGCCTTCTGTTTTTTTGCGAGCTGGATCCTTGGCATTAAGTACTGTTTACTTTATATTGCAAAACGCCATTATTTGCAACAAAAACACCAACAACGACTGTGACAATTGTCTATTAAAAGCAATCGCAACTTTTACTTTAGTGGCAGATTAATATCCAAAATATAAACTGTATATAAAATCCTTTCCTTACACCTTTCACCGAATCTGACACCGGCTGGCTCATTGGTCTACCTTTGCGTATTTTTTGCGTGGATTTTGCTTTACTTGCTTTACATCCAATTGTTATTACGGTTTGATTCTTCTACAGACAGTCTCCAACAGTTTTGTGCTTCTGATGAGTTTGTGCAAAAGTCTTTTAAGCGGTTTAACGTTAAGTCGAGTGCTAAGGATTTTGCGTCAACAAGTGTTTTTAAAATTTAACCTTCAATAGAAAGTATCGTTACTTTTTGCGATAATTTTTATCAAGTTATCCTTAGTAACCATAGTTTTTGCAAATTTTACTACATGTGGTCCAAGAATATTATATACGTCTGTATATTTTTTTATTTGTGACTAGAGATGAAAGTTGCCAAAATGGTTAAATTTAAGTAATGTATTTGTGGACGTCATAACTTTATGTATAAACTTCCTCAACATGGCAATACAATCGCTATGGTCGTGGTCGATGGACGCATTCCTCTTCATTAACTCCGCGTCTATGAGACGGAACGAAATGTGGAAGTGAGTTAATTTTGCGAGTCTTCAAAAGTTCAGCCGCCGGAGTCGATGGTCGATATACTGGGTGACGAAACTGGCCATAATTGGTGAGGTTTAATAAAAAATCAAAGTTTTTGACGATCAAGATGTGAATGCCAATCTACGATATGGTGTACTGTACGAGTTGAAACCTTCTAGGTTGCTTTATAAAAACTAAAACGTAGGCGAATAATTTCATATTTTTGAAAAATTGTATAAATTTCTACTAGAAGGTTTCTTTTCGTACTGTACACCATATCGTAAATCGTCTTCCGTTAAGTTCGTTTCTGAAAGTATTCCTTCAAAATAGGTTCATCAAATAACATACGCCATTTTTTCATAATTCAGTAGAATTCATGTCGGAAATCTTACCATCTTTCTCTCTTTTATTCTCTCTTCAAAATGAAGTTTCTCTGGCGAGCCACAAACGAATACAAGAACGACTGCCTCGATAGTGATTGCGTGAAATCCGGTTTCTTAACGTAATTAAGACCTCAATTTAATTAAGAACTCGGGAAAGCAGTTCAGAAACCAATCAGAGTTGTGTTGTGGATGGGGAAGAAGAGGAAGACGACGTGCTGGTGATAATGTGGTGGGGAGAAACGCAATCAAGTATAATGTAAAAAATCTAGCAACTCACCCTCTTTGTCCAATAAGGGTGGATTCGGGTAAACGGTATTATTTCGTCCGAATCCGCTCACGCACGCGACAGGTCGCACGACGCACGGGTCACTTAATCATTGCTCAAAATGTTATGTGTTTCCTTCCGGGCCAACCACTTGTGTGTTACCACCATCGTTTGTATGCGTGGTCATTCTGACAGATTTTTTATTGACTAGACAGCCGAGAGGAACTAACGTTAAATTGCTTGTTTTTCTGTTTTTGCGGTGCTCATAAGCGTGGTGTCAAAATGGAGTAAATCAGGTGACGAAAAATAATCTGACTGATTGTGTCAATGAGCGTAAAAGGGTGCAGAAAATTCGCGTCGGTATTCAACAGCAAAATATTAATTCCTCATATAAATCCTTGCAAACTATTTTTGGAGATATTTACCATCCCCGTATACATCTTAAATCAATCAACTGCGCAACCTTTAAATTCCAAAGCTAGTCTTTCGAATTTCAAGTCTACCCTATAGGGCGTCATATTTGCCTAAATTATCTTTTTATTTAAAAAAGGCTCACATCGCCTCGATGTATGACGTGTAACAGATGTCTCTTTGTGTTTAACGTGGACGCCTCCCATATTGGCTTAAGTCCACGGTGGACCCACCCACACTCGGGGTTGGTAGGTAGACTCTGTAACTATCTTATATATCGGCAACCGACGGCCACGGCATTAACTTAACCACATTGCGCCATTTGTAAACCTTGGAAGCATGGATAGGGGCAGGACATTCCTCGCAGGTCACGATCGAGGCCTATCTATAACCACTTCCGGTATGTGGCTACCGGCAGCCGTTTTGGGGGAGTTGGCCTCCACACCACGCAACTCTACGTGGAGACTCATGGCCTCTACCCGCGTATACTTTGGGTATCGACCACAGCCACTACGAAGCTTTCACTAGGGGGCCTACCTTTATATTAGCAGGGTCAAAAGACCCTAGGTGCGCACCACCCGTGGCACCATTTTATTGCCTTTGGTGAGGCTTCGGTGCATAGTTCATTGGCAGTGAACTCCGTGCAAGCACGCTAGCCACTGCCATTAGAAGCAACAAAATGACAGTGGCTAGTGTGCTTGCACATAGTTCACTGCCAATGAACTATGCACCCAAGCCTCACCAGAGGCGATAAAACGGGACTGGCACCCGAGACGTGTAACAGATGCCACCTTGTGCTTTACATGGACGCCTGCCGTGTCAGCTTAAGTCCATGGCGGGCCATCCCGCACGGGGTTGCAAGTACGAACACTGTGAACGCACCTTTTATTATATATGACGACAACCGACGTCCAATGCCTACTGGTTGCCAATCCGCGGCGTTTGTACCTTTGGAAGTCATGTGTAAGGCATGGTCATTCCACTTAAGGTATAGCCGAGGCCTATCTAAAACCTCTGCCGGTCTATGGGGCCCGGCACCCGGAATGTTTAAGTGCATTACCACACCTGAGCTCATCCAAACTCGAACCCGCGTAACTATGGGTGCAACCAAAGCCACCACGAAGCTCCTGAAGGGCCTACCCAATGACAAGCATGTGGAGCTCGGAAAATATATTCAGTGTTCATTTTGATTGCTTGCCTCCCGTGGTAAGTTTATAGCCTTTGGTAGGCTCCGGAACTAAGGTTACCCGATCATGGCAAATGACCATCTGAAACCATAGTCACTGCTACTTTTGGGCCCTTACACCCCGGGACTGGCACCCTCCCGAGACGTGTAACAGATTTCTGTCTTTTGCTTAACGTGAGCAACTGCCATGATTGCTTTAATCTCACGGCGGGCCATCCCGCACGGGGTTGCAAGTACGAACTTTGTGAACGTACCTTTTCTCTTATAAGACGACAACCGGCGTCCAATTCGCTTACGGTAAGCCAGCCGTAGCTTAACTTGTACCTGTGGAATGCCTGGGGTAATGGCAGGACATTCCTCGCAGGTTACTATACGAGGCACCATCTAAAGGCCTGATTATACTCAACTTGGCGTGGCGTAAGAGCTGTCAAAATTCCATTTAACTTTATATGTTCGTATGAATATGTGCCATTTCCCCGCAAATATCAAAATGATTTTGATATTTTCTGCAAGCCAGCGAGCATGCAGCCAAAATCGCGCTTCCATATCGATTTTTAATTTTCTTTAATAACAAAAGTAGCCAGATTATATGAAATTAACACTTCGGTTGTTAAAAACAATGTGATATAAATAAAAACTTAACGTGCTAGTGAGAAGTTCAATGATTAATCAATCTGGCAGCTTTATGTTATTGTCTGCTAATAAAATTGTCATTATATTGTTTATATGAAGCGAATAAAATGGACCGTGATGAGCTCTTCATAAATTTTCAGCGGGCTATCGTTTGCCCTAAGAAAAAATGAAGGTATGGGCTACTATTAGCATAATAATGGGAATATCAAGTAAGTTTTTCTACTTTTTTCTATATAAAACACTATACTATTTTACAACATTAGTTGAGCAGTGCATCAAACATTGGGCTTCGCTTAGGGAGAAATATGTTAAGATGAAGAGAAAACTGGATTTATTTTCAAATACGGCTTCATTAACTGCAGCAGCAAATTATACACTGTATGTGTCATTCGGGTGTGCAAGAAAAATTGTTCCTCATCCATAGTTTTTATCTGCAGGAACACTTTTCTAAAGTACCCATTAACATCGCGATCTCGGTTTACTGGACGAATGCTCCAGCGTCCAACTGACCTACATCGTTTCCACTCTAAATACAGGGCCAAAATTCTGAAAAATTGAAGGTCTTCCAAAAGCTCTTGCTCCATCGCTAGTCACAATTGAGATGTAGTCTTGCAAATGGAGGAACAAAAATTATAAGGGTTGCGCCTGTACGTGTTGGGTAATATTAGGGAACACCTGAATGAACCCTAACGGATGTTTTTCTAATTTTCGCTGTTGCAGCCGGGCTTAGTGCTCACCCCAAAACCAGCAACCATTTTGGTTGCTCCCCCTTGTGGGCGGGGGAGCCTCTACATGTTGAAAAAATAACCATCGTTTTCTCAAAAACCTGAATATATATTCCAACAATATTGGTACTGTTGGGAAGGCAATAGCAAAAGAGTATTTTATGTTAAATAACATTTTATCGAAATATTTATGGTTTTGGAAATAAATGCGATTTTCTGTTTTACTACCCTTTAACGTATTCAAAGATTTTACCAACAAAATAATACGTAATTAATCCTAACAATAAAGACATTAAAATCATTGATATCGGTGCAGGAGTTTTGGAGAAATCTACATTTAAATCGAAATGTACACTACACTTAAATTAATTACGTATTATTTAATTTTATTACGTATTATTTAAAATCCTAAAAAAGTTTTGTAAAACCCCAAACAAAAATGTTCTTTTAAATATGGTGGCAACATTTAAAAAACGAAAAGCAGTCGCAAATGACATTTCTTTGCAGACATTTCCTCTCTCCCCCCATTCACGCCACACCAAGCCAAGTCGAGTATAATCAGGCCTTAAGGCCTCTTCCGGTCTTTGGCTCCCGGCAGCCGAGTTGTCGGAGGCGGCCTCCTCACGCAACTCTACGCGGAGACTCTTTCGTCTCCACCCGCGTAACTTTGGGTGGTCTCCACAGCCACCACGAAGATCTCACAATATGAGAAGCCTATCCACGATGCGGTATATGCGTGGGCTTTATATTTAGCGGGGTTAGAAGACCCATTATAGGTGCGCATCACCCGTGGTACCGCTTTAAAGGCTTCGGTGAGGCCACGGAACCAGGGTGCATAGTTCATGGCAAGTGAACCCAGCATGCACTCTGGTCACTGCCATTTTGTCGCCCACACCGCAACGGGACTGGCACCCGAGAGAGACGTGTAACAGATGCCACTCGGTGTTTTACGTGAGTGCCTGCCGTGTTGGCTTAAACTTACGGTGGGCCTACCCACACTCGGGATTACTAGGTAGACTTTGTGAACTACCTTATATACCGGCAATCATCGGCTACGGCTGCAACTTTGCCCTGTTGCACCTGTTGGGCGATCGAGGCCTATCTAAAACCTCTTTTGCCGGTGGTGACACTCACCGGCTTTCGAGTTGTCGGGGGCTGCCTCCTCACGCAACTCCACGCGGAGACACTTTGGTCTCTACCCGCGTATCTTTGGGTTGTACCACAGCCACCACGAAGCTCTCACAAGTGAGAAGCCTACCCATTGGTGCGCTGTGTACGTGGGCATTTATATTAGCGGGGTCGGATTAAGACCCGAATTGAGATGCGCACCACCCGTGGCACCATTTTTACGCCTTTGGTAAGGCGGCGGAACTAGTCTGCATAGTTCATTAGCAGTGAACTACGTGCAAGCACGACTAGTCACTGCCATTTTGTCGCCTTTTGTCCACGACGGGCCTGATACCCGAGAGACGTGTAACATTAAGATGAAGGTTGCTTAGCAGATAAGAAGAATTCGTAACACCGGACAGAATGTTAAAGATAAAAATAGAATTTAACATTATTCGCCGATTAATGAGTGATGGCAGATTTATAAATTTTATCCGAGATTCATAAGATGGTAAATTTACTGAACTATTTCATTGATGATTTCGCAGGCAGAAAAGTAGAAATTGCTTTTGTACTGATTCAATATTGGAGATGTAGCAGCCATAGTATGGACTCCAAACCGGTGAAGCATACTCCAGAATTGGTCTCAATAAGGAGGTGTACAAGAATTTGATTACGTAAGGGTCATCAAATTTTTTTGCCCATCCCCCAATAAGACCAAATAAACTGTTTGCTTTGCTAACAATGATATTAATATGAATGTGAAAGCGCAGTTTCCGATCTAGAACCACACCGAGATCATGAATAGAGTCCATCACCTCCAATTTCCAAGAACCAATAGTGTAATTCCGGAATACAGCATAGGAAACACGAGCAAATGTGATTTGTTTGCACTTTTTTAAATTAAGGTCTATGCAGTTTGACTTGCACTAATTAGTGCAAGGAATGCCCACTTCATTTAGTAGGTATTTCATGAAGCTCTGTAGCAGGTAAAGCTCTCTTTTTCTAGGAAATTTGTTGCCAATCTGCAATATTGTTTAACCGTAGTCACATGTTAAAAAAAATTCATAATCTTATGTTTGGGTCGATTTCGACCCATCGCTCAAATATTGTTTTATTAAATAGTGTTTAACAGATTATTGTTTCTCTAAACAATTTACACAAATGTTTCTATTGTGTTGCCTTTTACAAATACTTTTTTGACAAAATGCGCAGGTTAGTTCGGTTTTCTTATCCATGTGCAAATTTTTTTCTTCCACGCAATAAAAACATCTTGAACGCTTTTTTTCTGCATTGTCGGGAATCCACATTCGTTTAGAAGTGCTTGCCCTCATATCATCTTCTGTACCGTTTGCCGAATCGGATTTCTGTGAGCAATCTGTCATTCGTTTTGGTCTTCGTTCTCTACTTTGCATGAAAGGTTGCGCTAGACATAGAGCAACCTCCTGTAGAAAAGCTTTTCGTCGACGTTTATTCGTATCCGAAACCCAAGCCGGATTTATATCCATCCAAATAATAAACGCGGTCAATGCAGAAATATCAATCATATTTGCAAAAACGGTCATCGGCCATCTATTGGTTTTCCTCTTGCAACTATATGATGAAAGCATTTTGTCGACTATATCCACGCCGCCCTTAGTTTGGTTATAAAACTCGATTATCTCAGGAAGTTTTTTTGGCTCTTCTCCAACTATTGGGCGGAAATGCATGGTACTTTGGACAACAGTACACTTGTCCTTCCTACCCACATAAGACACTAAAGTTGTATCTTTGGTAAAAGCAAATTTTGAGGAGTGGATAGGCAATTTCTTACATTGTAAAAGTTTTGGAGGAATGGTTCGCTTATTTTTTCGCAGTGTTCCAACCATGGTCAAATTATTTTGAAGAAGCCTCTGTCCAAGCTCGTAGGACGAAAAAAAATTGTCCATTGTTACGTTATGGCCACGTAATCCTTCAACCAAATCTAATACGACTCTTTGGCCTTGATTTTTTCAGGTTGAGAGCCTGGCTGTTTTCCTAAATATGGTTGAATTTTCCATACGTAATACGATTTGGCACAAGTGAGCACCCAAAATTTAATACCGTAGCTTTCGGGTTTATTTGGCATGTATTGTCGAAATCGGCAACGTCCATGAGAACCCAGTAATTGTTCATCGACCGTCACGAACTCACTGGGATTATAAAACATTGGTAATAAATTTACCCAATTATCCCAATGACTTCTTATTGGAGCAAACTTGTCGTTTACGGACAGGTTTCCACAACGAGCATAAGGGTTGTCGAATCTCAATATAGATGTAACACGCAGAAAGGTTTCTTTGGACATAATATTTCTAAAAATAGATCTGCCGTAATTTACATCAAACAAGTCCTCAATGTTTTCATTTTTTGATCTATAAAGATACGTATACTTGTATACGAACTCCCAATGAAATCGAGTATAATAAATTTTCCTATATAGGCCGGAAAGCAGTAGAACCGCAAAATAAGCATGTAACGTATCTACATCAATGTTTTTATGCTTGTCACCGTATTTTACACTTCCATAGTTGTTACTATTCTTCAAAATCATGTTCTCTATTTGCGCCGGAAAAAATAAAAGAAAGGCATCTTTCATAGAATTAACTCTCGAAGATGCATACCGCGTAACACCAGGTAAAAAGTTTACCACATTAGAGCTTCGAGCACGTCCACCTGTCGTGAATGTAATTCTTCTAATACAGGATCTTACTTACTTTTATATGTGTATACAAATTCTAACCTAGTGACCGTAATGGGGTAGGACTCCAAACAGTTTTATCTTTGGAAATATATGCAACGTCCATGTTTTCATTTGTATTTTCATCAGAATCTTCATCTTTCTTATATTCGGATTGAGATCCTTCTCTCTATATTCGGATTGAGATCCTTCGCCTGCATCTACAATGAGTTCTTCGCCAAAGTCACCCTCACTGATATCAGGATCATTTTCTTCTCCACTGATTTCACCTTCTTCCAAAATAAGTCGCAAGATTTCAGCATTTGGTAAATTGGGCATTTTATATTGTTTTAGACAGTAAGGAACAAAATCGCACACAATTTCGATTTAAAATGAGTAACGGTAAATCAAACAGCTGGCATAACAGGGGTGCAATAAAAAACTCCGATTTTTTTGGTGGTAATTTTAAAAGTACCTTTTTTAGTACATTTTTTTGTATTGTACCACAAATAAAATAATTTTTTCTCATGTTTTTCTTATTGGGTCGAAAACGACCCAAAACATAAGATTGTGAAGTTTTTGAATAAATAAGGCTACAAGTGAAAATTTTAATTTAACTAAGTCGTTTTAGATTAACAGTACTATAAAAAACAAAGTCAGTGAAAATTGCTACTCTCCATGAAATATATTGGAAAATATGACAAATATAATTTTGAAATTGGTCGAAAACGACCCCAACATGTGACTACGGTTAAACAAATAATTATTATATTCTTAGCTTGTTTTTATAGTGACGACTATAGGTATTCTTTATACAAAACTCGAAAACCCTGATTTTATCCAGATTATGCCAAACTTATATTTTTCGAAGAAAACCAATGGAGCAAACGTCGCAAGGGAATTTTTAAAAATATCAAACAAGTAAAAAATCCAGTAAGAAACCTAATTCTTAATTCCTGAATTTTTATTTCTGGGTCGAATCACAACGAATGAACAGAATGAGGATGGCACATCACTGGTTGCCTTCAAAACGTATTTGACGGTGGATGAGACGAGGACGAGAGAAAGTCATTGCAAAACCTTAAAACACTTTAACTCTGTTGGGAATCTCAACGCACATCAAGAGATTTAGTTGTAAAATAGTTTTGACGTTTAGAAATTTCCCAGCGTTTTTTAATGAATTGAAAACACAGTTCATTAAGAAAAAGTATATTGGATATATTGAAATTTTTCATAATTTTCATCGTCTTTTAATGCCTTTTAATTTATGTTGTCGTCCTCCGACATCCGGGACTTCATTGGGTTTTTCTGTACTTGTTCTCTCACAAAGCAATATCGCCGCTTGGTGTCGTCTCTTCCTTTAGGAATGTCGTAATGATTAATGTTGCGTTGACAAATTTAAATGTGCGACTTACTTACAGTGATCAATCCTTCGTTCAAATATCCTTTAGGGAAGGTTGGGAAGCCTAACCTTATCCAAGGTGTCATTAAGTCTTTATATTTTTTTCGATTTGACAACGATGGAAGGGGTTCTAAACCACCCAGTTAGCCTCACTAAGCAGAATTTGAGATGCATACTGGTCAGTCATGAAGAAGAGGAGATAATTAATTATACAATTGTCAGCTACGCGGTGTCAATAATTTTTTAAAATTTTGTTGAAAAAGATTGCATTCACTTTTCTTGGACATATGTTGCTCAACGATATAACATTACAAAGACCTTGCCGTGTTTTGAAAAAAAATCATCTACAATCTTTAAGCAGTGTTTAAGAGCCTTAACGTGAATTGAGATTAATGGAAATTTGTTCCACCACTAATAGTTAAGATTAAATTTTTTAAATTCGTAACACAGTGAAATAATATAGACAAAAATAAAACAAAGTTGTCAGCCTTTTAAACATCAAAATAGCATTTTTCTAGACCATTCGGAGACTTCTGAATCATTGCTAGACTTCTAAACATTTTGACCCTTGACCCTCGAGTAAGCTTCAGTAGCAATTCGCTTACGGCAGTAGTACACACTACTAAATTATTTGTGGGTATTCGCATAAGAGGAAAGTAAAATTTTATGAAAGTAAAATTAATGAGGGCTTCTTTGGAAGGCAGGAGGTCAGGTAGACAGGCACTGTATCGATCATTGAGAATTGAAATATAACATCAAGCAATACGGTAGCCAAGCAGGAGTTATAAATTTGACAAGTCGAGGCTTCAATATCAAATAAATGTAGGAAATTTAAGATCTGTTTAAAAGCCAGTCGGTTGGTTGAAATATTAATAAACCCGAAAGTAGTACAAAGCGATTTTTGGTACCTGTCAAGGAATGTTACAAAACATGTTCAGATTGAAGAGGGTGACGACGTTAGGAGCAAGCGAGCGATTGGAATTTGTTATAATTTTTTCGTGACCAAATATTCGATGTTAATGCGTTGGTATCAACTCGGATTTTCGGTGAGCAGTTTTGACAAATATGTTCTCTAAATCGACGCTATAAAATAATCCAATTGAGGTCAAAAAACCGCCGAACTCAGAGTGGTATCACGTATTGCCTGAAAATATTCTTAATTTTGTATATAAATATTTGCAATTTAAATAGTTTTATTATTTTCATTACTCCATTCTTATTTTATATATGATGATCCAACTATATAGAATCTTCAGACAATTGTCAGGTTTTTCATATACTGAAATATGTACGGTAATATGAATATATTTTTCGGGTCTTTATTTGTTTAAATTATTTCAGATTTTCCATGTGAATCTTTTTGCTTAGTTTTATTTCCTTTTCGCGGAAATTTTGTTTCGTATCACAAATAAATTACTTTCATTTCTTGAATCAAACGATGGTGAATAAAAAATTTGGGAAGCCAAAATTGTTCATCATTAATAATCTACTCCGCCGAGAAAACGGTTTTGTTTATTTCAGACATAAAGGAGTACTAATAACATACTACTAGGCTCCTACTAGTACTAAACCCTTATAAAATTGTTACTCTTTTATTTCTCCTCAACGTTAGCAGTAATTTTTTATTATTGTTAGTTATTTTTTCATTGTATTAACCGATATTGGTTGTTTTCCTTTGGTCGAGGAGGCAGTTATTTCTTTAATTGGGTTAACTTTTTCTTTGCTTTTTGGAATTATTTTCCGCTAATTTGCTTTAACGCTTTTTTTGTTTTATTTTCTTTCAATCGACTACTACGAAGTAATCTGCAAATTGTTTGTGAGAATCACAATAGAAACTATACTATTGGCTCTGCTACAAAAGGATAAACATAAATAAAAATTTGTGAAGGAGTTGCTCCAATAATCGACTTCTTTTCGTGAGAAAGATCATGACTATAATTAAGAAGCAGTGAAAACAATAAAATTCTAACAATAAGACTAAGAGCCTTATTTATTATTAGTAGAAGGTTAATGCGCTTGGTTTATGCACTTGTTTATGCACTAGACGCCCCTCACTGGATTTGAGTTTAGCGAAGTCTCAAACCTTTTCTGAAGATCTAATTATTTCCCAATTTCTTTATTTTAAAAATTTCCAACCATACCTTCATTTATCCTATGAAGATAATAATAAACGCAACGATGATGTTGTTGATTTAGATAGAGGTACATGATCATGATTATCACAGAATTTTCACACTTTACGTCTTAACTACCAAACTCAACAGATTTGTTGAGAGAATTGTAACGGCATTTTACTGTTTTTGTTCGGTCATTCTTCGAAAAGAATTGCTAAATTTTATACCAATGATGATCCTTTCTTACGTTTTTGAAATAATCTGATCCTTTCTTACATTTTTTTGTTCTATCATTGCATTTCCTCGTCCTTTCTTGTCCTTTCCTGTAGTCCTTCGTCTGTGTTAACTCATCCTACTCTCACATTTTCTTGTCATTTGCTCTTCTTTGATTTTTCTTTATCTTGCATTCAATTAGTTCGTTATTGATTTAAGACTTGGTTTAAAGAGCATAAAACAAATTCTTCTTTGTTTTGGATTTGTCTTGCGGCGACAAGTCTATGAAAATAATTGACTGAATGACTAATTTTATGACCTTTTTGGTTGGGCTCAAAATTGTTAGTCCTGCTTTGTTTTCAATGAAAAACAGATTCTGTTCATAAAGGTGGCTTACAGTAAAATACAGTTAGTAAAAGAATGGCTCAATGTTAAAAACACGGGATACCGCCGAGGGATTTATTAGACGAGCAATTTATGCATAATGAAATATTTCAGCTTTTATTATTCTATTAAAGTATCTAATTCTTCGTTATCAAGATTATATGAATACGCTCTTGAAAGAGTATATAGTTTTTTGATATATAAAAAGTAAATTAGCATTGCCTTCATATTGACTATTATTTATCAAAAGAGATATCTAACAGTTATCTATTAGAAACGCATTGTCACTCATCATTCTTTTAAAAAAATTACAAAATTAATATATGTTAGGATATACCATTACACATATGGGAAGTTTATCATGTAGACAAAAGTTATAGTTGAAATAATAAACGAGCGTTCTACGCAATATGAAATATTTTACCTCTATGATTTAATATCAGTTATTTTCTAAACGCTGTGAATTACTTGAATAAATGATTATTAGTTAACAAAATGAAGATTAAGTCACTACCTAGATAAATCATATATTCAAATATATATAGTTCTTACTTTCAAAAAATATAATCTTTAATTTGAGAATACGTGTAGCTCATTTCATTTAAAAACTTATTTTTACAGCTCCAAAAATATATTTAATATTTGCTATAAAAGATGTATAAATATTCCTATAAAAAACATCACATAGCATTACCCGTATGGAAAACATATCAATATTATTAATGTTATGAAATATATAATATAACTCAGGGAATATACAAAAGTATTATTTGTTAAAAATATATTACTTTATTCACCGCATCGAAAATATTTCATTATTACAATTAGAACTTAGTGATCATCTGTATTGAAAAATCAGAATTTTTATATATATGAAAAATATGTCACATTCTTTAGAAAAGTATAAACAACTAGTTTCTGTGGAAAAATATATAATTAACGCTATAAGTTTACAAAAACATTACATATTTAAATAAGATATTACACTTTAAAAATATATATCACAGCGATGCATAATATTACATTATTATCATTCTTGAGAATATGTGCGGTAACAATTTATTTGAAATATATTACAATTTATCAAAATTGTAGCATCCACGAATTATAACTTAATCCACATATTATAACTATAACACAAATGTTAATGATAATTAGCTGCCAATATATATCATTACCTTTCTGAAAAGAACATCTTGTGATCTTTAAAAACTACACAATTATTATGCATTAAGGTATATAATTATCTCTATTATGAGTGACTGTTCTGCGTTAAAAGAAATATTTAAACATTTCTGAAATATTATTATTATAACTTTTTACGAATTGTCTATATGGAATCTGTTGTGTCACTAAAAAATATGTTATTACTCTTAAAAACAATTCGTTGCCATTATCAAGAATAAATTATTATCATGATGAACAATAATTCCTTTCTTTAATAATAAATCCTTACTAAAATTAATCCTTCTTATACTTTTTATCTTTCACCGCATTTCACAAATATTTTGAGACTTCTATTCCAATTTAAAACTCAAGATATTCCGTGAATTCCTCACAGTACAGTCACCGTGACACAAATGTACCGTTACACAAGTGTGTGACAAAAAGTCATCTCATTTAATCATATCTTGCTTTGGAGTAACTTTTTAAAGATACCGTCAAAATAGTCACAAAATTGTGAGTATGCATTGAATGGTATTACGAAAAGGGTATTACGAAGAACAAATAATGTTGAAGGAGCAAACAATTCAATCATAAAACAGGATTATATTGTTTGTTCCTTTGAAAATAACATTTGGAGGAGATTCAATAAAACGCTTTCACATACGCGGTAACAGTGGTTAAGGTTAATCCACCTTAAAATTTAATAGCATAACTGTTATGCTAGTTAGTTTTGACTCAGCCTCTCTTTTATGTTACGGCATAACATAAAAGAGAGGCTGAGTCAAAACTAACAAAATTAAATTACATTTCGAAGGGAAAATCAAGTCATATCCTTTATAATAACGTTTTTGTAAAGAATATATTTTCCTCATAATATAAGGTATATAACAGTATGTATTGTGGATGAATTTATTTGCATAAAATAAATAAAAAATGAAAATGTCTTAGAAACCACTGATTTGATTCTTGAATGGGTTTTGAGTGGATAAGATTATTCAAGTGCTGTCATGCCTGAGTGTCATTGCAATGTTTAGTAATGAATGCATTCACTCAGTACAGCACTTTACAAACACAAACATTACGATCAAAAATTTCCGTAAAGTTGAGTTTATTTGCTCAGATTTTATTTCCAGATTTTAAAAACTTCGATTGATGCAAAAAGTAACATTCAGCGCGATAAAAAATTTTAAACTTGATTCTTGATGTTACTCAGGATTCAAACTGTTATATGATTATGGGAAACATATACGCATGTAAGTTTTGTCTTTTATTTAAATAATATTTAATATTTAAAAAATTAGAAAATCGATTTCTTTCCATCAATTGATTTCATGTGAGGGGGTGAGACAAGAACAGGAGGTTATAAAAAATACAATTTGCTCTTTATGCTTTCCCTTTAGGTTTATGAATAGTGACGTCTAGTACAAATAGATTTTTATCTGATTTTATCTGATTTTTCTCTTTCAGTAATTCTAAATTTATATAAGATTAATTTTTCCTCTTAATTAGTAATCAATAAGATGTATGCAGTTTCTTTTTCATTGGTTTAATCGAATCTTTTATAGTATTAGTTCAAAAGGCAATACGACTTAGGCGAAATAAGAATCAAATGGAAAAACTTGGAAAATGGAAAAAGAAATTAATCAAACAAATATTTAAACCTTGTTCTGTATGGTAAGCATTCATAATATCTAAAAGTAACTAAAAAGTGTATAAAAAGAGGTAATGAAGAACTGAAAAATGTCGTTTTAATGTGGGTGTATGTTGGTATGGTATAGATGTATAGTGGTAAGCTATAGAAATCAAAGTGATGGCAAAAGAAATAAAATCAAGGTAACTTTTACATATTTTTTTTAATAAAAATTGATAAAATATAGAAAATATAATACAATCCCATTAATCAGTTTTGGCAGTGTGTCAAACCGACATACAAAAAAAAGAATCTATTTGTGCTAGACGTCACTAGTCATAAACCTAAAGGGAAAGCATAAAGAGCAAATTGTATTTTTTATAACCTCCTGTTCTGTCTCTTTCACTTTCCTTTTTCTGTTTCCTTTATGTAAATTTTTAGAGAAATTAACATTTAATATTTTTCAGCTGCGGCTTTCTCTTCTAAAAAAATTATGTGTTGTAAAATATTGTCCGAACAAACAAAATCGAGTGAAGGATTAAGCGTGTGAATGCATTTATATGCATTTTTAACGATAAACAAAAACGATAAGCGAAACCTTTGATCAAGTATACCAATGCGACACTTTTATACACCTGTCCAGCTTATGGAGCCTTTAGTATTGATAATGCTATGTCGTTTTGTTTTTATTCTCTTCGATATGCGCAAACCCATTCCTTCAAAAGAATCACCCTTTCTATTAGTCTGCTTACTCCATGTCGTGACAGAAGAATTGTTTATGCAAAAGTTTAATCAAAATTTCAAAATATTATTTTTACATTTCCCGGACATATCTTTTCGTGAAGAAGAAGGGACACAACAGAATTTTCAAGATGAATTTCAAGAGTTTTTAACAGATTTGGATGACTTTAACATGAAGAAAATATCTTCGGAATTCTGAAAATGAAATTATTGTTTAATTATGTTTTTGTTCAATAATAAATTAAAATTAAAATTTCATATATTCACTGTCTCTTTCATATCCTAAATTTGTAACCCACAGGGAGGACTGGATAAGAATCATTGCAATTTTGAAATTGTGATGATCATCACAAAGAAATCATCATCACAATTTTATCGTGCCAACCACGTGCCATCTTTCTCCCGATCCTCACCGATATTGATTTCTGCGCAGCTCAGATCATCAGCATTTCATTTAACGTTCCAAAAAAAGACCCAAGTGAGTGCCCCGGATCGAAGTGATCAAACCGACGGCTGCAACGGATTTTGTCAAATCATGCAAGAGAGAAAATGGTTTTTGTGATTTTAGACGAAGGTGGAGTTACTAATAAGAGAAAGGTTTTCAAATGTGAAATGGGATGTTAAATTAAACAATTGGCAAGTGCAATCAATGAACACGTGCCTTGTTAATTGAGTCCTGTAATGAGGGTTTGAAGCGTGCGTGGCATGCGCTTTCATTCCGAGTAGGGTTTCTCTCTGATCTTGCCATGAATGAGCTGTGTTTTCGGATAACTCATCCCGGTTTGTCAGTTGCTTCGTAACTCATAATTTGGCTTTTGACATTTTTCACATTCTTCTTCTATTCTTCTATTCATTTCATCTTCTATTCATTCTTCACATTCGTTTCTATTCAATTAACTTCACTAAAATGTTATACAATAAAGATTTGAGTTAAGAATATATGTTTCTCAACGCTCTCAATTAAGTGATCACTGTTTTTTCCAGGAGAATGTTTACTCCACTAACCCGAAGAGTGATACAAATTTAGTTTATGAGTTGCAGTTTATAAGTTCTTGACCCCCGAATGCCTAAAATCAATGTACTCTAACTTTAAAATAATAAATCGATTAATTCTCTTGATTGAGGATTTGTAATTTATAGAATAAATTTAAAAAACGCAAGTCAACGCAGGTGATTTTTCAAATACAAATCACTTGAGAATGAACTTTTGTTAATTTTTATTAAAAATTTGAAACTAAATTCTTCGATGTGTATCAGGAAATGACATTGGGGAAAACAAAAGTGATTAGTGTGCAGCGACTATCGTTAGGGGGCGTGGTTAGTCTGCGGATTGGAGTGGAATTAATGGAGATATGAGATTTGTGTATTTGTGTATATTACTTCTTAGTCTTGCGAAACTAAAGGTGACAAAATTTCGTACTAGTTCGCTTTCATTTAAATGAAAAAACTATATTTTCGCTGGGATTAATTAAATAAAGAGAACCAATTTCTCAATTAAAAAACAATTATTTTTGAATTTAGGTTGAGTTGAATTAGGTGCATTATGTAAAGGGTTAATTAGGGAACAGATGGAACATAAATCTTTTTCTTCAGGAGCTTATTCATTTATTAATTGTTTTTTACAATTTCACATTCATAAAATTCACATTCAGAAAACATGGTGGTTGTTTTATTAAATTAAAATAAATCAAACATTTAAAACAACTTTTTGAACATATCTAAGAATGATGGGGGCACCACTGGTTAGGCGAGGATTAAGGAAAGTCTTCTGTTCACCACATCCTTCTAAGGATTTAAGGAAAAAGAATGTCTTCTATTAAAATTTTTAAAAAGAGTCTGTGCGCTGGTTAATTCTTTTAAGATTTTGCCTTCGTGAAGAATATCCTCAGAGCAAACAAATAAATAGCACAAAATATGTCAACAGCACGTACTTCCGGTTATCACAGAAGCTCGATTACGGTCGAAATATTATACCTTCTGTAGAACGAAAATGCATTTGTTTCTTTTTAATATACAAATCCATGACGGTGATGAAGAGGCAAGAAACGTTGTCTATCCTCTTAAAGGATTCTGCAATAATTCAATATTGAAAACAATGGCTTTGGAAGGAAGGGGAGGAATGCATTTGAAAGGATAACGAAGTGGTTGGGGAGAAAATAAGAAATCCTTCTTTAATTATGATTCAATGCGTTTTCGGTTGCAAATAAATAATCCTATAGCCTAATTTTAATATCTATTAATCTTCCTCGATCTCTCTCATACTTCCTCACTTTTACTTTGGTTCCAATGTTTGCTACCGCAGGGTTTTTTGGTCACCAAAAGACATCAAAAATATTTATTCATGAAAACTTGTCGTTTTCGATATGAGGAAAAACTCACGGACTTGCTGAAGAGATTGTTCAACGATTATCTGATTATTATATGAGATATTATTAATCTTTCGGTTGCTCAATTATTTGAGATGCGATTCAGCAAGATGAAGAAATGCATAAAGGTAGATGAGTGGCAAGATATCTTGATCATGAAGCCAATTTTTATTTTCCCATTTATCGATGAATGTCCTTTTTGCAAACATATCTTTGTACGAGTACGATGTACGAGTAATTGAGGCCATATTTTGTTTATTTTCTGAAGAAGAAGAAGAGGAAGAAGAAGGAAAGGACAGTTCGAGATCAAGATCCCTTTCAGACATTAAATGCGGTTGAACCCTTAAAAGGATCGAAGGGACCTTAAAAATTTAAAGAAAGAACAAAGTTACAAAATTAAAAATAATTATATTTGTATGAGATTAGACCCTAATTGCAGAACTTTCATTTCCTTGTTGACTCTTTAGGATATAAACTTACTCCTGAACTCTCCTTGAAATCAGTAATTTTTTAGGAAATTGTGCAATAAAATAATTTGACGAACGACAACCCGTTTAAGTCATTCGTTAAAGGATTGCACAGGAATTGCACAGTTTGTGAGTGTAGGAGTCTCGGCGTGGTAAATAATGAGCCATATGTTACAAAAAAATAATTCCAATCAAAAGGTATTCCAGGAAGGCAACTCCGCAAGGACAACTCTTTTTTATGATGCAATAAATGCTTTTTCCGAGTTTTTCATTTTTTAAAGAATCTTTTATTTAAGAAAAAACAGACTGGGATAGAATTATTTTTAAAAGGGTTTCAGAGTTAACATTATTTCACGCGAAATTTAGTTTTTGGGTTTAATTTATACTAAAAGTAAATCTAAAAAAGGGTTGCCTCGTAGAAATAAATCTGTAATTTCGCAGAAAATATCGTCTTTCTGTCGTTGGCGGTATTGATTTGCAGAATTTATTACAAATTTAAAAACAGTACTTTTTAAGTCTTAATTATTCTCAATAAAATATGACACACGTGTCAATGTCTAAATAGCATGTCAAAGTCGAGCATGTCATGTCGAAAAAGAAATATTTAAACCGAAAAATTTTAACAATTTTTTGTTTATTGGACTTGTAAATAAATTATAGCCTACTAATATTAAGTCATCAAAATATACTCTCACATTACGAACAGTAGTAGAAGGATCAGTAGTAGTAGTAGAATACTGTGTTAATTATTTCATCCTTATTTTTCAGAACTCTGTCAGTAAAAATTCCTCTTGCTTCAGAAAACACTTTGACGAGAAGTGCTAAAGTGAATTTGTATTTCTTTTAGTTGGGGAGATGGGGATCAATACTCTTCCCATACTATCGTATAAACTCCTGCCTACATTCAGGATTGCAACCAAACCTGCCCTTCATCCGGACTAAAATTTCGATTAATAAATATACGATGGATGTTCAGCATAAGTATCTAAAAAGTTATCTATCAATTGTTCAACAATTTATTTTTCTTCAAAGTTGTGTTTGATAATTTGTAACTCGCAAACGATTGTATTTGAACAATTACTGTTGTCAGTTATATTTACAGAAACAAGAAATATGTTTGCTGAATTCTTAATAAGAATAACAACAAACCAATAGTAACAAAGAACAAATATCCAAATGGCAGTTATATTAGCTAATAGTTATTATGCAAATATTAATTAAAAGGTCTCCGTCTTCGTTCAACTCCTTGTAAAGTTCTCCAACTGAGATTTTTTTAAGAATCTGTCCATTCATCGTTCATTCCTTAAACAAAACAAGTCAATGATCCCTGATCCTCTCTATGGTTTTGTTGTCACAAAGGACATCCTCAGAAGGAGTGCGTAAAACCAAAAAATGTTAACCCCGGTACTTCCGGTTATCACAGAAGCCCGATTGTGCTCTAAATATTATGTCTTCTGATGAACAGAAATGCAATTGTTGTTTCTCCAGTATTTCTTCAACATTCGAGTTCGTGACGACGTCGGAGAGGAAACAACTCTGTTATTGCAAATAATAGCTTTGAATGGAAGTAGCCTTTGGGCGGTATTTGAATGGAAGTGGCGGGGGAGAAAAAAGAAAAATAATTTTTAATTGTTATCCTAATATTTTTAAAATGGGTTTTCGGTGGCAAATCAATAATCCTTCAGCCTAATTATGCTATCTATTTCTCTTCCTCTCCCACTCTCTCCCACTTTCTGCGTTTCATTCTGGTCTAAATGCATTTAGCCAGAAGATCTTCCGGTCACCAAAAAGTGTCGCCATTTTTCGTTCATAAAAGTCTGTTCTCGCAACGAAAAGAGCCTTCTGTATTGTTGAAAATATTATTCAATGATTATCTGATTGTTAAGGGAGATATTCCTGATTATTGGGCTGCTCAATTAGTTGAGATGCGGTTCAGCAAGATGCGGAACCGCGTAGAAGTAGATGAGCGCCCAGACATCTTAATCAGACAAGCTAATATTTCTTTTTCTATTTACCGATGAATGTCTTTTTTGCAAATCGATTTGTGCTATACGAATAATTAAAACCATATTTTGTTCATTTTCAGAGGAAGAAAAACCGAAAATCTATTTCTGCCTTTAAACACGATTGACTATTTTAATGTCAAATTAATATTAAATTAAAATTCAAAGCAAGAGAAATTATAGCATTAATAAGACATTATACTCTTTATGTACTAAATTCAAAATGTAAACGTATTAATCATTTTTAAAATATTTTGGATTTTAACTCTCGTCTAGGCTCTTAGAGAGTTTTTTGAATTTTACCGTATTGACCGTATTTGACCTCAAAACGACAGACAGATTTTCATTAAGTAAAACCACATCAAATGCATAGAAGCGCACAAACGAACGCCTCCGTCCAAATAAACTAATAGTAAAATTATATTATTTAAAAAATATATTATAATATAATTACCATCGCTCATACGTCACTAATAATTTTTGACAGTGCGTCGTAGTCGATGAGTCGTAGAAAATTTACGATTCCGTTTGGTTCCGTTAAAATGTTTTAATATTCGAAACTTATTTGTGAATATGAGAAATTAATAACAATTAAGTATTTCGGAAAGGCGTTGACAGAGGTTGATTTTTTATCTTTTACCATAAAACGGCAGAATGACGTCAATGGTAATTCGTATGAAATTGTTTTATCGTGATTTTGGGTGGTCGAAGTGAGAAATGAGGAACAAGAAGAGCTCGTTGGTTTTAAGAGATAAGAAAGGCAAATAATTATTAGAGGAATTGCTTTAAAAAATGATGTCTTAATAGTGACAAATTATTATCTCTTAGTTGTTTATATAGAACCATTAAAGATTGTGCGACCTATTATTTTTTCGAAGGTAAAAGTAACAAAATATTCATTTGGACTTGCTTTTTAATATGTTTTACTAAAATATTATAATAAGAGGCTCTATTTTCAATAATATTAAAATTATAGATTTTACAAAATAATTTAAATCATGTCTTTAACGCAGTGCTCGAAAATAACTATTATTTTCAAAACCTTTATCTAAAAGTAAATTTTATTTTTAAAAGTAAAAGTTTACTTTTACCTTTACTTTTTTTTATAAAAGTTAAGGTTTACTGTTAACTTTTACTTTTATAAATAAAAGTTAAAATTTCACTATTACTTTTATTTTAAAAGTTCTTCAGTAAGAGCTATTGAAGACTTTTTCGTAATAACTGCCTTTTGTTTATGAGATAGATGGTGGTCAATACGAACTAATAGTGAGCTACGATATAATGAAAAGAATGGACCTTAGTTGGTGTTTGGAAGATGCAAATAGATAGAAAATATTAAGACAAACGTATTTTGGACGTAGTGGGAAGTGGGTGTGGGCCAACCAATACCACGAAAGGGGCGTTTCTTACGAATATGTCTTCAATAACTCTTATTGAAAGACTTCTAAAATTAAAGCCTTTGAACAACTCTTATCGGAAAACTTTTAAAATAAAAGTTTTTGAATAACTTTTACGGAAAAACTTTTAAAATAAAAGTCTTTGGGTAACTCTTATTTCATGACTTTTATTATAAAAGTCATAAGAGTTTCGACCTCTGCTTTAACGTAATAATAGTGAAATTAATATGAAATTAGAAACGGCACATAAGGTTGTAAAATAGGCGTGGCTCAGTCCAGTACAACGTTCACTCAGAAATTTATATTTCGAACAGCGCCCACTTTCTTCTTTGAAACAACTGTAATAAATGTTTTCTGTTACAACACGATTTTATCACCCTCCGATTTTCCTTTCAAAAGTAAATGTATTTTGTGTGTTAGAATTAAATATCTCAAAAAAGTTGGATGGCGTCCGCAACAATCCCATAAAAAATCTCTAATTACACACATTTTTATTCGTCATTAAATTCTATTAAAATCTACCTTTAGTCATCTTTTCTCAAAATATAAACATATTTCTTATTGCAGTAAATTTAATTCTGTTTAAGTGAAATCTCTCTTAATAATCAGGTAGAGGACCTATCCCACAGGTCTGCGATGGTCGCGGGGTAAAAACCCACAAGCCGGCAATTGGTACTTACCTTTGGTGTCTGCTGCGAATTTACTACGTCATTTCCTCTTACTTTGATAAGTGAATTAATAAGGGGGGGGAAGCTAAGCGAAGTTGGCTGTGTTATTGTGAACTTGGCTACATCGGTACTGAGGTGCCTCCGCTTGTTTTCTAGTGACTGATTTCTGGCGATTGTTTCCACTCTATTCTCACAGCAAACCAGGAGTAAATTACCGCTGTATCCTTTCTAAAAGTCTTACCATGAAGCTGATAACTTCAACCGCAGCTAAACCACAGATGATAACTTATCATCTTCCTACATCATTGCATTGTATATTGGTGGTATTTATATACCTCAACAAATAATACTATAAATGTAATACGAGGCAATGGCAAAAATAAATATAAATACTTATTAAGGAAAAATGTCAAACATCAAATATCTTACACTCCTCCAAGAAACACACAATTCTAACTGTCATTGAATGGCTTCTGATCAGAAGCCGTGTAAACAAATACTTGAAAAATTGTTAAAAGTCTAGAAGATTGAAGAAAATTGTCAATCCATGAAATTACCGAGATATCGAGACGAATGAAGGATTTGTTCGTTTTGCATTTTTTGACAGATTACCTTCATATTTCGTTTTGTTTAAAAGACTTCCCGTTTATTCTATTCATACCTTTTGGCCTTACTTTACCATTCAGCGATTTCAACAGTATTGACACCTCACCCACTTTTCCTCTCGCAGAGTCTTTGAAATCCCTTTTTCCGTTTAACGGAAGTATTCCGTTCTTTCTGTTTTTCACAAGTTGTCATCAGACACTTTATTTAATACATTTCGTTCTTTTTATTTTGCGGACTGGATCTTTTACAGTCAATATTGCTCACTTTATCTTGCAAAATGGCATTATCTACAACAAAACCACCAACAAAGACTACGAAAATTGTCTATCCCAAACAATAATAACTGTTTCTTAGGTGACAGATATGGAGCCCAAAATCTGGTTTGAAATGAAAGTCCTTTCTTTCACTGACTGGTTGGTCTACCTCCGAATATTTTTGTACAGCCTTTCTTTGCTTCGCATGCAATTGTGTTTGCCGTTTGTGATTCTTTTACGGACAATTTGCAAGCTGTTTATGCCTAAGTGGAATGACAAGAATTTTGCCTTAAGAAGTGTTGTTAAGGTGTAAAAATTTAACTTTCAAAATTCTTGTTTTGGTTACAATATTTCTTCCAAGAATTCTACATAAGTCTGGATTTAATTATTTTCTGACTTGAGATTAAGGGGATAAATGCTTTGCTTGAATGAAACGCATTGATAACGATGTTCAGGATTTACTTAAAGACTATTGCAGGAGTTCAATTTATACCATCTCCGTAAAGTTCGTTTCTAAAGAGACTCTTTAAATATAAGCGCAACAAATAAACGAAAGCCATTTTTACACAATTCCGTAAAATTCATGTCAGAAACCTCGCCCTCTTTCTCTCTTTCATTAATTTTCCAAAATGAGGCTTCTCTGGTGAGTCACACACGAATACATATAAGACTACCTACCCCGAGAGTGATTGCGTGAAATCCGGTTTCTTAACGCAATTGAAGTCAAACACGGGCGAACTCTTCGGGAACCAATCAGGGTTGCGTTGTGTATGAAGAAGAAGAAGAAAAAGTAATATTGGAGAAGATCTGACGTAGAAAAATGCGATTAAATGTACTGCACAAAGTCTCTAAAGTCACCTCCTCCCTCTAATAAGGATAAATTCGGGTAAGGATAAATTCGGGTATAAATTATTATGTACGCATTCGCTTGGAAATCCACCAGCCTCTCTGTTAGCGTATTCGCTTGCATGCTGAGAGCATCTTTAGTAATTCCATTATTTTGCGATTAGATACCTGAAAGGCATGGACGGACAACTGTGCTAAACTACTGTCAATCAAAAAACTTCTTCAACCCTTCACATACATTAATATTTGAGATCATCGATGAGTAACGAAGGCTCTCGAGGTAGAATTAAAGCCTTTGAGGGGAAGTGAAAACATTCTACCATTTCCTGATGGATTCTATTCATCAATGTTGTTTTTGAACCATTAAAGGAGTTTATATTATTGAAAAACTTTCTAATTTTTTGTACTTAGAAAGGTTTCAATCGAAATATTTCTATATTTATGTAGACATTTTTGGTAGGCAGAATCCCATAATCGAGTATGAAGCGAATCCGACCATGAACAAAATAATTCTCTACAAACGTTTCACCCTTCCTCACTCTTACTGGGTTGAACTATTCGAAGTAGGTGGGAACTAATTTTATCACAGTGTATTAAGTCCAAGTGTTAAGCGGTGTTCGACCGATGAAAATAATCCTTCGTATAATCCTTCAAGACTATTTTTATATCTTATTTTATGCAATCGATCTTACTCAATTGTTAACTATTATTCATTAAATTGTCAAACAGTTTTTGAAGTAAAAAAATTCTCAACATTTTTTAAATGAACCGAAACCACAATTCATTACGAAAGTCGAGGCGTTGCCACAAATAATTCCCTCGCAGATAATATACTTATATACTTTTGAAAATTTTTTGAAAATTTTACAACTTTCTTTTTCGATCGAAATATATTTAATGTTTCGTTCCTCAGTTTTTCTCATGGAGAATAGTTATTAATAAAAGAAAGATATTTTCATTGGAACCGTTCCCCTTCATTTAATAAAATAAAACTTATTACTTTAACTGACGCGTCATGAAAAAAAACATTTACAAAACATGAAGTTACAACATGTTGTGTCTTAAACCCATACTACAGCGTCCCTCGTAACGCACATAGCCATGGAAACGCCCCTCCAGTCAATAATCCTGACAATGACCAAGACGAAAGGACGCGATCGTATGTTTTTATTCCTACTTCAAGCAACATTACTAATTCGAAATAAACAATTTGTTTATTCTACGTTGAATACTTTCCTTATTCATTCGTTGTTTTTAAGAAACAAAACAGAATGAAATTTGTGGTAACCCAAAGCTAGAGATGAAATTCGGGTTATGGGAGTTCCAGCTGCTTTTCATGTTAAACTCAAGCGGGGTTAGTCTTGACCTTTCGCTGAGTACAGTTTAAATAATCGTGTCATGTCAGTTATAACAATAACAAAAATAAATACATTTAAAACTGAAAGACGAAGCAATACGAGGAAAATTAATGAATTTTGTACGAAAGGGACTCCTTTATTTATCTTTTTCGTTTCTTTCTGCTTTGAACTCGAAGCGATGAACATCATGTGACAAATATTATTCTAACGATTGATAATATTTTAAATGGTAAATACGTGACGACGTCGGAGAGGAAACAAATCTGTTATTGCAAATAATATTTTTAAATGGAAGTAGCCTTTGGATGGTATTGGAATGGAAGTGGCGGGGGAGAAAAAAGAAAAATCCTTTTTAATTGTTATCCTAATATTTTTAAAATGGGTTTTCGGTTGCAAATCAATAATCCTTCAGCCTAATTATGCTATCTATTTCTCTTCCTCTCCCACTCTCTCCAACTTTCTCTGTTTCATTCTGGTCTAAATTCATTTAGCCAGAAGATCTTTTAGTCACCAAAAAGTGTCGCCATTTTTCATTCATAAAAGTATGTTTCTCGCAACTAAAAGAGCCTTCTGTATTGTTGAAAAGATTATTCAATGATTATCTGATTGTTAAAGGAGATATTCCTGATTAATGGGCTGCTCAATTAGTTGAGATGCGGTTCAGCAAGATACGGAATTGCGTCGAAGTAGATGAGCGCCCAGACATCTTAATCAGACAAGCTAATATTTATTTTTCCATTTACCGATGAATGCCTTTTTTGCAAATCCATCTTTGCGGTGCGAATAATTAAAACCATATTTTGTTCATTTTCAGAGGAAGAAAACCGAAAATCTATTTCTGCCTTTAAACACGATTGACTATTTTAATGTCAAATTAATATTAAATTAAAATTTAAAGCAAGAGAAATTATAGCATTAATAAGACATTATACTCTTTATGTACTAAATTCAAAATGTAAACGTATTAATCATTTTTAAAATATTTTGGATTTTAACTCTCGTCTAGGCTCTTAGAGAGTTTTATGAATTTTACCGTATTGACCGTATTTGGCCTCAAAACGAGAGACAGATTTTCATTAAGTAAAACCACATCAAATGCATAGAAGCGCACAAACGAACGTCTCCGTCCAAATAAACTAATAACAAAATTTTATTATTTAAAAAAATATATTATAATATAATTACCATCGCTCATACGTCACTAATAATTTTTGACAGTGCGTCGTAGTCGATGAGTCGTAGAAAATTTACGATTCCGTTTGGTTCCGTTAAAATGTTTTAATATTCGAAACTTATTTGTGAATATGAGAAATTAATAACAATTAAGTATTTCGGAAAGGCGTTGACAGAGGTTGATTTTTTATCTTTTACCATAAAACGGCAGAATGACGTCAATGGTAATTCGTATGAAATTGTTTTATCGCGATTTTGGGTGGTCGAAGTGAGAAATGAGGAACAAGAAGAGCTCGTTGGTTTTAAGAGATAAGAAAGGCAAATAATTATTAGAGGAATTGCTTTAAAAAATGATGTCTTAATAGTGACAAATTATTATCTCTTAGTTGTTTATATAGAACCATTAAAGATTGTGCGACCTATTATTTTTTCGAAGGTAAAAGTAACAAAATATTCATTTGGACTTGCTTTTTAATATGTTTTACTAAAATATTATAATAAGAGGCTCTATTTTCAATAATATTAAAATTATAGATTTTACAAAATAATTTAAATCATGTCTTTAACGCAGTGCTCGAAAATAACCATTATTTTCAAAATTTTTATCTAAAAGTAAACTTTTATTTTTAAAAGTAAAAGTTTACTTTTACCTTTACTTTTTTTTATAAAAGTTAAGGTTTACTGTTAACTTTTACTTTTATAAATAAAAGTTAAAATTTCACTATTACTTTTATTTTAAAAGTTCTTCAGTAAGAGCTATTGAAGACTTTTTCGTAATAACAGCCTTTTGTTTATGAGATAGATGGTGGTCAATACGAACTAATACTGAGCTACGATATAATGAAAAGAATGGACCTTAGTTGGTGTTTGGAAGATGCAAATAGATAGAAAATATTAAGACAAACGTATTTTGGACGTAGTGGGAAGTGGGTGTGGGCCAACCAATACCACGAAAGGGGCGTTTTTTACGAATATGTCTTCAATAACTCTTATTGAAAGACTTCTAAAATTAAAGCCTTTGAATAACTCTTATCGAAAAACTTTTAAAATAAAAGTTTTTGAATAACTTTTACGGAAAAACTTTTAAAATAAAAGTCTTTGGGTAACTCTTATTTCATGACTTTTATAATAAATAAAAGTCCCACCTTCTTCTTTGAAACAGCTGTAATAAATGTTTTCTGTTACAACACGATTTTATCACCCTCCGATTTTCTTTTCAAAAGTAAATGTATTTTGTGTGTTAGAATTAAATACCTCAAAAAAATTTAATGGGGTACGCAAGAATTGCATAAAAAATCTCTAATTACACACATTTTTTATTCGTCATTAAATTCTATTAAAATCGACCTTTAGTCATCTTTTCTCAAAATATAAACATATTTCTTATTGCAGTAAAGTTAATTCTGTTTAAGTGAAATCTTTCTTGATAAGCAGGGTGTGGACTACCCCACAAGCCGGCGATGGTCACGGGGTAAAAACCCACAAGCCGACAACTGGTACTTACCTTTGGTGTCTGCTGCGAATTTACTAAGTTATTTCCTCTTACTTTGATAAGTGAATTAATAAGGGGGGGATGGAGGTAAGCTAAGCGAAGTTGGCTGTGTTATTGTAAAATTGGCTACACCGTTACTGAGATGCCTCCGATTTTTTTCCAGTGACTGATTCCTGGCGATTGTTTCCACTCTATTCTCACGGCAAACCAGGAGTAAATTATCGCTGTATCCTTTCTAAAAGTTTTCCCATGAAGCTGATAACTTTAACCGTAGCTAAACCACAGATGAGAACTTATCATCTTCCTACATCATTGCATTGTATATTGGCGGTATTTATATACCTCAACAAATAATACTATAAATTTCATACGAGGCAATGGCAAAAATAAATATAAATACTTATTAAAGAAAAATGTCAAACATCAAATATCTTACACTCCTCCAAGAAACACACAATTCTAACTGTCATTGAATGGCTTCTGATCAGAAGCCGTGTAAACAAATACTTGAAAAAATTGTTAAAAGTCTAGAAGATTGAAGAAAATTGTCAATCCATGAAATTACCGAGATATCGAGACGAATGAAGGATTTGTTCGTTTTGCATTTTTGGTCAGATTACCTTCATATTTCGTTTTTGTTTAAAAGGCTTCCCGTTTATTCTATTCATACCTATTGGCCTTATTTTGCCATTGAACGATTTCAACAGTATTGACACCTCATCCACTTCTCCTCTCGCAGAGTATCTGAAATCCCTTTTTCCGTTTAACGAAGGCATTCCGTTTTTTCGGCTTTTCACAAATTGTCATCGGACACTTTACTTAATACGCTACGTTTATTTTATTTTGCGGACTGGATCTTTGGCAGTCAATATAACTCGCTTAATCCTGCAAAATGGCATTATCTACAACAAAACCACCAACAAAGACTACGAAAATTGTCTATCCCAAACAATAATAACTGTTTCTTAGGTGACAGATATGGAGCCCAAAATCTGGTTTGAAATCAAAGGCCTTTCTTTCACTGACTGGTTGGTCTACCTCTGAATATTTCTTGTACAATTTATCTTTGCCCCACATGCAATTGTGTTTGCCGTTTGATTCTTTTACATACACTCTCAATCTCAATCAAAACTCTTTTAGCTGTTTAAGCCTAAGAATTTTACGTTAAGAAGTGTTTCTAAGGTGTCAAAATTTAACTTCCAAAATTCTTGTTTTGGTTACAATAATTCTTCCAAGAATTCTACATAAGTCTGGATTTAATTATTTTCTGACTTGAGATTAAGGGGATAAATGCTTTGCTTGAATGAAACGCATTGATAACGATGTTCAGGATTTACTTAAAGACTGATGCAGGACTTCAATTTATACCATCTCCGTAAAGTTCGTTTCTCTTAAAGAGACTCTTCTTAAAGAGACTCTTTAAATATAAGCGCAACAAATAATTGAAAGCCATTTTTACACAAATCCGTAAAATTCATGTCAGAAACCTCGCCCTCTTTCTCTCTTTCATTAATTTTCCGAAACGAGGTTTCTCTGGTGAGTCACACACGAATACATACAAGACTACCCCGAGAGTGATTGCGTGAAATCCGGTTTCTTAACGCAATTGAAGCCAAACATGGGCGAACTCTTCGGGAACCAATCAGGGTTGCGTTGTGTATGAAGAAGAAGAAGAAAAAGTAATATTGGAAAATATCTGATGTAGAAAAATGCGATTAAATGTACTGCACAAAGTCTCTAAAGTCACCTCCTCCCTCTAATAAAGATAAATTCAAGTAAACAATAATCCTTCCTCGACACACGCATACATGTGTGTGTGTGCTCGCTCACAATATGTGCAAATAGCGGCAAAAGGAATATGAGTGAGATATTTAGAAATCGAAATTCGGAACGGTCATTAATTGAGACGAAAGGCCATCATTGTGACGGTGTTTATGCGGTTGTGAATGTTGTAAAGGGCTACTTAACTCTTATTCTTGGTTTTATTATTATGTACGCATTCGCTTGGAAATCCACCAACCTCTCTGTCAGCGTATTCGCTTGCATGCTGAGAGCATCTTTAGTAATTCCATTCTTTTGCAATTAGATAGCCGAAAGGCATGGACGGACGACTGTGCTAAACTACTGTCAATCAAAAAACTTCTTCAACCCTTCACATACATTAATATTTAAGATCATCACTGAGTAACGAAGGCTCTCGAGGTGGAATTAAAGCTTTGAGGGGAAGTGAGAACGTTCTACCATTTCCTGATGGATTCTATTCATTAATGCTGTTTTTGAAACATTAAAAGAGTTTATATTAATGAAAAAACTTTCTAATTTTTTGTACTTAGAATGGTTTCAATCGAAATATTTCTATATTTATGTAGACATTTTTGGTAGGCAGAATCCCAAAATCGAGTATGAAGCGAATCCGACCATGAACAAAATAATTCTCTACAAACGTTTCACCCTTCCCCACTCTTACTGGGTTGAACTATTCGAAGTAGGTGGGAACTAATTTTATCACAGTGTATTAAGTCCAAGTGTTAAGCGGTGTTCGACCGATGAAAATAATCCTTCGTATAATCCTTCAAGACTATTTTTATATCTTATTTTATGCAATCGATCTTACTCAATTGTTAACTATTATTCATTAAATTGTCAAACAGTTTTTGAAGTAAAAAAATTCTCAACATTTTTTAAATGAACCGAAACCACAATTCATTACGAAAGTCGAGGCGTTGCCACAAATAATTCCCTCGCAGATAATATACTTATATACTTTTGAAAATTTTTTGAAAATTTTACAACTTTCTTTTTCGATCGAAATATATTTAATGTTTCGTTCCTCAGTTTTTCTCATGGAGAATAGTTATTAATAAAAGAAAGATATTTTCATTGGAACCGTTCCCCTTCATTTAATAAAATAAAACTTATTACTTTAACTGACGCGTCATGAAAAAAAAACATTTACAAAACATGAAGTTACAACATGTTGTGTCTTAAACCCATACCAGAACGTCCCTTGTAACGCACATAGCCATTGAAACGCCTCTCCAGTCAATAATCCTGAGAAAGACCAAGACGAAAGGACGCGATCTTATGTTTTTATTCCTACTTCAAGCGACACCACTAATTCGAAATAAACAATTTGTTTATTCTACGTTGAATACTTTCCTTATTCATTCGTTGTTTTTAAGAAACAAAACAGAATGAAATTTGTGGTAACCCAAAGCTAGAGATGAAATTCGGGTTATGGGAGTTTCAGCTGCTTTTCATGTTAAACTCAAGCGGGGTTAGTCTTGACCTTTCGCTGAGTACAGTTTAAATAATCGTGCCATGTCCGTTATAACAATAACAAAAATAAATACATTTAAAACTGAAAGACGAAGCAATACGAGGAAAATTAATGAATTTTGTATGAAAGGGACTCCTTTATTTATCTTTTTCGTTTCTTTCTGCTTTGAACTCGAGGCGATGAACATCATGTGACAAATATTATTCTAACGATTGATAATACTTTAAATGATAAATACGTGACGACGTCGGAGAGGAAAAAAACCTGTTATTGCAAATAATATTTTTAAATGGAAGTAGCCTTTGGATGGTATTGGAATGGAAGTGGCGGGGGAGAAAAAAGAAAAATCCTTTTTAATTGTTATCCTAATATTTTTAAAATGGGTTTTCGGTTGCAAATCAATAATCCTTCAGCCTAATTATGCTATCTATTTCTCTTCCTCTCCCACTCTCTCCCACTTTCTGCGTTTCATTCTGGTCTAAATGCATTTAGCCAGAAGATCTTCCGGTCACCAAAAAGTGTCGCCATTTTTCGTTCATAAAAGTCTGTTCTCGCAACGAAAAGAGCCTTCTGTATTGTTGAAAATATTATTCAATGATTATCTGATTGTTAAGGGAGATGTTCCTGATTATTGGGCTGCTCAATTAGTTGAGATGCGGTTCAGCAAGATGCGGAACCGCGTAGAAGTAGATGAGCGCCCAGACATCTTAATCAGACAAGCTAATATTTCTTTTTCTATTTACCGATGAATGTCTTTTTTGCAAATCGATTTGTGCTATACGAATAATTAAAACCATATTTTGTTCATTTTCAGAGGAAGAAAACCGAAAATATATTTCTGCCTTTAAACACGATTGACTATTTTAATGTCAAATTAATATTAAATTAAAATTTAAAGCAAGAAAGGAATTATAGCATTAATAAGACATTATACTCTTTATGTACTAAATTCAAAATGTAAACGTATTAATCATTTTTAAAATATTTTGGATTTTAACTCTCGTCTAGGCTCTTAGAGAGTTTTTTTGAATTTCACTGTATTGGCCTATTTGGCCGTATTTGGCCTCAAAACGAGAGACAGATTTTCATTAAGTAAAACGACATCAAATGCATAGAAGAGCACAAACGAACGTCTCCGTCCAAATAAACTAATAATAAAATTATATTATTTAAAAAATATATTATAATATAATTACCATCGCTCATACGTCACTAATAATTTTTGACAGTGCGTCGTAGTCGATGAGTCGTAGAAAATTTGCGATTCCGTTTGGTGCCGTTAAAATGTTTTAATATTCGAAAATTATTTGTGAATATGAGAAATTAATAACAATAAAGTATTTCGGAAAGGCGTTGACAGAGGATGATTTTTTATCTTTTACCATAAAACGGCAGAATGACGTCAATGGTAATTCGTATGAAATTGTTTTATCGTGATTTTGGGTGGTCGAAGTGAGAAATGAGGAACAAGAAGAGCTCGTTGGTTTTAAGAGATAAGAAAGGCAAATAATTATTAGAGGAATTGCTTTAAAAAATGATGTCTTAATAGTGACAAATTATTATCTCTTAGTTGTTTATATAGAAACATTAAAGATTGTGCGACCTATTATTTTTTCGAAGGTAAAAGTAACAAAATATTCATTTGGACTTGCTTTTTAATATGTTTTATTTCTCTATTTTCAATAATATCAAAATTATAGATTTTACAAAATAATTTAGCTTTAATAATATTCAAAAAGATATTAAAGTTGAATCATGTCTTTAACGCAGTGCTCGAAAATAACCATTATTTTCAAAATTTTTATCTAAAAGTAAATTTTATTTTTAAAAGTAAAAGTTTACTTTTACCTTTAATTTTTTTATAAAAGTTAAGGTTTACTGTTAACTTTTACTTTTATAAATAAAAGTTAAAATTTCACTATTACTTTTATTTTAAAAGTTCTTCAGTAAGAGCTATTGAAGACTTTTTCGTAATAACTGCCTTTTGTTTGTGAGATAGATGGTGGTCAATACGAACTAATAGTGAGCTACGATATAATGAAAAGAATGGACCTTAGTTGGTGTTTGGAAGATGCAAATAGATAGAAAATATTAAGACAAACGTATTTTGGACGTAGTGGGAAGTGGGTGTGGGCCAACCAATACCACGAAAGGGGCGTTTCTTACGAATATGTCTTCAATAACAATTATTTAAAGACTTCTAAAATTAAAGCCTTTGAATAACTCTTATCGGAAAACTTTTAAAATAAAAGTTTTTGAATAACTTTTACGGAAAAACTTTTAAAATAAAAGTCTTTGGGTAACTCTTATTTCATGACTTTTATTATAAAAGTCATAAGAGTTTCGACCTCTGCTTTAACGTAATAATAGTGAAATTAATATGAAATTAGAAACGGCACATAAGGTTGTAAAATGGGCGTGGCTCAGCCCAGTACAATGTTCATTCAGAAATTTATATTTCGAACCGCGTCCACTTTCTTCTTTGAAACAGCTGTAATAAATGTTTTCTGTTACAACACGATTTTATCACCCTCCGATTTTCGGAATTTGGAGGAATTTGGAGGATCGAATAATAATCGAAAATACAATAATCGTATACGCGCGACAAGGAAAATATCACTAAAATAACCAAACGACTTAAGATTTAAAATTATTATCATCTACTCGTTATTTCGTAAAAATTGAGAATTTTTAAACTAATATGTCTCTCATAAGCACATATGTTTCTATAAAATTCATTGTTCTCACTTATGTTGTCCATGTCAAGGAATCTGGACGCAATTATATTTTTCTATAAATTTCCTTTCGGAGAAACAATATCGCCACTTGGTATCGTCTCATTCTTTAGCAAGGCCGTAATGATTGATGTTGCGTTGACAAATTTAATTGTGAGACTTACATACATTGACCAATTCTTCATTTAAATTCCTTTTAAGGAAGCCTAAACTAACTTTAACCAAATTGTCATAGAATCTTTATTATTGCTTCGGTTTGACAACAGTGGAAAGGAGACTTAAACCACCCAAAGAGCCTTCTCTAAGCATAATTTGAGATGAATTCTGGACATTCTTGGAAAAGACAAGATAATTAATTATATAACTGTCAGTCTTACGGGTTTACTAAATGTTGTTAATTTTAAGTAATTTTGTTGAAAAATGTTGCATTGGCCCCTTTTGGCATGTGCTTCTACAACTATATAATATTACAGAGGCAGAGCCGAGTTGAAAAAGGCATTCAAAAGGCATTAAAGGAACATTAACTTGTGATTAGTCTTTATGAGACCCAATGCAGATTAAGAGATTATTTGAAATTTTTGGAATTTATAAGACAAAAATAAAGAAGCAGGACAAGAATACAAGAAAGATGTTAGTCTTTTAAAAATTTATGTGACATCTTTCTCAACCGTTCGATAGGCGTCTAGGCCAATTGTAAAACTTCTACAACATTCGGTAAACTTCTATACGTTTTGGTAGACTTCTGCAACATTTCGGTAGCGGCAATAATGCATATTATTGTTTAGGCATTCGTAGGCGAGCGCGCGAAATGAAAGTGAAATTCTGTAAATTATACCCTCAATTAATATCAATTGCTTCATAAAGAAGTCCAGCGACAAAGCCCTAACGACACTGATGCTCACTGCAACTTCTCTAAAAGACAAGAGACAAACACTGAATCGATTACTGGAGCTGAAAAATATCATAAAATATAATACGGGTAGCCTTAAGGAGACATAAATTCCATAACCCAAAGCTTTAAATTTTGAATAATTTAAAAACCTTTTCATCAGTTTGAAAACTTGTCGACCAGTAAACTTGTAGTAAACTCGGAGATTGTGAACGTGAATTTCTTGGTACCCGCTAGAAATATTACAAAATATTTTCGAAGAGTGGAGAGAGGGGCAGGGGAGATGGGGGCCATATTAAAAGCAAACGAACGATTTTAAGGATCTTATAACATTTCCATTCTAAGACATGCGAAGATATTCGAACCGTTAACCGGTGTTAACGAACCGGTATTAATTATTATTTTTATTATTGCTATTGTACTTTTTTTATAAGTTACCATTTTTCTAAAGAAACCAGCCGAGCAAATGTCACCTGCTAGGGCAAAACAAACAATGGATAAAAATATTAAGCAAATAAAAAATTAATTAATTTAAAACGTCATGTTAAACGTCATGATAAAGTAAAACATTGGATTGAATTGATGAGAAAAGTATAAAAGTAACAAACCTAACTCTTTTTTCCTGAATTTGAATACTCGTCTGCAAATCTTGGATAAACTTTTTTAATTGCCATTTAGATTTTTAATTATCGAACAACTTTCGACATTCACAAATTGAAATGAGTTGAAATCACAGTTCACTAAAAAATACGATTATCATCATTGAATTGAATACATTTTACTTCATTTTTCTCACGGCTTTCTGAGAAGAAAAAGATTTTCTTTGGAACCACGTGCCATTTTGTAATTTTAAATGATGCGTCGTTATGCGCCCACAATTCGGGAAATGAAAACTGTATGAAACATAAGGTTGCAGCATGCTGTATCTGAAGTTTCCACCACACTACTCGTCGTGGGTAACGCACATAATGTGGTGAAATGACCCTACGGGGAATGATCCTGAAAAAGACTGAAACGATGAACAAATGGATGAAACGTGTAGTATGCTCACTTTGTTATTACAAACAACTCCACGTATTCAATATAAACAATTTGTTTATTTTAGGTTGAATCCTTTCATTATTCATTGGCCGTTTTTACCAATCAGGAGGAAAAGTAATTTCTGCTAACCCAAAGCTAGAGATGATGTCCAAGATACAGAAAGTTTTTCAGCTGCATTGGGTACGAAACTCAAAGAGATTTTATCTTGAGTATTCTTTCAATCTAGTTTATATAATCATGACGTGCTCGTTACGGCAATAACACTAAGAATAACAATAATAATAACAACAATGAAAGGAACTAACGGAAGGAGCAATACAAGGAAAATTAATGTTTCAATTGGTAAACAGTTGCCAAAAAGAAATGAGAATATTTTTACAAAACTATTGTGTTTTGAAGCCTTTAATTAAGTTATTCTATTAGAGCTTCTATTAGAGCTGAAATCGTAATAGGTTTTTGGACCACTTTTGAATTTTATGTGGAATTTTTAGGAATAATACAATTTTAAGGAAATTACGAAAACTTGATAAAAAATTGGAAATATTGAATTTATTTTTTTATTTCGTCTGGTTAAAAATAATTAAATTAAGTTAGTATTCATATCGCTCACTTATTCCCCAGAAATAGACATCGCATTTTCATAATAAGCTGTCTCTCTTGGGCGTAAGTAAATTATATGTTTTCATTTATGGTGTCATCCTTCATAATCACACCATTGTATTTCAATTAAATTGTTCTCTCACAAAACAGTGTCACCACCTGGTGTCGTTTCTTTCTTTAGGAAGGTCGTAATTAATATTGCGTTGACAAATTAAGTTGCGAGACTCACATGAAATCACCAACCGTTCATTTAAATGACATTTAGGAGAACTCTGCCTAAACTTTCTCTACCAAACTCTACCAAACTGTCATTAAATATTTAGATTTATTGGCAACGTTGGTAGGGGCCCTAAACCCCTCCTCGCTAAGAATAAGTCGATACCACAAACTTATCAACTACGAAGAAGAAAGGATAATTAATTACATAACTCTCATGCAAAGGAAATTACTAGATTTTGTTAAATCAAACTGTTTCTGTGAAAAATATACACACGTTTAACTTTTATTTAAAAAAATCAAATATTATTCAAAATTAATTAATTAATTTTTAACTCGGTGACTTTGTGCGAATCGAGAATAGTATTTAAAATTTTTAGAGTTCTTAAGGCAAAAAGAAAGGGGCGAGGCAAGAATTTAGAAAATTGTGAAAATCTAAAGTACATTTTCTGGACCATTAAGTAGATTTCTAAACTATTGTTTGGCTTCCAAACCTTTGGGTAGGATTCCATGACTTCTAGTGAATTTCTGTAGTAATGCTGTTACAACACTTGTTGTAACACTTTGTGGCATACGTTTAGATACTGAATATTGTTTATTCGTGAATTATTTAGCCTAAGATAAAAACTGAAAATATCTTAAGTAAATATCATTTACTTGAAATTTATCTTGGAAGAAGTTTGGCGCCAGATATTTAGCTCATATCTTTGTAGAGCATCCACACTAACTTAAGGTGCTTCGGAGATATATAAAAGAGAAGCAACTTGATTAACGTCAGTTTATCTCCTGCGTCTTCTTAGTTCAAATAGAGGAAATCTTTATAGTTCTTTAAAATGAAACGTTTATTAGTTTTCGTTTTCGCACTGATAGCAATTGGTGCCAAGGGAAGTGCTCATCCTTCAAATCTTCAGTATATGGTAAAACTGGAAGTCTCTAAAGCAGGCCAATGTTCCGTATGCAGTGGATCGTTTATAGACCCAAATTGGATTCTGACGGCGGCACATTGCGTCCACGGGTAAATCAAGTCGAAAGCTCGGGAACAACTTTTACAGAAAATTCTGACCATTAATTTTTCACAGGATGGATTCTGTAATCGCATACATTGGTCCTCCATTTGAAGGCAAGTGCAGCACCGGCTACGAGATTAATAAAAACTCGATTGTGGTCCATGAGTTTTTCCGCAAAGCAGATCAATTTACATATCGTTATGACATCGCATTGATAAAATTTACCCGGAGAACATCATGCCGTCCAAATAAACCCATTCGATTTCTCGATGAAAAACCCCAAACAGAACATTACAGAAACAAATCGGTGGCTTTTGTTCAGTTTTCTTCATCATGTGGTCAATCACCGGCTTTACTGACTGTGCAGCCTGTTATCGGTGATCTTCAATGCCCGCCGAGAGTGATTTCGGGTGTGCCAGATGGACCAACAGAGGAGGAGGTGTTGTGTGTGCCTGCACTTGATTATGGGGGATCATGTGATGGCGATACCAGCACTCATTTAGTTATGGGAAATACTGACGTCGAGCTCATTGGAATCATGACAAGTCCAAGGGAAGAAGATTGTGAAAGGAATGAAGCAATAGCTTCTGACATTATCTTTACCGATGTGCACCAATTCAAACCTTGGATCATAAACAAATTGAAGAGAGTGGGGTTAAATTCTAAACGATCTATGGTAAAGTTGAACATCTACAAAAAGGGGGAGTGTTCGGTATGCAGTGGCTCGTTTGTGCACCCAAATTGGATTTTGACTTCCGCTCACTGTGTTCACGAGTAAGTATTTCAAAGGATCAAGGTAAATACTTTTCAATATCTGACGACATGGTTTCCGTAGTGCAAGTTCAGTGGTCGTAGATGTTGGTAGGCACTTCAGTAGCTCCTGCTCTATGAGTCACACCATTAACAAAACGGCAATCATCGTCCATCCATCTTTTAAAATGTTGTATAATTGGCTTTGGTACCCTACAAAACAATCTCATGACATCGCTTTGATAAAATTTATGAAAGAGACTTCGTGCGAACGATATTGGATTGCCCGCCTACCCGACGAGAATGATCCAAGGTATTCTCTTTACAATGTATATTCAGATTTATTTCGATTTGAGGAATCGTGCCACACATCAACACTGACACTCTTTACTACTGCTGAGACTTTAACAGTCGTCGGTGATGATCAATGCAAGCGTGAAGATATATTAACGCATAGAAGAGAAAAAGCAATGAGAGAGCGTATGGACGAAGACCAAATATGTGTTTTCATCGGATTCTCCGCCGAGACTTGCTACGGTGATACTAGTGGCCACTTATTCAAAAAAGAAAATGGAGAGCTCATTGGTATTATGTCCCGCCAACCATACCAATCGTGCTTATCCGTCGATCAAGTTACTTTCACGTGGGTTGGTTATTACGTGAGTTGGATCAAGTCTCATTTTACAGAAATTGCACAGAATTGAGTAAACAATTTTCTTAAATTGTGCTGCACTTCCGTTTTCCTTTTGTTCGAGTTTTTCTGGCCGCTTATGTTGGTATAAAGAATGAAGAGTTATCCACGAGGAAAAAATTTTGGATCTTTGTGTTTTAAAAACGTTAAAAACAGGGGTTCCAGAGTCCAATTTATAATCCGGAAATTGTGCAATAAAGGAAATTTAAATAAATAAAATTAAATAAAATTTTAAATAAATAGTGGCTAAAAGGCGACAATAAGTGTCCCTAAAAAGGATTTCACTCGTTATAAGATTGCACATTATGTGCATAGAGGTTGTAAACAAGAGAGTGTTGGTGAGGTGATCTTAGATTCTAAACTAAAAAAGCACAATCTAGTTAAAAGCAGGAAGGAAATGGTAACTATGTTATGGTACGATATGGTATGGTAACTATGGTTAATGGTTTTGTCTGATCTTGCACTTCTTAATTAATATTTAACTTAAGCACAAAAGTACTACAATACTTTTAAAACGTGTTTTAGATTTAATGTTATTCCGTGGAAAAACAGCATTTGATCTGAATCCATATTAAAAGGAAGCCCAAGGAAAGGTTGCCATGGAGTAATTTATTTGTAATTTTCGAGAAAAAGTATTTGTTGGATTATTCTCTTATTTCTAGAATTTATTAATTTTAAGCCTTTAACCTCCTTTGAAGCCTTTCAAAATATAGAAAAATGGTGATTGTTAATTGATTGATATAAACAATATCTGTCAATGTCGAAACCCTCAATTCATTCACGGTAAGAATTTCATGATAAATTATTCGATGGAATTTTCACCACAAGGCTTTAACAATTTCAACCACAAGGCTTTTCAACGCAGTGTTTTTTCAACACTGTCGCTTCAGCTCCTTCATAGTAGTTAAGTGCTAAGTAGCGAACTTTTAACTAATTCACGTTCGGGGAAAACTCTGGGTTTCTGACCTACGTTGATTTTACGCACCGTCTGTTTGATTTCAATCATCTTATACACTTTATATATTATTCAGGAATCCAACACGTTACGGGCATAACCTGAGGAGGTACTATAACCTTTCCATCACGTTTGCAAAACTATATCAAATATAAAAAATGTATTTTTTGCATCGACTAATTCACTCATCAGTCTTACCTTTGGTCATTCCTCTCGAACTCCTCTTGTACCAAAATGAATTCTGAAAGATTTTCTTCATCTGCGTTAGCAGATTATGAAACAAGTTACCTAATTGTGAAAGAATCATTCATGAGAGTCACCGTTTCAGATGGTTGGTCAGATATCATCTTTTAGATCGTTAGATTATGTCGTTATTCTTTCTCACATGTTAATCTACCAGTTGTTGCAAACCCTCTATGTTTTTGCCTTGTTCTTAATTTTCTTACCTTTCTTATTTGTGACCAATTGTTTCTCTCTTATTTCTAATCTATGGCTCTGTGCCGATAGTTTTATTATTACTAAGATCGAAATCCAAAACAGTTATTCTCTTAGTGTGCTTACCGATTATTGATTATTAAGGTATTCTCTATTAATATTCTCTATTAAGAATTATCTTAAAAGAAACAAAACAAAACATCTAACTGTTTTGTTTTCGTAAAGGACATCCTCAAAAGAAACGAGTAAATACAAACGATTTCGACGCAGGTGCTTTCAGTTATTACAGAAGCCCGAATATGGTTTAAATATTGTGTTTTATGATGTGCGAAAATGCATTCATTGCTTTACCAACATTTCTTCGGAGAGAGATTTGTTGTCCTAATATTTCTAAAATGCGTTTTCGGTTACAAATAAACAATCATTGAGCCCAATTGTTCTACCTATTTATTTCTCTATCTCCCTATTCTCTCTCTTTCTCTCTCCTTGTCTTTCACATGCACATACACTTACTTTCCTTACTTTCACTGTGGTTCAAATGTGTGTTAGCCACAGGATATTTTAACCGCCAGAAAACATCGTAAATTTTCCTTGGTCCGGAAGTGAAAGAACTTCTTGGCTTGTTGAAGAGATTGTTCAACGATTATCTGATTATAAAAACAGACATTATCGGTTAATGGGTTACTGAATTAGTTGAGATGCGGTTGAACGAAATACAAAATTTCATAAGGAGATACGACCAGCGTAATATTTATTTTTAGTGATATTTATTTTTCCATTTATAACAACATATTTTGTTAATTTTCTGAAAAAGAAGAAGAATAAGAAGGAAACTCGAACATATTTTGTGTCTGTAAATGCGGTTGAAAGGTTAAAAGCATCGATAGGACTTTAAAAAAATTAAAGAAGAAACGAGGTTATAAATTTTAAAAATAATTTGATTTTTTCAGGATTAGGTGCAAATTGTAAAGGCATTGTTTTCTTGTAGACACTTTAGGAGCTAAACTTACTTCTAGACTCTTCGAGAAATTTCTTAAATTAATAAATAAATAAAACGGCAGGAAATGCATGAGTTTTAGTTGGTCCTCAAAACAACCGAATAAATTAACCATCATTGTGGTAACTAGAAATTTGTTATAACAGAGTCACCATCACTAAAACGTCAACAATCATTTTTGACAGCTCGTCATAATCGATGAGCCGTGGAAAATTTGCAGTTCCGTTTCTTGCTATCTTTTAATTTTAGAACATTCGAAACTCATTTGGGAAAGTGAGAATCAATTAACAATTAAATTTTTCGAGAAGGTGTTGACCGACGTTTGTGATGTTTTACAATAAAATGAAATGGCTAAGTACATAATGATATCATTTATTGATCATTCGTGTGAAATTGTCCCGCCTTGTTTTTTGGGTGGTCGGAATGAGAAATGAGGAACAAGGAAATGAGATCAGAAATCGCCAAGATCACTAATTTCAATAAAATTGATGGAAGGAAAGCTAGAAGTTTCAATAAAAATAATATATAAATTAAAAATACCGAATAAATAATAAATTATTTGAAAAATATAACATAATCAAAATTATGATTTTTATAATATTGCAAACATCGTGTTCCATTTTCATCAATATTGAAAATAAAAATATAATAAAATCATTTAATTTTTTAAAATTAAAATTAAGAATTCTGCCGTTTTATGTCAATAGTGAAATAATAATTTCCTGTTATTTTCATGTCATAATTTTGTGAAAATTGTATGCTATTAAAATTATGTACCTCTAGAATTTCTCAGAAAGATAATATTCAAAACAGAAATGTAAAAAATTGAAGGGGTTTTCAATTGGAGCGGATCCATGTTGAAATGAAAGAAACAAATCGCATACTAAAATAAATAAACGTCTAGTGTTCCAATTAAAAAATATTAAACAAAAAAATGCTGAAACCTATTTTAAATGCAAAAAACAATGACATTAGAAAAGTCATGAGGATATACTCAATAACAGCGAATGTAGGATTCCTTAAAGCAAGTTAAGATTTTCAAGAGATAGCTAGAATTAAAGCATAGAGTAAGAAATAGCGGCGCTGCTCGCTCGAAAGAGTGAAATGGCCGTTCCATATGTACTTTTCACACAACAATAAGCATTCACACTGCGTAATTCATACGCACACAAGCATAAATCGTCCATCTAATAACAATCTGATAATCAAAGCAATAACAAACAAGTAATAATAAAGTGAATACAAAGAGCGCCACGAAGAAATAAATTCGGCCGTCTCGTTTGGCAATCGTATTTTTATTCAATTCTTACTTCGTTCAGCATCCCGACCGACCGCTTCAGTTGGCCAATAAAGCGATATTGAGTGATTCGGACTCTTGTTATTTCTTACTCTATGGTTTATTTTAGGTCACATTTATATATCACAGAATATCCATAGTATAAATCATATACAAGACAATGGCGGATGTAATGATAAATATGTCTGAGAAATAAATGGCAAAACACAATTATCTCACACTCGCCCAATAAACGAGGCCATTCAATGACATTCGAGCAAATAAATACTCGATGAAATATTGTGGAAAATCTAAGAGTTTGAAGAAGATTGTCAATCCATTCGTAGTCTGTGGAAAAATAGCCATTGAATGAAAATGAATATCGAAATGTTGAATCGAATGCAAAATCATTCGGGTTTATTAGAGATAGCTTACTATTAAAGTAAATTAAAAGTAATACTAAAGTATTGCTTTTTCTGAAAGGATCGCCCGTTTGTTCTATTCATTCGCTTTGGTATTACTGTATTATTCAGAGATTTCAACTGCATTGACACTTAATCCATCCATCATTCTTTCGATAGAATTTTTGAAACCACTTTTTCCATTTAACGGAAATATCCCGTTTGTTCCGTTTTTCGCTTTTTTTCGATTAGACAGACAGCCGAGAGGAATGGACGTAGAATTGTATTGAATTGCTGTCTACCAATTAAACCTGACAACCCTTCACGTGCTTTAATTTATGTGGTCTTTGTTGGGCATATAAAAACCGAGGATATCCGTGTGATATTTCATTACAATTAAAACTCGTTCTCGTGTAATGCGGTCTTCTCTATTGATGTGGTTCTGATAATGATGAGCTTATCAAATTTTGTAAACTATTTTAGAGACAACTTCTTAAAAGTTTTAATACATCTTATAAAAAATATACTTGTTATATTTTCAAAATAAATGTTACCGATTTGTTAATAAAACTATTTAGATCTTTCCTTTTTCTAATCTTTATATATTTTTTCTGATATCTAAAATATCTCCCTTCTCCTCTCTTGCTTTTTACAACCCATACCCTTTTATCAGATTTTGGAAAGGATTAAAACGACAAAAACTCACAGCAGTTTAAGGGAATTTCATAGAATTGTTATGAATTTTGATTGATTTGTCCTCACGTCAATTCACCCCAGTATCATCTGTCTATCAGCGTCTACCATAAAAGAGATTTTGAAGGTGGGCGGGGAGGGGGTAGAAAACAATACCACCTTCACACCTGCTGTCTGGTTTGGTCAGATTTTTCTAATGCTGCTTAAGAGTCATACTTATGAAAATATTGGTCTGTGTTTCACACAGGCAGTCATGTAACCTACAACAATTTTTATTGCATTGACCATTATTGTTTGCTTTACCTTTCTAAGGAGACAGTTAACTTTTTATGGTTTCTGTTAATTTCTCCTTTTTTGTATTATTTCAAAGTATTTCTTTTCATACAAAATTCATTAATTTTCCTCTTATTACTCCTTCTGCTAATTTTGAGATGGTTGTTATTGTTGTTGTTGGTGTTGTTATTGTTATAACGGATATGGCACGAGTGCTTAAACTACACTCAAAGAATGGTCAAGATGAAATCATATTAGGTATGAGATGAAATTCAGATGAAAAACCTCTAGATTTTAGACCTCATCCCTAGCTCTGGCTTATCGCGAACGACTTTCACTCCTGGTTCGTAAAAATGAATGGCAATGAAAGGATTCAATGTAAAATAACCAAATTGTTTATTTTGAATGAAAGAAGTTGTTTCAAAAGGCAAGAAAAACATAAGGCATATTTTGTCCATTCGAACACTCGCCCGATTCAGCCTCTCTCAGGATTATTCTCTAATGTGTCGCTTCGGAGGATTATGTACGCTGCCAAGACGCTATGGTATACTATTTATGGTAGGGCTTAACACACAACATATTGTAATTTCATGTTTTGTACAGCGTGTTTTCACTTTATAAACTTTGTCCACAACAACGCGTGAAAAGAGCATTCTGCCAAAATAATAAATTGGTACGTGGTTCCAACGAAAATATTCTATTAAAAACAAATAAAGTTTTGCAATGATTTTCTCGCGTCCTCGTCTCATCCTCCGTCAAATATGTTTTGGAGGCAAAGAGGTTTCGGCGATGTGCCATCCTCTGTGCCATCCGTGCGTAATTCATTCGTTGTGATTCGACCCAGAAATAAAAATTCAGGAATTGCTGTAGACATTACAAATTCAGAAATTAAGAATTCGGTTTCTTACTAGGTTTTTTATTTGTTTGATATTTTTAAAAATTCCCTTCTGACTTTCCTTTACGGCGTTTGCTCAATTGGTTTTCTTCAGGAAATATAAGTTTGGCATAATCTGGATAAAATAGGGGTTTTCGAGTTTTGTACGAAGATCACCCATAGAGGTCATTAAAAAAAATAAACTAAGAATATAATAACTATTTGTTTAAACGATATTGCATGGCAACAAATTTTCTAGAAAAAGAGAGCTTCACGAAATATCTTCTAAATGAAGTGAGCATTCCTTGCAATAATTTTTTCCAAGACTAATTGCGTCTGATTTACTCCATCTTGACACCACGCTTATGAGCATCGCAAAAATTACAGCTTACAAATGGTGGAAAGGGTTCTCTAATTGACAGCAATTTAATAAAATTGTGTGCCACCAATTTAAGGTCCATTCCTCTCGGCTGTCTAGTCAAAAAAAATTTGTCAGAATGGCCAAAGCATGCAAACAATGGTGGTAACACAGAGATGGCTGGCCCGGAAGGAAACAAATATAACATTTTGAGCAATGATTAAGTAACCCTCAACGACATCCGCAACCGCATTAATATCGGCACAACAATGACAGAGTTCCGAGTGTGGGTCATCCATTCTTGCCTAATGGCAGTCAGCAATTTCAATTTTTAAATGTCTACCCCACCGACACCCTAATCGCAGTAGTCGCTTAACGCCTGTCGCGTGCTTGAGCGTATGCGTACGAAATATTACAGCTTACGCGAATCCACCCTTATTAGACAGACAGGGTGAGTTGCTCGATTTTGTACATTATACTTGATTGCGTTTCTCCCCACCACATTATCACCAACACGTCTTCTTCCTCTTCTTTCTCATCCACAACTCAACCCTGATTGGTTTCTGAACTGCTTTCCCGAGTTTGGTTTTAATTGCGTTAAGAAACCGGATTTCACGCAATCACTATCGAGGCAATCGTGCTTGTATTCGTTTGTGGCTCGCCAGAGAAACTTCAATTTGAAAAGAGAATAAAAGAGGGAAAGATGGTAAGGTTTCCGACATGAATTTTACTGAATTATGGAAAAATGGCGTATGTTATTTGATGAACGTATTTTGAAGGAATACTTTCAGAAACGGACTTAACGGAAGACGATTTACGATATGGTGTACAGTACGAAAAGAAACCTTCTAGTAGAAATTTATACAATTTTTCAAATATATGAAATTATTCGCCTAGGTTTCAGTTTTTATAAAGCAACTTAGAAGGTTTCTACTCGTACAGTACACCATATCGTATATTGGCATTCACATCTTGATCGTCAAAAACTTTGACTTTTTATTAAACCTCATCAATTATAACCAGTTTCATCACCCAGTATATCGACCTTCGACTTCGACTGCTGAATTTTTAAAGACGCTCAAATTTAACTCACTTCCACATTTCGTTCCGTCTCATAGACGCGGAGTTAATGAAAACGAATGCGTCCATCGACCACGACCATAGCGATTGTATTGCCATGTTGAGGAAGTTTATACGTAAAGTTATGACGCTCACAAACACATTACTTAAATTTAGCCATTTTGGCAACTTTAATTTCTAGTGACAAATAAACAGAATATAAGATATTTGATGTTTGGCATTTATTCCTTAGAGATAACTCTCATTATAATCTCCATTGCCTTCTATGGAATATATTTCATAGATTTTGTGAGTTTTATAAATACGACTAAATAACTAGCTTTATAAATAAGATAAATTGTAATAACAGTTTACGTTGCGGTCAATGTCGTCTATGCTCCGTGGGAATATCTCGAGAAAGGATTGACAAATTTACAGTATTCCAGTATATACAGAATTATGGAATGTGATGTGGTCGAATACATTGGCGTATGTAATATCTTTTCTTGATGTGAAAAACTCAGTTTGTATTTCTCCAAACGATTTTAACAACGTGCGAATGGCCTTCTTCTTTCAGTTACTACGGGTGTTGTAAGTGTGGTGAAATATTTTCAAAAAAATTTATTCGCAAACAGTACTAATACAGATCTCTTATTATCATTCCTTCTTTGTCACTTAGAGAAGTGTGTTCTCTCGATAAATTGCAAAAGATTGTGACTTGTCTTATTGATAATTATTGATTATTATTGATAATTATTGATAATTGCCTTATTGATAATTATGTCTTACGTGGATAATTATCGGCGCTAACTTAAATGAACTTACGCTTATTTTTTCATACTTAGTTTTTAGTAAGTGAATACGTGCGACACGTCTAACATACCACACGATCTTTCTTTATAAATAAAAGAACTTATAGCGTTGACGATTTCTTGTCTTCTAAAATATAAATTTATAAAGCAATTCTTGTCTCAATTATATTTTCTTGTCTTCTAAGATATCTGGATATGTGGAAATTCAGTTTCATGTCTTGACCACCCAAAACATTTCACACGAATCACCACTAGGCGGAGTCATTGCGTACTTCGCTTATTGTCGAGTATACTGCTCTGTCGTTTTATGACACAAAATTAAAAATTAACCTCGGCCAACGCCTTTTCGAAATATTTCATTGTTATTGATTTTTCATTTTCACAAAAGATCTTCGTATACTCAAAAATTTCACCAGAATGAAACGGAAAACTGTAAATTTTCTACGGCTCATCGATTATGACGAGCTGCCAAAAATTATTATTGGCTTTTAATTGACGGTAACTCTATTATAATATATTTGTAATTTTATAGTCTACAATTTTATTATTAATTTATTTGGTTGGGAGGCATTCGTTTCTTCATCGGACTCATTTCGATGACAATACGTTTAAAATGAGAAGACTCTCGGATAGTCTTAATGACAGTCTAGCCCTTAAAAAATCTATAAGGAATCAAAAGCATCGAAGTTTCGATCTAATTCAGGAAAAATATAATATCTTTCTAAATTTCTAACTTCGATCTTGCTTTAAATATTTTTAGGGTCCCATCGATCCTTTTAGGCTTTCAACCGCATTTTATGTCAGAAAAGGATGTTCGGATTCGCTTCTCCTTCCTTTTTTCCTCAGAAAATTAACACAATATAATATTCAATATTCGTATCGCAAAAATATATTTACAAAAAGGACATTCAACGATAAATGGAAAAAGAAATTTTAGCTTCCTGATTAAAATGTCCTGCCGGTCATCTCTTTTTATGAAATTCCACATAACGTTCAACCGCATCTCAACTAATTGAGAAACCCAATAATCAATAATATCTACTTTAGTAATCACATAATCGTTGAACAATCTTCTTAACAAGCCAGAGAGTCTTTTTCTTTCAAAGAAAAGCGGACGTGTGTGAGACAGAGCGAGATAGAGAGATAAATAGATAGCATAATTAGGCTGAAGGATTATTTATTTGCAACCGAAAGACCATTCTAAAGTATTAGGATAACAATTCATTATTAGGATAAAAATCTCCTTTCTCTTCCGCCACTTCGCGCCAATTCAAATACATTCTTCCCCTTCCTTTCATTCAGAGATTATTTGCAACATTGAATTTCTCCCCTTCTCGTCATCGTCCTGAATTTGAATATCAAAGAAAGGCTGGAAAAACAAGACAAGGATTTCCGTTCATCATAAGACATAATATTTAGACCGTAATCGGTCTAAGTTCTTCTGTGATAACCGGAAGTACCTGTGTTGAAATCTTCCGCACACACTCGTTGCTTCTGAGGATGTCCTTTGAGAAAACAAAACTATGGAGAGTAAGTAATGCCAGCGATAATTGACTTGTCTTGTTTTCTCTAAGAAATGAACGACGAGCGGACAGAATCCATTAAAAGAATTTTTAAGGGAGAATATTATCTTTTCTTAAATCCTCACAACGATGTGAATGGCTGAAGACTCTTTTGTTAATCTTTGCATTACTACTAATTCTGTTAACTGTTAATTTGGTGAAAATATTTTTAGATTTTTTCAATATAGTTGATTTTCTACAGATCAATTGCAATCGAGAGAAATCATTTCAGTGATAGCGCGCATAATTTGATACAGAAAAAAAATTGAGAAATCGATTTTAGGAGCCTTATGGTGAACATCTTTCGAATAGTTTACAGATGAATCGCTGCGGTAGATGAAATTAGGGTTTCTCTTTATGAAAGTAATCAGGAGAGTCCAAATTAACATAAGAAGTGCACTAATCCCCTCCACCTCGACAAGTAAATTCAAAATTTCTAACAATCACTACAATTTAACTACTTTTTCCCCTTTTTCTAACAGACAACTTTCAAAGACTTTTGTGAAAGAAATATTATCTTATTTAACTCATTACTAAGGTGTTCACATTCTTCTATTGCTTTGAATGTCTTCTTATAATCTAAAGTCAAAGTCTTTTACTCTAATTTTAAAACGGGTTTAAGCCCCTTGCGAGAATCTAATTTGTGAGTTTTAAATGTTTAAAATTTATTTAAAGTTTAGTAATTTGTAGAATCTTTGCAGCGGTAATAATAATATGAAATGTCCGTTAAATGGGCTGAGCTTCTAAACTAAAGCACATTTTTCATTTCGAACAATAGAATAAATGTTAAACGATTTACATTTTATATCCTTTAATTTGAAAATTCCAAAAACTAATGGGCTGTTCTTACAAAATAAAACAAACTCCAGGAAAAGCATTAAAATCATTGAACGAAATCTCGTAATCTCGCTTAAAGCCTCGGATAACCGCTTAATTTATTCCTTTTTCGAGGACAAAGGTATGATTTGAGAAACAGCGGAGTTAATCGATGAAGGTGAACTATTACGAAAATTTGTCACGGACGGTTTCACAAAACTAAAGGATAATACACACGCATATACATACATACAATACGTAAAGATCGATTGCGCATTGCAGAGATTATTAGAATTTTGCAGAGATTCTAATTTTTGCATGATTTTTTAAATTATTGCAGAGATTCTAATTTTTCTCGGAAAATTCTCGAATTTTAAAAGCGTTTATTAAGTAAAGGATTCGCTGGTGTTAAAAGCTATTCTGGGTAATCTGAGAAATTCCTCTTATCCCTCTAAGCCCATGCGCAGATAGGCAAGACAGCCACCAACAAGGTGTTGATATTATAAAACATGCTACACGCTGTAGACGCTAATCTTGAGAATTAGCGAGAAACAATGGAAACAAAACAAAACAATGGAAGGGACGGATGCATTGCCAACAAAGTGAAAACAGGAGTAAATGCAATAAATAATAAAAACTTTTGCTTTCTGTGCTTGTTTCTAGAAAAAAATTCTTTCCGAATTACCGCCCACTAGAAAAATGACGGACGACTGACGGACTCTGCTAAAACAAATTGTTGTGTAAGAAGAATTACAGATTAAAATCATCTCATGGTGGGAGAAGTGGGACTCGATCAAGCCATTAAAACACAGTGGAATTCCGAAAAAAATCATACGAATAAATTTGTGCTCTTGGAAAAAGTTATTTTCATAAATATGAAATTAATGAATCGCTCCAAAGATATTAGGCTTCATTGGAACGTGTTCAAACCCTGTGCCTCTCTCTCTCTCACTTTCCACCATTCACTCTTTCTCCATTTCTTCAAGAACAAATGAGGTGAATTATGCCATTAATAAAACAGCAAAACCGAATTCAAACCACAAGAATGAGAAAACCAGAAAGCATCTATTTATGGGAGAGGTGCTGCCGCTTCGGTGTAACAATGATGATGATTGCAATGTAATAAATTCATGAGATTCTTAAGAGATTTATGACTAAAACTTGGTCCGATTATTTTTCTGTGACTTCAACAGAGAACTCTTTTTCTAAAATAATTCAAAAAATCACGTGATGATAATTTATGAAAAGATATTCTCGGGCTAATTTTCGGTGGATCTCAATAACCGGCAGTTTTAAAACTAAACTAAGAGAATACTACATTCTATAGAGTCCTACTAGTCCATTCTGGAGTTTAATTTTTTCTTATTCTATAACATTATCCATATCTTGAATTGCTTCTCTCAGCAAATCATTCCTTTCTCTCTCACTATATTTTTCTTTATGATCACACCTACCTTCTAATGCTTAATGTCACCGTCTTGCATCATCATCAACTTCATCAATCCATATAACCACAAGTAGTTTCTCCTCTGGATATTTTATGCGTCCAATAAGTTCCAAAGACGACGATTCAACCGGTGATAACGCGTTAGAACAGAGAAATTCTCGCGGTGAAAAGAAGCCTTTCTGCATACAAGTTTCTTCTGTGTTGACGATCTTGACAAGCCGCGATATCATAGTCCTCAATCAAAAAATATTCCGTCAGTATTGTGAAGTTTTTGTTGTTATCAAAATTAGTAAGCCATGCGGCTCAAACCAGGTCGCCTACGTTCAATTTGTGCCTTTAAGTTAGTTAATTCGAAAACGAACACAAAAATAACGTAAATAATTTTCACTGATAAATTTCAAAAGTTACGAATCAACTAACGAATCAGTGTAAATCAAACAACAATTCAATTAATTCAGCGCAAGGTCAGAAACCCTCCCCGGAAGGAAAACGCACGCCAAGCACGCGTTAAGCACGCATTAAACCTGACTAAGGTGCCAGGTGTTCATTTATTGCACTTGGCAATTGTTCGCTTGCATTCCACTTCACAATTTGAAACCGGTCTTTTGTCAGTGGCTCCACCTCCATTTCCACCCACAATTTTACCATGTTAATTCTTGCATGATTTGACAAATACATCACGGAATCCGTCATCGATTTCATTGCTTCGGTCTGGCACGTCCTCTGAGTCTCTTATTTGCGGCTTTATATGAGATCCTGATTCTTTGAAATGCAGAAATATCAATGGCCGCATTCAAAATCACTAAGCAGTTTACGCTGACACTTTGTGCTGGCTCAGCGGCGGCTGTATTCCTCAGCATTCTTTCTCTATCGCTCACTTTCCTTACTTATCGTGTTTATTTCGTTTGTTTATTTACTTTTCGAATGGCATGAAGACAACTTCCATTGACAGGAGCGTTCAAGCGGAGTAAACTAATTACGGATTCAGAATGCAGTCAAGATCGATGAATTTAGGGTGCAAGATGGCGCGTGGCTGCCACGCAGAAATTAAAATGACGATATCCTAGGAAATTATTCTTACATACACTTTTAGTTTACAAATTGTAAAAAGAAAAGGATAGTAATAAAACAATTATGAAAACAACAATTTCTGTTAAGTGTTAAACTAAAATATAATTAAACAAAAATATCGTTTTAAGAATTACGATCATTAAGATCATCCAAATAATTGAGATCTGGAAATTCGTGAAATCCACCTTAAGAATGTTATATTTTTATATCCCTTCCGTTTCACCAAAGAATTTGTTCAGAAAATACAAAAATAATATTTTGGAATTTTAATTAAAATTTTGCTATCTCCGATCCTTTGACAGGATTTGACAGGAACGAACAGATTTCTGCCTTGAGTTTTACGAGGACACCTGCCGTGTTGGCCTTATTCCTCGGCGGGCCATCCCGCATGGGGTTGCAAGTGCGAACTTTGTGAACGCACCTTTTTACTTTGTGACGACAACCAACGCCCACTGCCTCCGGGTTACCAAGCCGTGGCATATTGTACCTTAGGAGGCCATATGCATGGTATGGACACTCCACTTAAGGTATCATCGAGGCCGATCTAAAACCTCTGCCGGTCTATGGGGCCCGGCACCCGGTAATGTTTTAGTGCATTACCACACCCGAGCTGACTAGACTCGTACCCGCGTGACTTTGGGTATTAACCACAGCCACCACGAAGCTCCCGAAGGGCCTACCCAATGACAAGCATGTGGGGCTTGGAATATAATACCAGATGGTGTAGCTGTTAGCATACGCTATCAGTACACATACTGGCTGTTTAACCCAGATGGTGTAACTATCAGCCTAAGCTGTTAGCACACATACTGGGGCTGAATCTCGTAGCTTGTCTCCCGTGGTACCAATTTAAAGCCATATGGTAGGCTCCGGAACCCGGGAGTACCACAATCGTGGTAAGTGACCGTTTCATACACCCAGGTCACTGCCATTTTGGGCCCATGCACCCGGGACTGGCACCCTATGGAACGGACAGACTAATAGAATGGACAACCCTTTTGAATAGTATGAGTTTCCACTTACTGAAGGGAATAAAAAACAAAAAGATAAAACATAATCAGTCGCCAAAAGATTTATCACATACACAGGCGTCGCATCGACAAAGTCGATCTACGTTTTCGGTTTTCCTATTGGAAAAATGCATATCAGTGCATTCACCCGATAATCATCTACTATATTGTTTTGGATATTGCTTTAAACTACACATTTTTTCAAACGATAGATTCATTATATAATTTGCAAAACTGAAAAAGTGATTAATTGTACAAAAATTAGTAAACCTGTGAAAAAGGCGAAACATTTAATTTTTCTGTATTTTATGTACCCACCATACAAATATATTAAAATGAATTTTCTACATTTTTCAGTTGTTCATTAATTTTCTTATACAGTTGATTTCGACTTATTTCAATTATTGATTATATTTTAGTTATTTCTTCGTCGTTTTACCCCTTTCGTGACTCTTTAATGTATTTACGGGGGCTTACCATACAAAGCAATGAAAGCTCATCATGGACGAAGTATAAAGTAAAGGCGATTCTTAACATTCGGTGGTGCTATTACGAAGTACAAAAGGAATGGTCCAAGTGAGCATTAGTGGCTGCCACCTTGTCTACCCATCTACCCACTTATGAAAGAAACTAAGTTCCGTTTTATTATTATTCGGCTTTTGAATCTATACGATTCGATAAATCTCGACTCATCGATTTTATATATATTTGAAAGTAATGAAAGAGAAAAATTATACTCATTTGTTAAAAAAAAAAAAAATCTGAAAACCTTGCATGCGTCGGGTTTCTCAATAAGCACATAACAATTTGAATCATGAACTGAATAAAATCTAAGGTTCATTTTTGTGGTGAAATTTCTTCAACAACAGCGATTAGAAATCCTAAAATTCTTGACTAACATCGGAGTATTTGGATACAAGTTTACATCAATTGTCGATCATAATATATATATATATATATATATATATATATATATATATATATATATATATATATATATATATATATATATATATATATATATATATATATATATATATATATATATATATATATATATATATATATATATATATATATATATATATATATATATATATATATATATATATATATATATATATATATATATATATATATATATATATATATATATATATATATATATATATATATATATATATATATATATATATATATATATATATATATATATATATATATATATATATATATATATATATATATATATATATATATATATATATATATATATATATATATATATATATATATATATATATATATATATATATATATATATATATATATATATATATATATATATATATATATATATATATATATATATATATATATATATATATATATATATATATATATATATATATATATATATATATATATATATATATATATATATATATATATATATATATATATATATATATATATATATATATATATATATATATATATATATATATATATATATATATATATATAATATATATATATATATATATATATATATATATATATATATATATATATATATATATATATATATATATATATATATATATATATATATATATATATATATATATATATATATATATTATATATATATATATATATATATATATATATATATATATATATATATATATATATATATATATATATATATATATATATATATATATATATATATATATATATATATATATATATATATATATATATATATATATATATATATATATATATATATATATATATATATATATATATATATATATATATATATATATATATATATATATATATATATATATATATATATATATATATATATATATATATATATATATATATATATATATATATATATATATATTATATATATATATATATATATATATATATATATATATATATATATATATATATATATATATATATATATATATATATATATATATATATATATATATATATATATATATATATATATATATATATATATATATATATATATATATATATATATAATATATATATATATATATATATATATATATATATATATATATATATATATAATATATATATATATATATATATATATATATATATATATATATATATATATATATATATATATATATATATATATATATATATATATATATATATATATATATATATATATATATATATATATATATATATATATATATATATATATATATATATATATATATATATATATATATATATATATATATATATATATATATATATATATATATATATATATATATATATATATATATATATATATATATATATATATATATATATATATATATATATATATATATATATATATATATATATATATATATATATATATATATATATATATATATATATATATATATATATATATATATATATATATATATATATAATATATATATATATATATATAATATATATATATATATATATATATATATATATATATATATATATATATATATATATATATATATATATTATATATATATATATATATATATTATATATATATATATATATATATATATATATATATATATATATATATATATATATATATATATATATATATATATATATATATATATATATATATATATATATATATATATATATATATATATATATATATATATATATATATATATATATATATATATATATATATATATATATATATATATATATATATATATATATATATATATATATATATATATATATATATATATATATTATATATATATATATATATATATATATATATATATATATATATATATATATATATATATATATATATATATATATATATATATATATATATATATATATATATATATATATATATATATATATATATATATATATATATATATATATATATATATATATATTATATATATATATATATATATATATATATATATATATATATATATATATATATATATATATATATATATATATATATATATATTATATATATATATATATATATATATATATATATATATATATATATATATATATATATATATATATATATATATATATATATATATATATATATATATATATATATATATATATATATATATATATATATATATATATATATATATATATATATATATATATATATATATATATATATATATATATATATATATATATATATATATATATATATATATATATATATATATATATATATATATATATATATATATATATATATATATATATATATATATATATATATATATATATATATATATATATATATATATATATATATATATATATATATATATATATATATATATATATATATATATATATATGTATTGTGTAGGAATACGCGAACCAGTGTATCCATTATTAGATATTGCAGTGTTAGTTAGGCAGCACATCGCAGCCATATTTGGCTTATGTTTTTAATAGATCACGTTATCTCAGAAATTACAGACAATTTGATATGCCTCAGACTTAAAGGTTACTCTGCCGATTTTATGTCAGATTTTTATTGAAAACCTCTTTGCAATTATTTCTTGATATATTTTCTCTTAATTATATTTTTATTTTATTTTTATATATTATTTATTCAATAGTGTGGAGTGGAACCCCACCGGACATTAGTCCGTTCCTCATGTTTGGTTTTATATTATTGGATGTTTGAGTTAATCTATTCATATGACTTATATTTATTTAGTATTTTATAATATTCATCAGTATTTCATAACACTTTTTTAATATAATTATAAGCATTAAATATAATACAAATATTTTGTTTAGATTTTGACGAATAATGTTAAAATATCAATAATGGTACCAATAAATATAACTAACAAATAAAATTGAACTTTCATATAGTATAAGAGTACTGTGTGACAATGAGTACATTTATAAACATATTCTGCTGTTTCGGGATGATGTTAAACTGTCCCGGTCATATTCTAAGACATCAGACACTCTTCTTATTCAAAAGGATTTGGATGATTTAATTGAATGGTGCAAAATAAATTGCTCGAAGCTGAACCTAAACAAATGTAAACAGATGACTTTCTCTCGTTCGCGCCCGTACTTCGCCAATTATTGTATCCATGGTCAGGAGCTGAGTGTTGCCGAAACAATTGAAGACCTTGGTGTTATTTTCGATCGCAAATTACGATTTAATGCTCATATTAATCATATTGCGAGTAAGGGTAGCAGCGTCTTGGGTTTTATAAAACGCTGGGCGAAAGAATTCGACGATCCATATATTACAAAAACGTTATAGATATCGTCAGTGCGGCCCATTTTGGAATATGCTTCGCCAGTTTGGAGCCCAAAAATTGTTTGCTACATCACGTTAATATAATCGATACAAAAACAATTTTTGCTTTTCTGTCTCTGCAACCTGAGATTGGATTCCAATTTAAGATTGCCATCACATGAATCCAGGTTAGAACTAATAAATTTTCCGGCTTTGGTTAATCGAAGGATAATGCTGAATTCCACCTTTATATTGAAACTACTATATGGCGTCAGGGTCTCTGCGCATCTATTGAACGACATTCATATTTTCGTTCTCCGATGTTCTTCGAGACGATATGAATTCCTCCGTTTACCATTTTACAGATCGTCATTTGCACAGAACGATCCTCTTCGAAGTGCTTGTTCTGATTTGAACTTTGTATTTCCGGTGGTTAACTTGTCAGATTCTATTCTTGTTTCAAAACAATTTTTAATTTTTTATGTAACCGCATTCAATAGCCTATACTCTTGTTATTTACTCTTGTATTACTATAAGGCCAAGGTTTGGTTTAGTTAATGAATGAATAAATTGAAATTGAAGTTGAATAGAGTTGTAAAAATTTGAAAATAGAATATTATGCAATTTAATTTACTCTACTCGTGGATTTTATTAATAAGACATCGGTATCAGTTTATATATTATTGCTTTTCGAATTAACTGCCTGATTTCCATATCACCAAAATAAAAACCGTTTAAGCAATAAGCATAAACAGTAAACGATACCTTAAAAAGCCATATTTGGTTCAAATTATCTTTTCAATTAGGATTATTAGTTTTATAGAAGTTCTTTAATCACATTTTTATATTTCTTTATTTTTTTCTTTTTTTGGACCTCGTTTTTATTTTCGAATAAAGAAATAACGAAATATGAATTAGTCGCATAATTTTCAATAGTATTTTCAATAGTTTGTAATAGTAATTTTTAATAGTATAAAATTGTATTTTATAGAATCAAGAAAACATACGTTCGTTAAAAACCGTCGAGAGGCTATGCCGCAATTCCGCAATGATGACATTTATCAATTGTTTTATTTGCGATATTATTTGCGGTTAAATTTTCTATGACACGAATTTACAAACTTGAAACTGTTATTTAAGAATACTGTGAGACGAGCACGAAATAGGTCAAACAACCGCAAATGCGCAAAACCACTGACTCGATTGGTACGTGGCGCAAAAATAAATCTCATTTTCTTCCTAAACGGCGCTAATATGATCAGACTTTTTCACAGTCCAATGGGTACATTTTTATCTGTTGTTTACAATAAAAAAGTATGCCCGAAGAAGCCCGAAGACAATAGGCAAACCTTTAGTTGAAAGAATTTTCCTTCGAAACACACTTCCGTTTATTGATTTAAATCAAACCATTATCAAGTAATCAAAACATTGGATCAGTTCTATAAAACTCATTAAATTCATCTTTACAACGATACACAATTACCTGTATTTCAGCAATACATTAGTAGCCTACTTAATACATACTTCTGAAAAAATGCGTTTTCTAATGTTCGAAAAATTCTACTTTTCCGGTTTGTAAGTCCCGAGAGGCAACTCTAATAAAAAACGAAATGTGATATCGAGGTATTGTTAGTTCCCTATTAGGAATAATAAGCTCTGCGCTCTATGAAATCGGCCCATTGTCCAGCGTGCTAACCTCTCTCCGCCTCTCTATTAAATCTCATCGACATTAATTTGCGTTGATGTGCATATCAAACAATCGGCATCTCAAACAAAGTCAGGAATAATAAACCCAAACGAATGCTCCGGATCGATTCAATCAAACCGATAAAAATGACGGATTTTGTCAAATCATCCGAGAACAAAAATTATTTTTGTGATCGCAAGTATATGTTAGGGTTTAAAGTGTGAAGTGGAAAACAAGCAAACAATTGTCATGCGTTCCCTTAAATGAGTGCTTCCCTTAAATGAGTGAAATGTGTTTGGCGTGTGCCTTTCTTCCGCTTAAATTCTTCCTCGGGGCCTGCGGTGAATTAACTGAATTGTTGCATAACTTATTTATTACGTTTATAATTTATTGATTTGGCATTGATTCAATTTACTTTAGAAGATATAAAATATTCTTTCAAAGATTTTAAATAAATATTCTAGATTTTAAGATTTTTCTAGGATAACCGACACCCTTATGCCGAATGTCAGCACATTTTTTGATAGTAATGATTAATTTTTTATTATTGAGTTAATAAAATTAAGCAAAGTCCAATAATATAAATTATGTTTAGGTATCTTTTGAGCAAATTTTTAAAAAATCTTTTAATTCTATGATTGCTTCCAACCGCCGCGTAGTTTGTCTATTTATGTAAATTTAGTCTCAGTGTTTTTTTTTTGAGAAACACACGCCCATCTCATGACTATATATACATGCACGATCGTGTATATAAAGCATTACTACAACCAGTTCTATTGTAAAAGAACCTTTACATTACTGAGGAAATGTGGTTTAAGGTCAAAGCTCGCCAACACAGAAAAACTGGTATGAAAAAAGGTGCAGTATATCGTGAAAGTTCTGCGGATTGAGGATTATAATATTTACGACTTGAAAAACTTAAGAACAGTTACATGCAAAACTTTACAATAGCGAGTAAATTCGGAATTTGAGGGTTGTCAAAATGAGATGAATTCCGAAGGAATAGAAATCGGCTAGAAGTTGTTTTTGGTCTGTGTCAGTGTGTGGTCTGTGTAAAATTAAGAGATTCGCTTGATATCTTATTTCGTTGCTAACACTTAGTTAAATTAAATGAGATTTGAGCATCATTCTCTACAATTGAAATAACAGGATCAGAAATTATTTGCTCATCAAAAACAAGGAACGATGCAATAAAATTTGTCTCAAAAAATATCTAAAAATACTTTAGTTGTCCCTAAAACCAACATATTTTACAGATGCTCTTTACAACCAATCGCAGCCAATCCGTATCAATTCTTTAAAGGTAATCCGAAATTTTACAGAGTAAGAAAATAATCAAAAGGGTTAAACAAGAACTGCGTCGAAAACGGTTGACTGGTTGAGGTTAGGTTTTTTAGGATGAATTGTAAAGCTTAAACTAAAAAATGAAAAAGCAACAGCATCACACAGAAGATTTTCCTCAAAACCACAACCCCTTTTTTGGGAGGATATGTCGTATCAGGTAAAGATAAAATTTCTCAGGACGCTTTCTAGTGGAAACTTATTTATAAAATGAAAAAATTTTATGTATGGTTCTCTCTGAATAAAAATGCTTTATGTCATTAATAAAATTTGGTAATTTGTTTCGAAATTGATTTTTCTAATACTCCAAAAACAATTGAATTATAATTCTCTCTTTGTAATAATAAAAATACGAAAATACAAAAAATAATATCAAAAAATAATATCATAATATCAAAAGTGAAAATAAATATTTGTTGGTACTTTCCGATTTCACCATCGTTTGCGAATTTCGCCTTCGCAGTAAATGTAAATGTAACTAAATAGTAAATGTCACTTGCGCTTAGTTCATATTCAGTCGTGAATTGAACTGAGAGAAGGAAATATTGAAATAAATTAATGTCATGAAAAGGAGGATGACACAGATGGTAAAATGGTAAAATATCCATAGAGTACACAACTACTTTCTTTAAGCTCCTTCATTTAAGCTCCGCCGAGAGCTCGTTATAAGTAACTATAAATTGACAAGAAATGTGCTATAGTTTTTTGTAATGTTTTAATTCTAAGTTATACAAAAAGATAGCCTTATCACACTTCACCAGAATATTTTCTGAATTTATAGTGGATGTGATGGCGTTAAAATTAAGCAGACGCAAACCTCTTGATCGCAGCTCGTCTAATAGATTGCAAATTCATTACACCTTATCATCCCGAATTTTCAAGAAATTCTGCTAATTAATCTTTCAGACACAAAACAGTCATTCGTTTGTATTTGTGATCGTAATAAAAAGATTTCCGTGGCCCGAACTAAATGAAAGATTTTTTATATAACAAGAATTATAAGATTAATCTTTCATTTCAGAATTTTAGTTCACGATAATTTATAAAAACTTAATTTAAAATAGCTTACGTGTCAAATGAAAAATTTTAGGTACAGGGAAGAATTTTGTGATATACGTTTAGATACTGAGTATTGTTTATTCGTGAATTATTTCGCCTAAGATAAAAACTGAAAATATCTTAAGTAAATATTATTTACTTGAAATTTATCTTGGAAGAAGTTTGGCGTCAGATATTTAGCTCATATCTTTGTAGAGCATCCACACTAACTTATGGTGCTTCGGGGATATATAAAAGAGAAGCAACTTGATTAACGTCAGTTTATTCCCTGCGTCTTTTTAGTTCAAATAGAGGAAATCTTTATAGTTCTTTAAAATGAAACGTTTATTAGTTTTCGTTTTCGCACTGATAGCAGCTGGTGCCAAGGGAAGTGCTCATCCGTCAAATTTTCAGTATATGGTAAAACTGGAAGTCTCTAAAGCAGGCCAATGTTCCGTATGCAGTGGATCGTTTATAGACCCAAATTGGATTCTGACGGCGGCACATTGCGTTCATGGGTAAATCGAGTCGAAAGCTCAGGAACAACTTTTACAGAAAATTCTGACCATTAATTTTTCACAGGATGGATTCTGTAGTCGCATACATTGGTCCTCCGTTTGAAGGCAATTGCAGCACCGGCTACGAAATTAATAAAAACTCGATTGTGGTCCATGAGTTTTTCCGAGAAGCAGATCAATTTACATATCGTTATGACATCGCATTGATAAAATTTACCCGGAGAACCTCATGCCGTCCAAATAAACCCATTCGATTTCTCGATGAAAAACCCCAAACAAAACATTACGGAAACAAATCGGTGGCTTTTGTTCAGTTTTCTTCATCATGCGGTCAATCACCGGCTTTACTGACTGTGCAGCCTGTTATCGGTGATCTTCACTGCCCGCCGAGAGTGATTTCGGGTGTGTCAGATGGACCAACAGAGGAGGAGGTGTTGTGTGTACCTGCACTTGATTATGGGGGATCATGTGATGGCGATACCAGCACTCATTTAGTTATGGGAAATTCTGACGTCGAGCTCATTGGAATCATGACAAGTCCAAGGGAAGAAGATTGTGAAAGGAACGAAGCAATAGCTTCTGACATTATCTTTACCGATGTGCACCAATTCAAACCTTGGATCATAAACACATTGAAGAGAGTGGGCTTAAGTTCTGAACGATCTATGGTAAAGTTGAACATCTACAAAGAGGGGGAGTGTTCGGTATGCAGTGGCTCGTTTGTGCACCCAAATTGGATTTTGACTTCCGCCCACTGTGTTCACGAGTAAGTATTTCAAAGGATCAAAGTAAATACTTTTCAATATCTGACGACATGGTTTCCGTAGTGCAAGTTCAGTGGTCGTAGATGTTGGTAGGCACTTCAGTAGCTCCTGCTCTATGAGTTACGCCATTAACAAAAACGCAATCATCGTCCATCCATCTTTTGAAATGGTGTATAATTTGTTTGGGTACCTTGCAAAACAATCTCATGACATCGCTTTGATAAAATTTATGAAAGAGACTTCGTGCGAACGATATTGGATTGCCCGCCTACCCGACGAGAATGCTAAGAGGTATTCTCTTTACAATGCATATTCAGAATTTATTCGCTTTGGGCAATCGTGCAACACATCCCCATCGAAACTCTTTACTACTACTGCGTTTTTAACAGTCGTCGGTGATGATCGTTGCAAGCGTAGATCTATAGGAGATGCAATAAGAGGGCGTATGGACGAAGACCAAATATGTGTTTTCACCAGATTCACCAGCGAGACTTGCTACGGTGATACTAGTGGCCACTTATTCAGAGAAGGAACTCAAGAGCTCATTGGTATTATGTCCCGCCAACCATACCAACCGTGCTTATCCGTCGATGAAGTTACTTTCACGTGGGTTGGTTATTACGTGAGTTGGATCAAGTCTCATTTTACAGAAATCGCACAGAATTGAATAAAAAATTTTCTTACCTATTTTATTAAAAAGAGAAATGTTGAGAAATCGCACAGAATTGAGTAAAAAATTTTTTTACCTATTTTATTAAAAAGAGAAATGTTTAATAAATTGTGCTGCACTTCCGTTTTCCTCTTGTTCCAGTTTTTCTGGCCGCTTATGCGGGTGGGTGTGGGTATAAAGAATGAAGAGTTATGAACGAGGAAATAATTTTGGATCTTTGTGTTTTAAAAACATTAAAAACAGGGGCCCCAGAGTCCAATTTATAGTCCGGAAATTGTGCAATAAAAGAAATTTAAATAAATAAAGATAAATAAAAAAATAAATAAAATTTTAAATAAATAGTGGGTAAATGGCAACCCATTCCTTCGTGGGCTTCAATAAATGTCTCTAACAAGGATTTCATTCGTTATAAGATTGCACATTATGTGCATACAAGTTGTAAACAAGATAGTGTCGGTGAGGTGAGTTTAGATTATAAACTAAAAAAGCGCAATCTAATTAAAACCAGGAAGGGAATGGTAACTATGGTATGGTATGGTATGATATAGTATGGTAACTATGGTGCTTATGGTAAATGGTTCTGTGTGATCTTACATTTTATCATTAATATTTAACTTAAGCACAAAAATACTACAATACTTTTAAAGCGTGTTTTATTTTTAATGTTATTCCGTGGAAAAACAGCATTTGATTTGAATCCATATTAAAAGGAAGCCCAAGGAAAGGTTGCCATGGAGTAATTTCGAGAAAAACTATTTGAAAAAAATTTTCGAAAAAAAGTATTTGTTGTATTATTCTGTTATTTCTAGAATTAATTAACTTTAAGCCTTTAATCTCTTTTGAAGCCTTACAAAATTTAGAAAAATGGTGATTGTTAATTGATTGATATAAACAATATCTGTAAATGTCGCAACCCTTAATTCATTCACGGTAAGAATTTCATGATAAATTATTCGATGGAATTTTCACCACAAGGCTTTAAATACGTATGTCTAAATTTTTTGACACTCGTTTTTTTCAACACAGTGTTTTTTCAACACTGTCCCCTCCAGCTCTTTCATATTAATTAAGTGCTAAATGACAAACTTTTAACTAACTCGCGTTCGGGGAAAACCCTGGGTTTCCGACCTACGTTGATTTTACGCAACGTCTGTTTGATTTCTATCATCTTATACACTTTATATATTATTCAAGAACCCAACACGTTCCGGGCATAACCTGGGAGATACTATAATAAAGTCCATTAATTTTTTAATATTAAAATTAAGGATTCAGCCGTTTTCGTTTCGATAGTGAAATAATAATTTCCTGTTATTTTCATGTCATAATTTTGTGAAAATTTTATACTCATAAAATTATGTACCTCTAGAATTTCTCAGAAAAATAATATTCAAAACAGAAATGTAAAAAAATTGAAGGGTTTTTCAATTGGAGCGGATCGATGTTGAAATGAAAGAAACAAGCTGTCTGCGAGGTATTAATTAAATTTTATTTCAACGTCCCGTGTAGGCCATTACGCGAACCAAGCGAACGTGCCAGACCGATACGATCAAATCGATAACAATTAAGGATTTTCTCAAATCATGCCAGGGTGAAAATAAAAGACAGTGCCGGCAATAAACAACAAGATATAAAATATTAAGTGAGACGCAGGCAAAGGATTGCCAAGTATATACAAACAATGAACACCTGCCACTTTGAATGAGTCCTCTGAAGTGTGTTTAAAGTCTGTCTGAAGTCCGTTTTGTCTTTAACAATCTTCAATCATCGGGCGTAGTTTAAGAGTTGTAGATGACTGAATGCCGAAAATTCAGGTGACATATTTTTTAAATTAATTGATTATTGACGTAATATTGATGTCAATTAAAGGCTGTTTCAGGACTTTCTTTTATATATATTTTTTTAATTACAACAATATTTGTGAAAACAATTAAATTAAAAAATACTTCAATTAAAATATAATTTTTTTTCTTAAAACGATAACTAAGATCTAAATTAGGATGTCTCTTATAGCTCATACTATTACCTTTCCAACGTGATATAACAAGCTTCATTGTGTTTCGAAGAAAATATTGAACACATCTACAAATTTTAGAATGCCTACAAAACCACCGTAGTTCGTGTTTTTAGTCGTATGTGTAAAATCTTGTCATTTTTTTAGAAAACTGTAATTGGCCGAACGCTCATTTCGTGACTAAATTACATAGATATTCGATCATTTATATAAACATTACTCTTACTAATTCTGCTAATTCTGTTAGGTACACCAGTTCCACATTTACTGATACAGTGTTGTCAACTGAGTGTTATAACCTCTGCCTCGGCTATCAACAAATAAAGTCAAAGCCACAGCAATTTATTTTCATCTTGTCCATTTCCTCATGGATGCAGCATGAGAAGAAGAATTTCATAGAGCGTCCTGGGCTGTCCTTTCATACCAAATAAATCCTTTACTTAATAAATACTTTTAAAATCAATGATTTAGCCTTTAGTTTTTTCTACCAAAAGTTACCCAAATTTCTCAATTCATTCTAATAATCTTTGCAATTCGTAATCGATTTTTATGTCTTCGCATAAATATGTATGTGTACTATCTTGCCTTTAGTCTTGCAAAGCTGTGTGACAAATGTTCGTAATAGTTCACCTTCATCGATTCGATCCAATGACATTCAAATCATTGTTTTATCCTCAACAAAAGGATAAAATAGCCGAGTAGAATGGACGTTCCAAAAATGTCGCGTGAATCCTTTTTTGTCTACTTTTGGCGTGGTCTTAATCCCATATCATTCGTTTTGGAAATTTGCAAATTAACGAACTGAAAGGGATGGCATTGAGTTATTCGGAAATGATGAATACTCTGCTCGACTATAAATTCTTAAATTAGTTTAGAGGATATATCGCATTATTACTAATGCTGCAAGGATATTGAAGGACTTTACAAATTACTAAAGATGAAATAAATTTTTTATATTTAATTCTTTTTAGTTGTTAGTATTTAAAATTCAAAAACCAGATACTGGTAAAGGGTTTAAATTGAGGTTATAACGGCGTTAACCTTGCATTATAAAAACGTATAAAAACTAAAAAATACTATGAAGATAAATCCTAGTAAGGACTTCAATAAAAATATATTTATTTTAAGAAATTCCTTGAAAAAGTCTGTTAAAAATTAGAAGAAAGGGCGTGCTTTTAAAAAGGAAGACACCGGCAAAGAATGATGCAATAAAATTTTATTGACACGTCAACAAAAAGCCTCAAAAATATTCTTATTATCCTCAAAAATACCGTTTTTTACAGTCGTCATTTACAATTTAATCCTTTCAAATAACCCGAAACTTTGCAGGCTAAAAAATTGTCGAAAAGGATTGGCTGGTAATGATTTGAAGGCTGGACTTTTTGAAATAAATCGTAAACCATATGTAGTTTCATTGTGAAGAAGCAACAACAAAACCCAAGTGATTTTCGTCGAGACCGCAATCCTTTTCCGTAGGAAGGAATGATGCATTAGGTAAAGACTAAACATTTAGGAACATTTTAGAGCAAAAATTTTTTAAATTAACAAAATTATTTCTTTTAAAATGATTTATTATCCTAGTTTTTATTATAATATTTATTTTATTTTGAATATATCTTTATTTCTTTCTATTCCGGCTCTTCTGGTACTTCGAAAAAACAAATCGCAATTCTCTTATTTTTAATAATTAAATCACATAAATGTAAGTTTTTTCTGAAAAAAATTAAGCAAGGGATTGCTGACTATCCTTTTTATCCGTTGAGCCCTTCTGATCCTTTGCTGTTAGCGAAAAGGCATACAACAAGAAACTTTTTATGATTCCACAAAGGATTAAGGTGATTTCTCCTTTTACCCGAAATCCAAATATATTTCACTTAAAATTAAAAAAGGTCTCTTCGAAATCAGTAATTTTTTTAGGAAATTGTGCAATAAAATAATTTGACAAGCGACAATCCGTTTAAGTCATTCGTTAAAGGATTGCACAGGAATTGCACAGTTTGTGAGTGTAGGAGTCTCGGCAAAGAATGAGCCATAGGTTACAAAAAAATAATTCCAATCAAAAGGTATTCCAGGAAGGCAACTCTGCAAGGACAACTCTTTTTTATGATGCAATAAATGTTTTTCTGAGTTTTCCATTTCTTAAAAATCTTTTATTTAAGAAAAAAACAGACTGGGATAGAATAATTTTTAAATGGGTTTCAGAGTTAACATTATCTCACGCGAAATTTAGTTTTTGGGTTTAATTTATACTAAAAGTAAATCTAAAAAATGGTTGCCTCGTAGAAATAAATCTGTAATTTCGCAGAAAATATCGTCTTTCTGTCGTTGGCGGTATTGATTATCAGAATCTATTACAAATTTAAAAACAATATTTTTTAAGTCATAATTATTCTTAATGTAGAGAATATGACACACGTGTCAATGTCAAGATAGCATGTCAAAGTCGAGCATGTCATGCCAAAAAGAAATATTTAAACCGAAACATTTTAACAATTTTCTGTTTATTGGACTTGTAAATAAATTATAGTAAGTCATCAAAATATACTCTCACATTACGAATAGTAGTAGAAAGATCAGTAATAGTAGTAGAATACTGTGTTAATTATTTCGTCCTTATTTTTCAGAACTCCGTCAGTAAAAATTCCTCTTGCTTCAGAAAACACCTTGACGAGTAATGCTAAAGTGAATTTGTATTTCTTTTAGTTGGGGAGATGGGGACCAATACTCTTCTTATACTAAGGTATAAACCCCTGCCTACTTTCATGATTATAACCAAACCTGCCCTTCATCCGGACTAAGATTTCGATTAATAAATATTCGATGGAAGTTCAGAATAAATAAATAAAAGTTCTCTATCAATTGTCAATTGTCAATCAAAAAACAATTTATTTTTCTTCAAAGTTGTGTTTGATAATTTCTAACTCACAAACTGTGCATGTCCCTTATCTGTACCCCCGGATGCTTAATCCGAGTAGGATAGTAATTAGGCAAATTGCCCACATGAAAGGAAATCATCCCGATACCAGGAATACATTGAACGGTTCATGTAATTCATAAAATTCTAAAGGTTGAAACTCTGACGTGTGTCTTCGATCAGATAATTTTTTCAAAATTGACTTTGAATTTTAATTTTAACAACATCCGATATTTGTTTCAATTTTGTTTTTCTTTATCAAAACTATATCGTTTTTATTTACATTTTTAAAAAGTTTGCGACAGCACAAGAATTTTTCGCAATTTTAGATAAGAGATAAAGCATTGTTTTGCGCCTCTCGACTGAAATCTGTTACGTTATATGTTTTAAATCAGAATGAATAAAATTTTTACTTACATGTTTCTATATAAACTATAGGTACATATGATGTTTATAAATTAATATTGCAAAGTATATTTTAACAAGTATATATTTGTTTACAGAATTCAAAACTTCATTCCAACACTCCCACCAGGATTGAATTCTCTAACGCCCAATCTTTCTCTGCATTCTGCAAATTGCTTTTCAGGTAGAGCTTTGGTTAGAATATCAGCTGTCACTTGTTGAGTACTGATGTAAGTTAATTTTATTGAATTGTTTTCCATCAGTTGTCTGACAAAGTGATGCCTAATGTCGATGTGTTTTGATCTTGCATGATATACATTATTGTCAGCTAGATCAATTGCAGCTTTGTTATCTGATGCAAGATTCCAAGAAAGTTTGTCCTCTTTGGTAATTTCAGCAAATACATTTTTTAGCCATATAATCTCCTGACAAGCAGCTGAAATAGCCATATATTTGGCCTCGGTTGTTGATAGTGCTACAGTGGTCTGCCGCTTTGAATTCCATGCTACACAACCTCCTTGGAAGAGAAATGCGGAACCTGTCGTTGAACGTCGATTATCTAAATCGTTAGCCCAATCTGCGTCTGTGTAACCATTGATTTTATCATCTGTTCCCTTTGTAAATTCCAATTTATGGTCCATCGTACTTTTCAGATATCTGAACACACGCTTTACAGCTGCTCAGTGAACTTTGCCTGGATTTTTGTTGAATCTTGACAACACCCCTACTGCAAATGAGATGTCTGGTCTGCTAATCTGTGCGGCATATAACAAACTTCCGACCGCTTCTTGGAAAGGAATGGATTTCATTCCTTGTGCTTCATCTTCTTTAGTAGGAGAGAATGCAAGGGATAATTTTTGATTTACATCCATGGGAGTACTTGTGCTTTTGCAGTCTGCCATATTTAATTTATTTAGAATTTCTAATAGGTAGTGCTTTTGATCTATCCATAATTTTCCCTTTTTCCTATCTCTCGTAATTTTCATTCCTATTACGAAACTCACTTCTCCAATATCTTTCATTTTAAAATTCGTTTTTAAGTAATCTTTAATTTTGTTTTTATATTCTACGTTATTAGAGAATATCAGTATGTCATCCACATATATTGCTATAAATAATATTACTTCCCGCTCTATGTAGTAATATATGCAAGGATCTGTTTTCGACTGTTGCATTCCAAATTCTTTTAACGTGCTGTCTAATTTTCGATTCCAACAAAAGGCCGATACTACGTCCATTTGATCAATATCCAAATTGTATTTTACTGTTATTGCTAATAACAATCGAATAGATGAGTACCGTACTACTGGAGAGAATGTTTCTTCATAGTCTATGCCTTCCTTTTGTGAGAAACCTTTAATTAACAATCGTGCTTTGTACCTTTCGATTTTGCCTTCACTATTTTTCTTTAATTTAAAACACCATTTGTTGGTAATAACTTTCTTTCCAGGGGGTAAATCACAAGTTATCCAGGTTTTATTATCAATTAGGGACTCGTATTCTGATTGCATAGCTTCTAACCACATCTTAGATTGTGGACTATTTAAAGCTTCTTGAAAAGTTTTCGGTTCTTCATAACGCTGTTCTTCAATTCCAGTATGTGCATATCGGTTTGGTGTTTTGATGGTTCTTGTTGACCTTCTTAATTTTAGGCAATCCGGAGCTTTAACCCTTACTTCTGGTTCAACAATAATTTCTTCATTATCGGTGTAGAATGCATTTAAGCAGATTAGTCATTTGTTTCTTTCTGTTGTTTCTTTTAAGTAGATTAGTCATTTGTTCATTACAGTATTCTTTTCCGTTATCAGTTCGCAGAATCTTTATTTTTTGGTCTGTTTGATTTTCTACCACATTCATAAATTCTTTGAAGCATTGTACGATCTGATTTTTTGACTTTATAAAATATCCAAAAACTTTTTTTGAATAGTCATCAACGAACAATAACATGTATCGTGAACCTCTGAATGATGACTCTTCCATGGGTCCACATATGTCAGAATGAATAATTTCTAAAACTTTTTTAGCTCTTGTACCATTTTCTTTGAATGGTAGTCGGGTAATTTTCCCTTTAAGGCATGTCACACATTCTGAATTCTCAACGATTTCCTTCCTCCCTATCCAATCGCCTATTGATTTTTGCAGACTATCATTACATGGGTGACCCAACCTTGTATGCCAAAGGCTAGCAGTACCAGTTACTTTTCCAACACATACTGTCTCTTGAAACTGATCTAATTTAAACCTTCCATTTACTATACTTCCTGTTGCAATTAATTTGCAACCATTAATAATAATGTTGCAATACTTTGCAACCATTGGAATTGAAGTTTACGGTGTGACCTTGCTTTACTATTTTGGACACAGACAACAAATTTGTGTGAGCCTCGGGTAAGTATAATACGTCACATATTTTAATTTAATCTCTCTCATTTTTATTTAGAACAACATTTACTTCAACGTCGCCAGATGAATTACCTCGCATTTTTGAATTATTTGCAGTAATAATTTCAAATTCTGGACATGGTGCAAGATTTTTTATTACGGTCATATTCATTCCTTTAAGTTTTCATTTCTATTTTTTTTTTTATTTTTTCTTTAATTAAAATTAAAAATTAAAAATCACTGCTTCAGAAATAGAATATGTGGTGGTTAAAGTAGCTCCCCAAACACTTCCATATAAAATTTGGTGGGCTGCCGCAGTCACTGCGAGGTCTTGCCTTGACTGTATTTGAACAATTACTGTTGCCAGTTATATTTACAAAAACGAGAAATATGAATTCTTGATTCTGAATTCTTAATAATAATTCTTAATCGTAATAAAGAACAATTATCCAAATGACAGTTATCCTAACTAATAGTTGTTATGCAAATATTAATGAAAAAGTCTTCGTCTTCGTTCACATCCTTGTAAAGTTCTCCAACTGAGATTTTTTTAAGAATCTGTCCATTCATCGTTCATTCCTTAAACAAAACAAACAAAACAAGTCAATAATCCTTGGCATGCTTCCTATGGTTTTGTTGTCACAAAGGACATCCTCAGAAGGAGTGCGTAAAACCAAAAAATGTTAACCCAGGTACTTCCGGTTATCACAGAAGCCCGACTGTGCTCTAAATATTATGTCTTCTGATGAACAGAAATGCAATTGTTGTTTCTCTAGTATTTCTTCAACATTCGAGTTCGTGACGACGTCGGAGAGGAAACAACTCTGTTATTGCAAATAATAGCTTTGAATGGAAGTAGCCTTTGGATGGTATTTGAATGGAAGTGGCGGGGGAGAAAAGAGAACATTCCTTTTTAATTGTTATCCTAATATTTTTAAAATGGGTTTTCGGTTGCAAATCAATAATCCTTCAGCCTAATTATGCTATCTATTTCTCTTCCTCTCCCACTCTCTCCCACTTCCTGCGTTTCATTCTGGTCTAAATGCATTTAGCCAGAAGATCTTCCGGTCACCAAAAAGTGTCGCCATTTTTCGTTCATAAAAGTCTGTTTCTCGCAACGAAAAGAGCCTTCTGTATTGTTGAAAAGATTATTCAATGATTATCTGATTGTTAAAGGAGATATTCCTAATTATTGGGCTGCTCAATTAGTTGAGATGCGGTTCAGCAAGATACGGAATCGCGTAGAAGTAGATGAGCGCCCAGACATCTTAATCAGACAAGCTAATATTTATTTTTCCATTTACCGATGAATGCCTTTTTTGCAAATCCATTTTTGCGGTGCGAATAATTAAAACCATATTTTGTTCATTTTCAGAGGAAGAAAACCGAAAATCTATTTCTGCCTTTAAACACGATTGACTATTTTAATGTCAAATTAATATTAAATTAAAATTTAAAGCAAGAGAAATTATAGCATTAATAAGACATTATACTCTTTATGTACTAAATTCAAAATGTAAACGTATTAATCATTTTTAAAATATTTTGGATTTTAACTCTCGTCTAGGCTCTTAGAGAGTTTTTTGAATTTTACCGTATTGACCGTATTTGACCTCAAAACGACAGACAGATTTTCATTAAGTAAAACCACATCAAATGCATAGAAGCGCCCAAACGACCGTCTCCGTCCAAATAAACTAATAATAAAATTATATTATTTAAAAAATATATTATAATATAATTACCATCGCTCATACGTCACTAATAATTTTTGAGAGTGCGTCGTAATCGATGAGTCGTAGAAAATTTACGATTCCGTTTGGTTCCGTTAAAATGTTTTAATATTCGAAACTTATTTGTGAATATGAGAAATTAATAACAATTAAGTATTTCGGAAAGGCGTTGACAGAGGTTGATTTTTTATCTTTTACCATAAAACGGCAGAATGACGTCAATGGTAATTCGTATGAAATTGTTTTATCGTGATTTTGGGTGGTCGAAGTGAGAAATGAGGAACAAGAAGAGCTCGTTGGTTTTAAGAGATAAGAAAGGCAAATAATTATTAGAGGAATTGCTTTAAAAAATGATGTCTTAATAGTGACAAATTATTATCTCTTAGTTGTTTATATAGAAACATTAAAGATTGTGCGACCTATTATTTTTTCGAAGGTAAAAGTAACAAAATATTCATTTGGATTTGCTTTTTAATATGTTTTACTAAAATATTATAATAAGAGGCTCTATTTTCAATAATATTAAAATTATAGATTTTACAAAATAATTTAAATCATGTCTTTAACGCAGTGCTCGAAAATAACCATTATTTTCCAAACTTTTATCTAAAAGTAAACTTTTATTTTTAAAAGTAAAAGTTTACTTTTACCATTACTTTTATTTATAAAAGTTAAGGTTTACTGTTAACTTTTACTTTTATAAGTAAAATTTAAAATTTCACTATTACTTTTATTTTAAAAGTTCTTCAATAAGAGCTATTGAAGACTTTTTCGTAATAACAGCCTTTTGTTTATGAGATAGATGGTGGTCAATACGAACTAATAGTGAGCTACGATATAATGAAAAGAATGGACCTTAGTTGGTGTTTGGAAGATGCAAATAGATAGAAAATATTAAGACAAACGTATTTTGGACGTAGTGGGAAGTGGGTGTGGGCCAACCAATACCACGAAAGGGGCATTTCTTACGAATATGTCTTCAATAACTCTTATTGAAAGACTTCTAAAATTAAAGCCTTTGAATAACCCTTATCGGAAAATTTTTAAAATAAAAGTTTTTGAATAACTTTTACGGAAAAACTTTTAAAATAAAAGTCTTTGGGTAACTCTTATTTCATGACTTTTATTATAAAAGTCATAAGAGTTTCGACCTCGGCTTTAACGTAATAATAGTGAAATTAATATGAAATTAGAAACGGCACATAAGGTTGTAAAATGGGCGTGGCTCAGCCCAGTACAACGTTCATTCAGAAATTTATATTTCGAACCGCGCCCACTTTCTTCTTTGAAACAGCTGTAATAAATGTTTTCTGTTACAACACGATTTTATCACCCTCCGATTTTCCTTTCAAAAGTAAATGTATTTTGTGTGTTAGAATTAAATATCTCAAAAAAGTTGGATGGGGTACGCAAGAATTGCATAAAAAAATCTCTAATTACACACATTTTTATTCGTCATTAAATTTTATTAAAATCTACCTTTAGTCATTTTTTCTCAAAATATAAACATATTTTTTATTGCAGTAAATTTAATTCTGTTTAAGTGAAATCTCTCTTAATAGTCAGGTAGAGGACCTACCACAGGTCTGCGATGGTCGCGGGGTAAAAACCCACAAGCATACAATCGGTACTTACCTTTGGTGTCTGCTGCGAATTGACTACGTCATTTCCTCTTACTTTGATACGTGAACTACAAAGGGGACTAAGCGAAGTTGACTGTGTTATTGTGAACTTGGCTGCATCGGTACTGAGATGCCTCCGCTTGTTTTCCAGTGACTGATTCCTGGCGATTGTTTCCACTCTATTCTCACGGCAAACCAGGAGTAAATTATCGCTGTATCTTTTCTAAAAGTCTTACCATGAATCTGATAACTTCAACCGCAGCTAAACCACAGATGATAACTTATCATCTTCCTACATCATTGCATTGTATATTGGTGGTATTAATATACCTCAACAAATAATACTATAAATTTCATACGAGGCAATGGCAAAAATAAATATAAATACTTATTAAAGAAAAATGTCAAACATCAAATATCTTACACTCCTCCAAGAAACATACAATTCTAACTGTCATTGAATGGCTTCTGATCAGAAGCCGTGTAAACAAATACTTGAAATATTGTTAAAAGTCTAGAAGATTGAAGAAAATTGTCAATCCACTAAATTACCGAGATATCGAGACGAATGAAGGATTTGTTCATTTTGCATTTTTTGACAGATTACCTTCATATTTCGTTTTTGTTTAAAAGGCTTCCCGTTTATTCTATTCATACCTATTGGCCTTATTTTGCCATTGAACGATTTCAACAGTATTGCCAGCTTATCCACTTCTCCTCTCGCAGAGTCTTTGAAATCCCTTTTTCCGTTTAACGAAGGCATTCCGTTTTTTCGGTTTTTCACAAATTGTCATCAGACACTTTATTTAATACGTTTCGTTCTTTTTATTTTGCGGACTGGATCTTTTGCAGTCAATATTGCTCACACAACAAAACCACCAACAAAGACTACGAAAATTGTCTATCCTAAACAATAATAACTGTTTCACCCCTTTCTCACTTTTACTGGGTTGAACTATTCGAAGTAGGTGGGAACTAATTTTATCACAGTGTATTAGGTCCAAGTGTTAAGCGGTGTTCGACCGATGAAAATAATCCTTCGTATAATCCTTCAAGGCTATTTTTAAATCTTATTTTATGCAATCGACCTTGCTCAATTGCTAACTATTATTCATTTAATTGTCAAACAGTTTTTGAAGTAAAAGACCACAATTCATTACGAAAGTCGAGGCCAAGCCACTAATAATGCCCTCGCAGATAATATACTTATATACTTTTGAATATTTTTTGAAAATTTTAAAACTTTCTTTTTCGATCGAAATATATTTAATATTTCGATCCTTAGTTTTTCTCATGGAAAATAATTATTAATAGAAGAAAGATATTTTCATTGGAACCGTGCCCCTTCATTTAATAAAATAAAACTTATTACTTTAACTGACGCGTTATGAAAAAAAAAACATTTACAAAACATGAAGTTACAACATGTTGTGTCTTAAACCCATACCAAAACGTCCCTTGTAACGCACATAGCCATGGAAACGCCCCTCCAGTCAATAGTCCTGACAATGACCAAGACGAAAGGACGCGATCGTATGTTTTTATTCCTACTTCAAGCGACACCACTAATTCGAAATAAACAATTTGTTTATTCTACGTTGAATACTTTCCTTATTCATTCGTTGTTTTTAAGAAACAAAACAGAATGAAATTTGTGGTAACCCAAAGCTAGAGATGAAATTCGGGTTATGGGAGTTTCAGCTGCTTTTCATGTTAAACTCACACGGTGTTAGTCTTGACCGTTCGTTGAGTACAGTTTAAATAATCGTACCATGTCGGTTATAACAATAACAATAACAGAAATAAATACATTTAAAACTGAAAGACGAAGCAATACGAGGAAAATTAATGAATTTTGTATGAAAGGGACTCCTTTATTTATCTTTTTCGTTTCTTTCTGCTTTGAACTGGAAGCGATGGACATCATGTGACAAATATTATTCTAACGATTGATAATATTTTAAATGATAAACGACTGTCAAGAATGAAGCGTAATATTCCTGACAAAAGTAATGATTTTTTGAGCCACTGGTTTTGGAAATGAGTTAAGTCCACTGTATTTGCAATTAGAAATATATTTGGAGGTGAGTTCCGGATTTTGGAATTTGGAGGAACGAATACTAATCGAAAATACAATAATCGTATATGCGCGAAAAAGAAAATACGACTAAAATAACCAGACGATAGATTTAAAATGATTATCATCTCGTTATTTTGAAGAAACTGAGCTAAAAATTTTCAAACTAATATGTCTCTCATAAGCGCATATGTTTCTATAAAATTCATTTTTCTCACTTATGTTGTCCATGTCAAGGAATCTGGACTCAATTATATTTTTCTATAAATTTCCTTTCGGAGAAACAATATCGCCACTTGGTATCGTCTCATTCTTTAGCAAGGCCGTAATGATTGATGTTGCGTTGACAAATTTAATTGTGAGACTTACATAGATTGACCAATTCTTCATTTAAATTCCCTTTAAGGAAACCTAAACTAACTTTAACCAAATTGTCATAGAATCTTTATTATTGCTTCGGTTTGACAACAATGGAAAGGAGACTTAAACCACCCAAAGAGCCTTCTCTAACCATAATTTGAGATGAATTCTGGACATTCTTGGAAAAGACAAGATAATTAATTATATAACTGTCAGTGTTACGGGTTTACTAAATGTTGTTAATTTTAAGTAATTTTGTTGAAAAATGTTGCACTGGCCCCTTTTGGCATGTGCTTCTACAACTATATAATATTACAGAGGCAGAGCCGAGTTTAAAAAGGCATTCAAAAGACATTAAAGAAACATTAACTTTTGATTAGTCTTTATGAGACCCAATGCAGATTAAGAGATTATTTGAAATTTTGGGAATTTATGAGACAAAAATAAAGAAGCAGGACAAGAATACAAGAAATATCTCAGTCTTTTAAAAATTTATGTGGCATCTTTCTCAACCGTTCGATAGGCGTCTAGACCAATCGTAATACTTCTACAACTTTCGGTAAACTTCTATACGTTTTTGTAGACTTCTGCAACATTTCGGTAGCAGCAATAGTGCATATTATTGTTGAGACATTCGTAGGCACGCGCACGAAATGAAAGTGAAATTCTTCTAAATTATAGCCTCAATTAATATCAATTGCTTCATAAAGAAGTCCAACGACAAAACCCCTAACGACACTGGTGTGACCACTGCCTGAAACACTGAATCGATTACTGAAGCTGAAAGATATCATAAAACATGATACAGGTAGCCTTAAGGAGACATAAATTCCATAACCCAAAGCTTTAAATTTTGAATAATTTAAAACACTTTTCATCAGTTTGAAAACTTGTCCACCAGTAAACTTGTAGTAAACTCGGAGATTGTGAACGTGAATTTCTTGGTACCCGCTAGAAATATTACAAAATATTTTCGAAGATTGGAGAGAGGGGCAGGGGAGATGAGGGCCATATTAAAACCAAACGAACGATTTTAAGGATCTTATAACATTTCCATTCTAAGACATGCGAAGATATTCGAACCGTTAACCGGTGTTAACGAACCGGTATTAATTATTATTTTTATTATTGCTATTGTACTTTTTTTATAAGTTACCATTTTTCTAAAGAAACCAGCCGAGAAAATGTCACCTGCTAGGGCAAAACAAACAATGGATAAAAATATTAAACAAATAAAAAATTAATTAATTTAAAACGTCATGATAAAGTTAAGATTGGATTGAATTGATGAGAAAAGAATAAGAGTAACAAACCTAACTCTTTTTTCCTGACTTTGAATCCTCGTCTGCAAATCTTGGATGAACTTTTTTAATTGCCATTTAGGTTTTTAATACTCAAACGACTTTCGACATTCACAAACTGAAATGAGTTGAAACCAGAATTAACTGAAAAATACGATTATCATCATTGAATTGAATACATTTTACTCCTTCATTTTTCTCACGGCTTTCTGAGAAGAAAAAGATTTTCTTTGGAACCACGTGCCATTTTGTAATTTTAAATGATGCGTCGTTATGCGCCCACAATTCGGGAAATGAAAACTGTATGAAACATAAGGTTGCAACATGCTGTATCTGAAGCCCCCACCACACTACTCGTCGTGGGTAACGCACATAATGTGGTGAAATGACCCTACGGGGAATGATCCTGAAAAAGACTGAAACGATGAACAAATGGATGAAACGTGTAGTATGCTCACTTTGTTATTACAAACAACTCCACGTATTCAATATAAACAATTTGTTTATTTTAGGTTGAATCCTTTCATTATTCATTGGCCGTTTTTACCAATCAGGAGGAAAAGTAATTTCTGCTAACCCAAAGCTAGAGATGATGTCCAAGATACAGAAAGTTTTTCAGCTGCATTGGGTACGAAACTCAAAGAGATTTTATCTTGAGTATTCTTTCAATCTAGTTTATATAATCATGACGTGCTCGTTACGGCAATAACACTAAGAACAACAATAATAATAACAACAATGAAAGGAACTAACGGAAGGAGCAATACAAGGAAAATTAATGTTTCAATTGGTAAACAGTTGCCAAAAAGAAATGAGAATATTTTTACAAAACTATTGTGTTTTGAAGCCTTTAATTAAGTTATTCTATTAGAGCTTCTATTAGAGCTGAAATCGTAATAGGTTTTTGGACCACTTTTGAATTTTATGTGGAATTTTTAGGAATAATACAATTTTAAGGAAATTACAAAAACTTGATAAAAAATTGGAAATATTGAATTTATTTTTTTATTTCGTCTGGTTAAAAATAATTAAATTAAGTTAGTATTCATATCGCTAACTTATTCCCCAGAAATAGACATCGCATTTTCATAATAAGCTGTCCCTCTTGGGCGTAAGTAAATTATATGTTTTCATTTATGGTGTCATCCTTCATAATCACACCATTGTATTTCAATTAAATTGTTCTCTCACAAAACAGTGTCACCACCTGGTGTCGTTTCTTTCTTTAGGAAGGTCGTAATTAATATTGCGTTGACAAATTAAGTTGCGAGACTCACATGAAATCACCAACCGTTCATTTAAATGACATTTAGGAGAACTCTGCCTAAACTTTCTCTACCAAACTCTACCAAACTGTCATTAAATATTTAGATTTATTGGCAACGTTGGTAGGGGCCCTAAACCCCTCCTCGCTAAGAATAAATCGATACCACAAACTTATCAACTACGAAGAAGAAAGGATAATTAATTACATAACTCTCATGCAAAGGAAATTACTAGATTTTGTTAAATCAAACTGTTTCTGTGAAAAATATACACACGTTTAACTTTTATTTAAAAAAATCAAATATTATTCAAAATTAATTAATTAATTTTTAACTCGGTGACTTTGTGCGAATCGAGAATAGTATTTAAAATTTTTAGAGTTCTTAAGGCAAAAAGAAAGGGGCGAAGCAAGAATTTAGAAAATTGTGAAAATCTAAAGTACATTTTTCTGGACCATTAAGTAGATTTCTAAACTATTGTTTGGCTTCCAAACCTTTGGGTAGGATTCCATGACTTCTAGTGAATTTCTGTAGTAATGCTGTTACAACACTTGTTGTAACACTTTGTGGCATACGTTTAGATACTGAATATTGTTTATTCGTGAATTATTTAGCCTAAGATAAAAACTGAAAATATCTTAAGTAAATATCATTTACTTGAAATTTATCTTGGAAGAAGTTTGGCGCCAGATATTTAGCTCATATCTTTGTAGAGCATCCACACTAACTTAAGGTGCTTCGGAGATATATAAAAGAGAAGCAACTTGATTAACGTCAGTTTATCTCCTGCGTCTTCTTAGTTCAAATAGAGGAAATCTTTATAGTTCTTTAAAATGAAACGTTTATTAGTTTTCGTTTTCGCACTGATAGCAATTGGTGCCAAGGGAAGTGCTCATCCTTCAAATCTTCAGTATATGGTAAAACTGGAAGTCTCTAAAGCAGGCCAATGTTCCGTATGCAGTGGATCGTTTATAGACCCAAATTGGATTCTAACGGCGGCACATTGCGTCCACGGGTAAATCAAGTCGAAAGCTCGGGAACAACTTTTACAGAAAATTCTGACCATTAATTTTTCACAGGATGGATTCTGTAATCGCATACATTGGTCCTCCATTTGAAGGCAAGTGCAGCACCGGCTACGAGATTAATAAAAACTCGATTGTGGTCCATGAGTTTTTCCGCAAAGCAGATCAATTTACATATCGTTATGACATCGCATTGATAAAATTTACCCGGAGAACATCATGCCGTCCAAATAAACCCATTCGATTTCTCGATGAAAAACCCCAAACAGAACATTACAGAAACAAATCGGTGGCTTTTGTTCAGTTTTCTTCATCATGTGGTCAATCACCGGCTTTACTGACTGTGCAGCCTGTTATCGGTGATCTTCACTGCCCGCCGAGAGTGATTTCGGGTGTGCCAGATGGACCAACAGAGGAGGAGGTGTTGTGTGTGCCTGCACTTGATTATGGGGGATCATGTGATGGCGATACCAGCACTCATTTAGTTATGGGAAATACTGACGTCGAGCTCATTGGAATCATGACAAGTCCAAGGGAAGAAGATTGTGAAAGGAATGAAGCAATAGCTTCTGACATTATCTTTACCGATGTGCACCAATTCAAACCTTGGATCATAAACAAATTGAAGAGAGTGGGGTTAAATTCTAAACGATCTATGGTAAAGTTGAACATCTACAAAAAGGGGGAGTGTTCGGTATGCAGTGGCTCGTTTGTGCACCCAAATTGGATTTTGACTTCCGCTCACTGTGTTCACGAGTAAGTATTTCAAAGGATCAAGGTAAATACTTTTCAATATCTGACGACATGGTTTCCGTAGTGCAAGTTCAGTGGTCGTAGATGTTGGTAGGCACTTCAGTAGCTCCTGCTCTATGAGTCACACCATTAACAAAACGGCAATCATCGTCCATCCATCTTTTAAAATGTTGTATAATTGGCTTTGGTACCCTACAAAACAATCTCATGACATCGCTTTGATAAAATTTATGAAAGAGACTTCGTGCGAACGATATTGGATTGCCCGCCTACCCGACGAGAATGCTCCAAGGTATTCTCTTTACAATGTATATTCAGATTTATTTCGATTTGAGGAATCGTGCCACACATCAACACTGACACTCTTTACTACTGCTGAGACTTTAACAGTCGTCGGTGATGATCAATGCAAGCGTGAAGATATATTAACGCATAGAAGAGAAAAAGCAATGAGAGAGCGTATGGACGAAGACCAAATATGTGTTTTCATCGGATTCTCCGCCGAGACTTGCTACGGTGATACTAGTGGCCACTTATTCAAAAAAGAAAATGGAGAGCTCATTGGTATTATGTCCCGCCAACCATACCAATCGTGCTTATCCGTCGATCAAGTTACTTTCACGTGGGTTGGTTATTACGTGAGTTGGATCAAGTCTCATTTTACAGAAATTGCACAGAATTGAGTAAACAATTTTCTTAAATTGTGCTGCACTTCCGTTTTCCTTTTGTTCGAGTTTTTCTGGCCGCTTATGTTGGTATAAAGAATGAAGAGTTATCCACGAGGAAAAAATTTTGGATCTTTGTGTTTTAAAAACGTTAAAAACAGGGGTTCCAGAGTCCAATTTATAATCCGGAAATTGTGCAATAAAGGAAATTTAAATAAATAAAATTAAATAAAATTTTAAATAAATAGTGGCTAAAAGGCGACAATAAGTGTCCCTAAAAAGGATTTCACTCGTTATAAGATTGCACATTATGTGCATAGAGGTTGTAAACAAGAGAGTGTTGGTGAGGTGATCTTAGATTCTAAACTAAAAAAGCACAATCTAGTTAAAAGCAGGAAGGAAATGGTAACTATGTTATGGTACGATATGGTATGGTAACTATGGTTAATGGTTTTGTCTGATCTTGCATTTCTTAATTAATATTTAACTTAAGCACAAAAGTACTACAATACTTTTAAAACGTGTTTTAGATTTAATGTTATTCCGTGGAAAAACAGCATTTGATCTGAATCCATATTAAAAGGAAGCCCAAGGAAAGGTTGCCATGGAGTAATTTATTTGTAATTTTCGAGAAAAAGTATTTGTTGGATTATTCTCTTATTTCTAGAATTTATTAATTTTAAGCCTTTAACCTCCTTTGAAGCCTTTCAAAATATAGAAAAATGGTGATTGTTAATTGATTGATATAAACAATATCTGTCAATGTCGAAACCCTCAATTCATTCACGGTAAGAATTTCATGATAAATTATTCGATGGAATTTTCACCACAAGGCTTTAACAATTTCAACCACAAGGCTTTTCAACGCAGTGTTTTTTCAACACTGTCGCTTCAGCTCCTTCATAGTAGTTAAGTGCTAAGTAGCGAACTTTTAACTAATTCACGTTCGGGGAAAACTCTGGGTTTCTGACCTACGTTGATTTTACGCACCGTCTGTTTGATTTCAATCATCTTATACACTTTATATATTATTCAGGAATCCAACACGTTACGGGCATAACCTGAGGAGGTACTATAACCTTTCCATCACGTTTGCAAAACTATATCAAATATAAAAAATGTATTTTTTGCATCGACTAATTCACTCATCAGTCTTACCTTTGGTCATTCCTCTCGAACTCCTCTTGTACCAAAATGAATTCTGAAAGATTTTCTTCATCTGCGTTAGCAGATTATGAAACAAGTTACCTAATTGTGAAAGAATCATTCATGAGAGTCACCGTTTCAGATGGTTGGTCAGATATCATCTTTTAGATCGTTAGATTATGTCGTTATTCTTTCTCACATGTTAATCTACCAGTTGTTGCAAACCCTCTATGTTTTTGCCTTGTTCTTAATTTTCTTACTTTTCTTATTTGTGACCAATTGTTTCTCTCTTATTTCTAATCTATGGCTCTGTGCCGATAGTTTTATTATTACTAAGATCGAAATCCAAAACAGTTATTCTCTTAGTGTGCTTACCGATTATTGATTATTAAGGTATTCTCTATTAAGATTCTCTATTAAGAATTATCTTAAAAGAAACAAAACAAAACATCTAACTGTTTTGTTTTCGTCAAGGACATCCTCAAAAGAAACGAGTAAATACAAACGATTTCGACGCAGGTGCTATCAGGTATTACAGAAGCCCGAATATGGTTTAAATATTGCGTTTTATTATGTGCGGAAATGCATTTATTGCTTTACCAACATTTCTTCGGAGAGAGATTTGTTGTCCTAATATTTCTAAAATGCGTTTTCGGTTACAAATAAACAATCATTGAGCCCAATTGTGCTACCTATTTATTTCTCTATCTCCCTATTCTCTCTCTTTCTCTCTCCTTGTCTTTCACATGCACATACACTTACTTTCCTTACTTTCACTGTGGTTCAAATGTGTGTTAGCCACAGGATATTTTAACCGCCAGAAAACATCGTAAATTTTCCTTGGTCCGGAAGTGAAAGAACTTCTTGGCTTGTTGAAGAGATTGTTCAACGATTATCTGATTATAAAAACAGACATTATCGGTTAATGGGTTACTGAATTAGTTGAGATGCGGTTGAACGAAATACAAAATTTCATAAGGAGATACGACCAGCGTAATATTTATTTTTAGTGATATTTATTTTTCCATTTATAACAACATATTTTGTTAATTTTCTGAAAAAGAAGAAGAATAAGAAGGAAACTCGAACATATTTTGTGTCTGTAAATGCGGTTGAAAGGTTAAAAGCATCGATAGGACTTTAAAAAAATTAAAGAAGAAACGAGGTTATAAATTTTAAAAATAATTTGATTTTTTCAGGATTAGGTGCAAATTGTAAAGGCATTGTTTTCTTGTAGACACTTTAGGAGCTAAACTTACTTCTAGACTCTTCGAGAAATTTCTTAAATTAATAAATAAATAAAACGGCAGGAAATGCATGAGTTTTAGTTGGTCCTCAAAACAACCGAATAAATTAACCATCATTGTGGTAACTAGAAATTTGTTATAACAGAGTCACCATCACTAAAACGTCAACAATCATTTTTGACAGCTCGTCATAATCGATGAGCCGTGGAAAATTTGCAGTTCCGTTTCTTGCTATCTTTTAATTTTAGAACATTCGAAACTCATTTGGGAAAGTGAGAATCAATTAACAATTAAATTTTTCGAGAAGGTGTTGACCGACGTTTGTGATGTTTTACAATAAAATGAAATGGCTAAGTACACAATGATATCATTTGTTGATCATTCGTGTGAAATTGTCCCGCCTTGTTTTTTGGGTGGTCGGAATGAGAAATGAGGAACAAGGAAATGAAATCAGAAATCACCAAGATCACTAATTTCAATAAAATTGATGGAAGGAAAGCTAGAAGTTTCAATAAAAATAATATATAAATTAAAAATATCGAATAAATAATAAATTATTTTAAAAATATAACATAATCAAATTTATGATTTTTATAATATTGCAAACATCGTGTTCCATTTTCATCAATATTGAAAATAAAAATATAATAAAATCATTTAATTTTTTAAAATTAAAATTAAGAATTCTGCCGTTTTATGTCAATAGTGAAATAATAATTTCCTGTTATTTTCATGTCATAATTTTGTGAAAATTGTATGCTATTAAAATTATGTACCTCTAGAATTTCTCAGAAAGATAATATTCAAAACAGAAATGTAAAAAATTGAAGGGGTTTTCAATTGGAGCGGATCCATGTTGAAATGAAAGAAACAAATCGCATACTAAAATAAATAAACGTCTAGTGTTCCAATTAAAAAATATTAAACAAAAAAATGCTGAAACCTATTTTAAATGCAAAAAACAATGACATTAGAAAAGTCATGAGGATATACTCAATAACAGCGAATGTAGGATTCCTTAAAGCAAGTTAAGATTTTCAAGAGATAGCTAGAATTAAAGCATAGAGTAAGAAATAGCGGCGCTGCTCGCTCGAAAGAGTGAAATGGCCGTTCCATATGTACTTTTCACACAACAATAAGCATTCACACTGCGTAATTCATACGCACACAAGCATAAATCGTCCATCTAATAACAATCTGATAATCAAAGCAATAACAAACAAGTAATAATAAAGTGAATACAAAGAGCGCCACGAAGAAATAAATTCGGCCGTCTCGTTTGGCAATCGTATTTTTATTCAATTCTTACTTCGTTCAGCATCCCGACCGACCGCTTCAGTTGGCCAATAAAGCGATATTGAGTGATTCGGTCTCTTGTTATTTCTTACTCTATGGTTTATTTTAGGTCACATTTATATATCACAGAATATCCATAGTATAAATCATATACAAGACAATGGCGGATGTAATGATAAATATGTCTGAGAAATAAATGGCAAAACACAATTATCTCACACTCGCCCAATAAACGAGGCCATTCAATGACATTCGAGCAAATAAATACTCGATGAAATATTGTGGAAAATCTAAGAGTTTGAAGAAGATTGTCAATCCATTCGTAGTCTGTGGAAAAATAGCCATTGAATGAAAATGAATATCGAAATGTTGAATCGAATGCAAAATCATTCGGGTTTATTAGAGATAGCTTACTATTAAAGTAAATTAAAAGTAATACTAAAGTATTGCTTTTTCTGAAAGGATCGCCCGTTTGTTCTATTCATTCGCTTTGGTATTACTGTATTATTCAGAGATTTCAACTGCATTGACACTTAATCCATCCATCATTCTTTCGATAGAATTTTTGAAACCACTTTTTCCATTTAACGGAAATATCCCGTTTGTTCCGTTTTTCGCTTTTTTTCGATTAGACAGACAGCCGAGAGGAATGGACGTAGAATTGTATTGAATTGCTGTCTACCAATTAAACCTGACAACCCTTCACGTGCTTTAATTTATGTGGTCTTTGTTGGGCATATAAAAACCGAGGATATCCGTGTGATATTTCATTACAATTAAAACTCGTTCTCGTGTAATGCGGTCTTCTCTATTGATGTGGTTCTGATAATGATGAGCTTATCAAATTTTGTAAACTATTTTAGAGACAACTTCTTAAAAGTTTTAATACATCTTATAAAAAATATACTTGTTATATTTTCAAAATAAATGTTACCGATTTGTTAATAAAACTATTTAGATCTTTCCTTTTTCTAATCTTTATATATTTTTTCTGATATCTAAAATATCTCCCTTCTCCTCTCTTGCTTTTTACAACCCATACCCTTTTATCAGATTTTGGAAAGGATTAAAACGACAAAAACTCACAGCAGTTTAAGGGAATTTCATAGAATTGTTATGAATTTTGATTGATTTGTCCTCACGTCAATTCACCCCAGTATCATCTGTCTATCAGCGTCTACCATAAAAGAGATTTTGAAGGTGGGCGGGGAGGGGGTAGAAAACAATACCACCTTCACACCTGCTGTCTGGTTTGGTCAGATTTTTCTAATGCTGCTTAAGAGTCATACTTATGAAAATATTGGTCTGTGTTTCACACAGGCAGTCATGTAACCTACAACAATTTTTATTGCATTGACCATTATTGTTTGCTTTACCTTTCTAAGGAGACAGTTAACTTTTTATGGTTTCTGTTAATTTCTCCTTTTTTGTATTATTTCAAAGTATTTCTTTTCATACAAAATTCATTAATTTTCCTCTTATTACTCCTTCTGCTAATTTTGAGATGGTTGTTATTGTTGTTGTTGGTGTTGTTATTGTTATAACGGATATGGCACGAGTGCTTAAACTACACTCAAAGAATGGTCAAGATGAAATCATATTAGGTATGAGATGAAATTCAGATGAAAAACCTCTAGATTTTAGACCTCATCCCTAGCTCTGGCTTATCGCGAACGACTTTCACTCCTGGTTCGTAAAAATGAATGGCAATGAAAGGATTCAAAGTAAAATAACCAAATTGTTTATTTTGAATGAAAGAAGTTGTTTCAAAAGGCAAGAAAAACATAAGGCATATTTTGTCCATTCGAACACTCGCCCGATTCAGCCTCTCTCAGGATTATTCCCTAATGTGTCGCTTCGGAGGATTATGTACGCTGCCAGGACGCTATGGTATACTATTTATGGTAGGGCTTAACACACAACATATTGTAATTTCATGTTTTGTATAGCGTGTTTTCACTTTATAAACTTTGTCCACAACAACGTGTAAAAAGAGCATTCTGCCAAAATAATAAATTGGTACGTGGTTCCAACGAAAATATTCTATTAAAAACAAATAAAGTTTTGCAATGATTTTCTCGCGTCCTCGTCGCATCCTCCGTCAAATATGTTTTGGAGGCAAACAGGTTTCGGCGATGTGCCATCCTCTGTGCCATCCGTGCATAATTCATTCGTTGTGATTCGACCCAGAAATAAAAATTCAGGAATTGCTTACTAGGTTTCTTACTAGGTTTTTTATTTGTTTGATATTTTTAAAAATTCCCGTCTGACTTTCCTTTACGGCGTTTGCTCAATTGGTTTTCTTCGGGAAATATAAGTTTGGCATAATCTGGATAAAATAGGGGTTTTCGAGTTTTGTACGAAGATCACCCATAAAGGTCATTAAAAAAATAAACTAAGAATATAATAATTATTTGTTTAAACTTTAAACGATATTGCAGAATGGCAACAAATTTTCTAGAAAAAGAGAGCTTCACGAAATATCTTCTAAATGAAATGAGCATTCCTTGCACTAATTTTTTCCAAGACTAATTGCGTCTGATTTACTCCATCTTGACACCACGCTTATGAGCATCGCAAAAATTACACCTTACAAATGGTGGAAAGTGTTCTCTAATTGACAGCAATTTAATAAAATTGTGTGTCACCAATTTAAGGTCCATTCCTCTCGGCTGTCTAGTCAAAAAAATTTGTCAGAATGGCCAAAGCATGCAATCGATGGTGGTAACATACAGATGGCTGGCCCGGAAGGAAACAAATATAACATTTTGAGCAATGATTAAGTAACCCTCAACGACATCCGCAATCGCATTAATATCGGCACAACAATGACAGAGTTCCGAGTGTGGGTCATCCATTCTTGCCTAATGGCAGTCAGCAATTTCAATTTTTAAATGTCTACCCCACCGACACCCTAATCGCAGTAGTCGCTTAACGCCTGTCGCGTGCTTGAGCGTATGCGTACGAAATATTACAGCTTACGCGAATCCACCCTTATTAGACAGACAGGGTGAGTTGCTCGATTTTGTACATTATACTTGATTGCGTTTCTCCCCACCACATTATCACCAACACGTCTTCTTCCTCTTCTTTCTCATCCACAACTCAACCCTGATTGGTTTCTGAACTGCTTTCCCGAGTTTGGTTTTAATTGCGTTAAGAAACCGGATTTCACGCAATTACTATCGAGGCAATCGTGCTTGTATTCGTTTGTGGCTCGCCAGAGAAACTTCAGTTTGAAAAGAGAATAAAAGAGGGAAAGATGGTAAGGTTTCCGACATGAATTTTACTGAATTATGAAAAAATGGCGTATGTTATTTGATGAACGTATTTTGAAGGAATACTTTCAGAAACGGACTTAACGGAAGACGATTTACGATATGGTGTACAGTACGAAAAGAAACCTTCTAGTAGAAATTTATACAATTTTTCAAATATATGAAATTATTCGCCTAGGTTTCAGTTTTTATAATGCAACCTAGAAGGTTTCTACTCGTACAGTACACCATATCGTATATTGGCATTCACATCTTGATCGTCAATAGCTTTGACTCTTTATTAAACCTCACCAATTATGGCCAGTTTCATCACCCAGTATATCGACCTTCGACATCGACTGCTGAATTTTTAAAGACGCTCAAATTTAACTCACTTCCACATTTCGTTCCGTCTCATAGACGCGGAGTTAATGAAAACGAATGCGTCCATCGACCACGACCATAGCGATTGTATTGACATGTTGAGGTTTATACATAAAGTTATGACGTCCACAAAAACATTACTTAAATTTAGCCATTTTGGCAACTTTAATTTCTAGTGACAAATAAACAGAATATAAGATATTTGATGTTTGGCATTTATTCCTTAGAGATAACTCTCATTATAATCTCCATTGCCATTGAGTTTTATAAATGCGACTAAATAACTAGCTTCATAAATAAGATAAATTGTAATAACAGTTTACGTTGCGGTCAATGTTGTCTATGCTCCGTGGGAATATCTCGAGAAAGGATTGACAAATTTACAGTATTCCAGTATATACAGAATTATGGAATGTGATGTGGTCGAATACATTGGCGTATGTAATATCTTTTCTTGGTGTAAAAAACCCAGTTTGTATTCCCCCAAACGATTTTAACAACGTGCGAATGTCCTTCTTCTTTCAGTTACTACGGGTGTTGAAAGTGTGGTGAAATATTTTCAAAAATAATTTATTCGCAAACAGTACTAATACAGATCTCTTATTATCATCCCTTCTTTGTCACTTGTGTGTTCTCTCGATGTGTGTTCTCTCGATAAATTACACAAGAAAATTATTGTTGTGATTTAGACGCATTGTGACTTGTCTTATTGATAATTATCGGCTTATTGATAATTGCCTTATTGATAATTATGTCTTACGTGGATAATTATCGGCGCTAACTTAAATGACCTTACGCTTATTTTTCCATACTTAGTTTTTAGTAAGTGTATACGTGCGACACGTCTAACATACCACACGATCTTTCTTTATAAATAAAAGAACTTATAGCGTTAACAATTTCTTGTCTTCTAAAATATAAATTTATAAAGCAATTCTTCTCTCAATTATATTTTCTTGTCTTCTAAGATATCTGGATATGTGGAAATTCAGTTTCATGTCTTGACCACCCAAAACATTTCACACGAATCACCACTAGGCGGAGTCATTGCGTACTTCGCTTATTGTCGAGTATACTGCTCTGTCGTTTTATGACACAAAATTAAAAATTAACTTCGGCCAACGCCTTTTCGAAATATTTCATTGTTATTGATTTTTCATTTTCACAAAAGATCTTCGTATACTCAAAAATTTCACCAGAATGATACGGAAAACTGTAAATTTTCTACGGCTCATCGATTATGACGAGCTGTCAAAAATTATTATTGGCTTTTAATTGACGGTAACTCTATTATAATATATTTGTAATTTTATAGTCTACAATTTTATCATTAATTTATTTGGTTGGAAGGCATTCGTTTCTTCATCGGACTCATTTCGATGACAATACGTTTAAAATGAGAAGACTGTCGGATAGTGTTAATGACAGTCTAGCCCTTAAAGAATCTAAAAGGGATCAAAGGCATCGAAGTTTCGATCTAATTCAGTAAAAATATAATATCTTTCTAAATTTCTAACTTCGATCTTGCTTTAAATATTTTTAGGGTCCCATTGATCCTTTTAAGCTTTCAACCGCATTTTATGTCAGAAAAGGATGTTCGGATTCGCTTCTCCTTCCTTTTTTCATTAGAAAATTAACACAATATAATATTCAATATTCGTATCGCAAAAATATATTTACAAAAAGGACATTCAACGATAAATGGAAAAAGAAATTTTAGCTCCCTGATTAAAATGTCCTGCCGGTCATCTCTTTTTATGAAATTCCACATAACGTTCAACCGCATCTCAACTAATTGAGAAACCCAATAATCAATAATATCTACTTTAGTAATCACATAATCGTTGAACAATCTTCTTAACAAGCCAGAGAGTCTTTTTCTTTCAAAGAAAAGCGGACGTGTGTGAGACAGAGCGAGATAGAGAGATAAATAGATAGCATAATTAGGCTGAAGGATTATTTATTTGCAACCTAAAGTATTAGGATAACAATTCATTATTAGGATAAAAATCTCCTTTCTCTTCCGCCACTTCGCGCCAATTCAAATACATTCTTCCCCTTCCTTTTATTCAGAGATTATTTGCAACATTGAATTTCTCCCCTTCTCGTCATCGTCCTGAATTTGAATATCAAAGAAAGGCTGGAAAAACAAGACAAGGATTTCCGTTCATCATAAGACATAATATTTAGACCGTAATCGGTCTAAGTTCTTCTGTGATAACCGGAAGTACCTGTGTTGAAATCTTCCGCACACACTCGTTGCTTCTGAGGATGTCCTTTGAGAAAACAAAACTATGGAGAGTAAGTAATGCCAGCGATAATTGACTTGTCTTGTTTTCTCTAAGAAATGAACGACGAGCGGACAGAATCCATTAAAAGAATTTTTAAGGGAGAATATTATCTTTTCTTAAATCCTCACAACGATGTGAATGGCTGAAGACTCTTTTGTTAATCTTTGCATTACTACTAATTCTGTTAACTGTTAATTTGGTGAAAATATTTTTAGATTTTTTCAATATAGTTGATTTTCTACAGATCAATTGCAATCGAGAGAAATCATTTCAGTGATAGCGCGCATAATTTGATACAGAAAAAAAAATTGAGAAATCGATTTTAGGAGCCTTATGGTGAACATCTTTCGAATAGTTTACAGATGAATCGCTGCGGTAGATGAAATTAGGGTTTCTCTTTATGAAAGTAATCAGGAGAGTCCAAATTAGCATAAGAAGTGCACTGGTCCCTTCCACCCCGACAAATAAATTCAAAATTTCTAACAATCACTACAATTTAACTACTTTTTTCCCCTTTTTCTAACAGACAACTTTCAAAGACTTTGTGAAAGAAATATTATCTTATTTAATTCATTACTAAGGTGTTCACATTCTTCTATTGCTTTGAATGTCTTCTTATAATCTAAAGTCAAAGTCTTTTACTCTAATTTTAAAACGGGTTTAAACCCCTTACGAGAATCTAATTTGTGAATTTTAAATGTTTAAAATTTATTTAAAGTTTAGTAATTTGTAGAATCTTTGCAGCGGTAATAATAATATGAAATGTCCATTAAATGGGCTGAGCTTCTAAACTAAAGCACATTTTTCATTTCGAACAATAGAATAAATGTTAAACGATTTACATTTTATATCCTTTAATTTGCAAATTCCAAAAACTAATGGGCTGTTCTTACAAAATAAAACAAACTCCAGGAAAAGCATTAAAATCATTGAACGAAATCTCGTAATCTCGCTTAAAGCCTCGGATAACCGCTTAATTTATTCCTTTTTCGAGGACAAAGGTATGATTTGAGAAGCAAGCGGAGTTAATCGATGAAGGTGAACTATTACGAAAATTTGTCACGGACGGTTTCACAAAACTAAAGGATAATACACACGCATATATATACATACGATACGTAAAGATCGATTGCGCATTGCAGAGATTATTAGAATATATTGCTAATTTTTTCTAATTTTTCTTGGAAAATTCTCGAATTTTAAAAGCGTTTATTAAGTAAAGGATTCGCTGGTGTTAAAGGCTCTTCTGGGTAATCTGAGAAATTCCTCTTATCCCTCTAAGCCCATGCGCAGATAGACAAGACAGCCACCAACAAGGTGTTGACATTGTAAAACACGCTACACGCTGTAGACGCTAATCTTGAGAATTAGCGAGAAAAATAACAAAACAATGGAAGGGACGGATGCATTGCCAACAATGTGAAAACAGGAGTAAATGCAATAAATAATAAAAACGTTTGCTTTCTGTGCTTGTTTCTAGAAAAAATCCTTTTCGAATTAACGCCCACTAGAAAAATGACGGACTCTGCTAAAACAAATTGTTGTGTAAGAAGAATTACAGATTAAAATCATCCCATGGTGGGAGAAGTGGGACTCGATCAAGCCATTAAAACACAGTGGAATTCCGAAAAAATCATACGAATAAATTTGTGCTCTTGGAAAAAGTTATTTTCATAAATATGAAATTAATGAATCGCTCCAAAGATATTAGGCTTCATTGGAACGTGTTCAAACCCTGTGCCTCTGTCTCTCACTTTCCACCATTCACTCCTTCTCCATTTCTTAAAGAACAGATGAGGTGAATTATGCCATTAATAAAACAGCAAAACCGAATTCAAACCACAAGAATGAGAAAACCAGAAAGCATCTATTTATGGGAGAGGTGCTGCCGCTTCGGTGTAACAATGATGATGATTGCAATGTAATAAATTCATAAGAGATTCTTAAAAGATTTATGACTAAAACTTGGTCCAATTATTTTTCTGTGACTTCAACAGAGAACTCTTTTTCTAAAATAATTCAAATAATCACGTGATGATAATTTATGAAAAGATATTCTCGGGCTAATTTTCGGTGGATTTCAATAACCGGTAGTTTTAAAACTAAACTAAGGGAATACTACATTCTATAGAGTCCTACTAGTCCATTCTGGAATTTAATTTTTTCTTATTCTATAACATTATCCATATCTTGAATTGCTTCTCTTCTCACTATCTTTTTCTTTATGATCACACCTACCTTCTAATGCTTAATGTCACCATCTTGCATCATCATCAACATCAATCCTTATAACCACAAGTAGTTTCTCCTCTGGATATTTTATGCGTCCAATAAGTTCCAAAGACGACGATTCAACCGGTGATAACGCGTTAGAACAGAGAAATTCTCGCGGTGAAAAGAAGCCTTTCTGCATACAAGTTTCTTCTGTGTTGACGATCTTGACAAGCCGCGATATCATAGTCCTCAATCAAAAAATATTCCGTCAGTATTGTGAAGTTTTTGTTGTTATCAAAATTAGTAAGCCATGCGGCTCAAACCAGGTCGCCTACGTTCAATTTGTGCCTTTAAGCATAGAGTAAGAAATAACAAGAGTCACAACCTTGAACAAAATATTTTTCTATGGTCGGTCCAGCGCTGGACCGATTTCTCACTCAATAATGAGTGGTTCGCTCTCTCTCATTCACTTTCTATAGCTTTTGCTTTGTTTTGCACTGATGCTCTATAAATATTTCGGTTGTTAACAATTTTTTGTTGGGCTTGCTACTCTTCGTGATTTTATTCTTCGGCGTAGTCAACACGCAGAAAAGGCAAGATTTGTGTTGAAAGGGAAGAAATTTGCATGGATACTTTTTAATAGCCGATATTATTGGCGTGAGAGAGTGATATTTACATCGGCAATTGTTTTTGTAACTAGTCAAATTTTATTAAAGCGCATCATATCGAAAGTTTGTATGTGTGTGAATGTGAATGAATAATGTAATTTACGGCACAACATTAGTTTTTTATTTTTTTTTTGCAGTATGCAAGGCCATCGTAGGCCGTTATTTCTTACTCTATGCTTTAAGTTAGTTAATGCGAAAACGAACAGAAAAATAACGTAAAGAATTTCCACTGCTAAATTTCAAAATTTACTAATCAACTAACGAATCAGTGTAAATCAAACAACAATTCAATTAATTCAGGGCAAGATCAGAAACCCTCCCCGGAAGGAAAACGCACGCCAAGCACGCGTTAAGCACACGTTAAACCTGGCTAAGGTGCCAGGTGTTCATTTATTACACTTGGCAATTGTTCGCTTGCATTCCACTTCACAATTTGAAACCGCTCTTTTGTTAGTGGCTCCACCTCCGTTTCCCACCACAATTTCACCATTTTCACTCTTGCATGATTTGACAAATACGTCACGGAATCCGTCATCGATTTCATTGCTTCGGTCTGGCACGTCCTCTGAGTCTCTTATTTGCGGCTTTATATGAGATCCTGATTCTTTGAAATGCAGAAATATCAATGCGTACATTCAAAATCACTAAGCAGTTTACGCTGACACTTTGTGCTGGCTCAGCGGCGGCTGTATTCCTCAGCATTCTTTCTCTATCGATCACTTTCCTTACTTATCGTGTTTATTTCATTTGTTTATTTACTTTTCGAATGGCATGAAGACAACTTCCATTGACAGCAGCGTTCAAGCGGAGTAAACTAATTACGGATTCAGAATACAGTCAAGATCGATGAATTTAGGGTGCAAGATGGCGCGTGGCTGCCACGCAGAAATTAAAATGACGATATCCTAGGAAATTATTCATACATACTCTTTTAGTTTACAAATTGTAAAAAGGAAAAGTATAGTAATAACACAAATATAAAAACATTAATATCAATTTATTGTTTAACTAAAATATAATTAAATAAAAATATCATTTTCGGAATTACGAATTAATTTGGTGCATTTTAAGATCATGCGAGTCATCTGGAAATTTCTGAAATCCACCTTGAGATTGTTATATTTTTATATCCCTTCCGTGTCTCGAAAGAATTTGTTCAGAAAATGCAAAAATAATATTTTGGAATTTTAATTAAAATTTTGCTATCTCCGATCCTTTGACAGGATTTGACAGGAGCGGACAGACTAATAGAATGGACAACCCTTTTGAATAGTATGAGTTTCCACTTACTGAAGGGAATAAAAAACAAAAAGATAAAACATAATCAGTCGCCAAACGATTTATCACATACACAGGTGTCGCTTCGACAAAGTCGATCTACGTTTTCGGTTTTCCTATTGGAAAAACGCATATCAGTGCATTCACCCGATAATCATCTACTAGATTTTTTTGGATATTGCTTTAAACTACACATTTTTTCAAACGATAGATTCATTATATAATTTGCAAAACTGAAAAAGTGATTAATTTTACAAAAATTAGTAAACCTGTGAAAAAGGCGAAACATTTAATTTTTCTGTACTTTATGTACCCACCATACAAATATATTAAAATGAATTTTCTACATTTTTCAGTTGTTCATTAATTTTCTTATACAGTTGATTTCGATTTATTTCAATTATTGATTATATTTTAGTTATTTCTTCGTCGTTTTACCCCTTTCGTGACTCTTTAATGTATTTACGGGGGCTTACCATACAAAGCAGTGAAAGCTCATCATGGACGAAGTATAAAGTAAAGGCGATTCTTAACATTCGGTGGTGCTATTACGAAGTACAAAAGGAATGGTCCAAGTGAGCATTAGTGGCTGCCACCTTGTCTACCCACCTACCCACTTATGAAAGAAACTAAGTTCCGTTTTATTATTATTCGGCTTTTGAATCTATACGATTCGATAAATCTCGACTCATCGATTTTATATATATTTGAAAGTAATGAAAGAGAAAAAGAATACTCATTTGTTAAAAAATCTGAAAACCTTGCATGCGTCGGGTTTCTCAATAAGCACATAACAATTTGAATCATGAACTGAATAAAATCTAAGGTTCATTTTTGTGGTGAAATTTCTTCAACAACAGCGATTAGAAATCCTGAAATTCTTGACTAACATCGGAGTATTTGGATACAAGTTTACATCAATTGTCGATCATAATATATATATATATATATATATATATATATATATATATATATATATATATATATATATATATATATATATATATATATATATATATATATATATATATATATATATATATATATATATATATATATATATATATATATATATATATATATATATATATATATATATATATATATATATATATATATATATATATATATATATATATATATATATATATATATATATATATATATATATATATATATATATATATATATATATATATATATATATATATATATATATATATATATATATATATATATATATATATATATATATATATATATATATATATATATATATATATATATATATATATATATATATATATATATATATATATATATATATATATATATATATATATATATATATATATATATATATATATATATATATATATATATATATATATATATATATATATATATATATATATATATATATATATATATATATATATATATATATATATATATATATATATATATATATATATATATATATATATATATATATATATATATATATATATATATATATATATATATATATATATATATATATATATATATATATATACATATATATATATATATATATATATATATATATATATATATATATATATATATATATATATATATATATATATATATATATATATATATATATATATATATATATATATATATATATATATATATATATATATATATATATATATATATATATATATATATATATATATATATATATATATATATATATATATATATATATATATATATATATATATATATATATATATATATATATATATATATATATATATATATATATATATATATATATATATATATATATATATATATATATATATATATATATATATATATATATATATATATATATATATATATATATATATATATATATATATATATATATATATATATATATATATATATATATATATATATATATATATATATATATATATATATATATATATATATATATATATATATATATATATATATATATATATATATATATATATATATATATATATATATATATATATATATTGTGTAGGAATACGCGAACCAGTGTATCCATTATTAGATATTGCAGTGTTAGTTAGGCAGCACATCGCAGCCATATTTGGCTTATGTTTTTAATAGATCACGTTATCTCAGAAATTAGAGACAATTTGATATGCCTCAGACTTAAAGGTTACTCTGCTGATTTTATGTCAGATTTTTATTGAAAACCTCTTTGCAATTATTTCTTGATATATTTTCTCTTAATTATATTTTTATTTTATTTTTATATATTATTTATTCAATAGTGTGGAGTGGAACCCCACCGGACATTAGTCCGTTCCTCATGTTTGGTTTTATATTATTGGATGTTTGAATTAATCTATTCATATGACTTATATTTATTTAGTATTTTATAATATTCATCAGTATTTCATAACACTTTCTTAATATTATTATAAGCATTAAATATAATACAAATATTTTGTTTAGATTTTGACGAATAATGTTAAGATATCAATAATGGTACCAATAAATATAACTAACAAATAAAATTGAACTTTCATATAGTATAAGAGTACTGTGTGACAATGAGTACATTTATAAACATATTCTGCTGTTTCGGGATGATGTTAAACTGTCCCGGTCATATTCTAAGACATCAGACACTCTTCTTATTCAAAAGGATTTGGATGATTTAATTGAATGGTGCAAAATAAATTGCTCGAAGCTGAACCTAAACAAATGTAAACAGATTACTTTCTCTCGTTCGCGCCCGTACTTCGCCAATTATTGTATCCATGGTCAGGAGCTGAGTGTTGCCGAAACAATTGAAGACCTTGGTGTTATTTTCGATCGCAAATTACGATTTAATGCTCATATTAATCATATTGCGAGTAAGGGTAGCAGCGTCTTGGGTTTTATAAAACGCTGGGCGAAAGAATTCGACGATCCATATATTACAAAAACTTTATAGATATCGTTAGTGCGGCCCATTTTGGAATATGCTTCGCCAGTTTGGAGCCCAAAAATTGTTTGCTACATCACGTTAATATAATCGATACAAAAACAATTTTTGCTTTTCTGTCTCTGCAACCTGAGATTGGATTCCAATTTAAGATTGCCATCACATGAATCCAGGTTAGAACTAATAAATTTGCCGGCTTTGGTTAATCGAAGGATAATGCTGAATTCCACCTTTATATTGAAACTACTATATGACGTCAGGGCCTCTGCGCATCTATTGAACGACATTCATATTTTCGTTCTCCGATGTTCTTCGAGACGATATGAATTCCTTCGTTTACCATTTTACAGATCGTCATTTGCACAGAACGAACCTCTTCGAAGTGCTTGTTCTGATTTGAACTTTGTATTTCCGGTGGTTAACTTGTCAGATTCTATTCTTGTTTCAAAACAATTTTTAATTTTTTATGTAACCGCATTCAATAGCCTATACTCTTGTTATTTACTCTTGTATTACTATAAGGCCAAGGTTTGGTTTAGTTAATGAATGAATAAATTGAAATTGAAGTTGAATAGAGTTGTAAAAATTTGAAAATAGAATATTATGCAATTTAATTTACACTACTCGTGGATTTTATTAATAAGACATCGGTATCAGTTTATATATTATTGCTTTTCGAATTCACTGCCTGATTTCCATATTACCAAAATAAAAACCGTTTAAGCAATAAGCATAAACAGTAAACGATACCTTAAAAAGCCATATTTGGTTCAAATTATCTTTTCAATTAGGATTATTAGTTTTATATAAGTTCTTTAATCACATTTTTATATTTCATTATTTTTTTCTTTTTTTGGACCTCGTTTTTGTCTTCGAATAAATAAATAACGAAATATGAATTAGTCGCATGATTTTCAATAGTATTTTCAATAGTTTTTAATAGTAGTTTTCAATAGTATAAAATTGCATTTTATAGAATCAAGAAAACATACGTTCGTTAAAAACCGTCAAGAGGCTATGCCGCAATTCCGCAATGATGACATTTATCAATTGTTTTATTTGCGATATTATTTGCGGTTAAATTTTCTATGACACGAATTTACAAACTTGAAACTGTTATTTAAGAATACTGTGAGACGAGCACGAAATAGGTCAAACAACCGCAAATGCGCAAAACCACTGACTCGATTGGTACGTGGCGCAAAAATAAATCTAATTTTCTTCCAAAACGGCACTAATATGATCAGACTTTTTCACAGTCCAATGGGTACATTTTTATCTGTTGTTTACAATAAAAAGTATGCCCGAAGAAGCCCGAAGACAATAGGCAAACCTTTAGTTGAAAGAATTTTCCTTCGAAACACACTTCCGTTTATTGATTTAAATCAAACCTTTATCAAGTAATCAAAACATAGGATCAGTACTATAAAACTCATTAAATTCCTCTTTACAACGATACACAATTACCTGTATTTCAGCAATACATTAGTAGTCTACTTAATACATACTTCTGAAAAAATGCGTTTTCTAATGTTCGAAAAATTCTACTTTTCCGGTTTGTAAGTCTCGAGAGGCAAATCTAATAAAAAACGAAATGTGATATCGAGGTATTGTCAGTTCCCTATTAGGAATAATAAGCTCTGCGCTCTATGAAATCGGCCCATTGTCCAGCGTGCTAACCTCTCTCCGCCTCTCTATTAAATCTCATCGACATTAATTTGCGTTGATGCGCATATCAAACAATCGGCATCTCAAACAAAGTCAGGAATAATAAACCCAAACGAATGCTCCGGATCGATTCAATCAAACCGATAAAAATGACGGATTTTGTCAAATCATCCGAGAACAAAAATAATTTTTTGATCGCAAGTAAATGATAGGGTTTAACGTTTGAAGTGGTAAACAAGCAAACAATTGTCATGCGTTCCCTTAAATGAGTGCTTGAAGTGTGTTTAGCATGTGCCTTTCTTCCGCTTAAATTCTTCCTCGGGGCCTGCGGTGAATTAACTGAATTGTTGCATAACTTATTTATTACGTTTTTCATTTATTGATTTGGCATTGATTCAATTTACTTTAGAAGATATAAAATATTCTTTCAAGGAGTTTAAGTAAATATTCTAGATTTTAAGATTTTTCTAGGATAATCGTCACTCTTAAGCCGAATGTCAGTACATTTTTTGACAGTAATGATTAATTTTTTATTATTGAGTTAATAAAATTAAGTAATAGAATTACTTTTCTCAAAGTCCAATAATATAAATTATGTTCGGATATCTTTTGAGCAAATTTTTAAAAAATCTTTTAATTCTATGATTGCCTCCAACCGCCGCGTAGTTTGTCTATTTATGTAAATTTAGTCTCAGTGTTTTTTTTTTTTTTGAGAAACACACGCCCATCTCATGACTATATATACATGCACGATCGTGTATATAAAGCATTACTACAACCAGTTCTATTGTAAAAGAACCTTTACATTACTGAGGAAATGTGGTTTAAGGTCAAAGCTCGCCAACACAGAAAAACTGGTATGAAAAAAGGTTCAGTATATCGTGAAAGTTCCGCGGATTGAGGATTATAATATCTACGACTTGAAAAACTTAAAAACAGTTACATGCAAAACTTTGGTTGTCAAAATGAGATGAATTCCAAAGGAATAGAAATCGGCTAGAAGTTGGTTTTGGTCTGTGTCTGTGTGTGGTCTGTGTAAAATTAAGAGATTCGCTTGATATCTTATTTCGTTGCTAACACTTAGTTAAATTAAATGAGATTTGAGCACCATTCTCTACAATTGAAATAACAGGATCAGAAATTATTTGTTCACCAAAAACAAGGAACGATGCAATAAAATTTGTCTCAAGAAATATCTAAAAATAGTTAGTTGTCCCTAAAACCAACATATTTTACAGATGCTCTTTACAACCAATCGCAGCCAATCCGTATCAATTCTTTAAAGGTAATCCGAAATTTCACAGAGTAAAAAAATTATCAAAAAGGGTTGAACAAGAACTGCGTCGAAAACGGTTGACTGGTTGAGGTTAGGTTTTTTAGGATGAATTGTAAAGCTTAAACTAAAAAATGAAAAAGCAACAGCATCACACAGAAGATTTTCCTCAAAACCACAACCCCTTTTTTGGGAGGATATGTCGTATCAGTTAAAGATAAAAATTCTTAGGACGCTTTCTAGTGGAAACTCCTTTTTAAAATAAAAAAATTTTATGTATAGTTCTTTTTGAATTAAAATGCTTTATTTCGTTTTTAAAATTTCGTAATTTGTTTCGAAATTGATTTTTCTAATACTCCAAAAACAATTGAATTATAATTCTCTCTTTGTAATAATAAAAATACGAAAATACAAAAAATACCTTTCTTCTAGGTAAAATTAAACGAAGGCTCATCATTGAAAAAGGAAATGCAGTATTTCTTAAGATTCTTCAAAGCTACTAAAAGCAATTTTTCGTTTACTTGAAATGAAAACATTTTTTCCCAAAAATATCCTTAACCTTACTAAACATTTTTTAAAACTTTCTACAGGAAATGGAAGCGTTAAGTTTAAAAAACATGTTTAGTAAACTCACACTCAAGGTTTGTGTCCCGGGTGGATTTCCTTGTAGTTAAAATTTTTAAAAACGCCATAATTCAATTTAAGTATCGAACATTTCTGCATAATATCAAAAGTGAAAATAAATATTTGTTGGTACTTTCCGATTTCACCATCGTTTGCGAATTTCGCCTTCGCAGTAAATGTAAATGTTACTAAATAGTAAATGTCACTTGCGCTTAGTTCATATTCAGTCGTGAATTGAACTGAGAGAAGGAAATATTGAAATAAATTAATGTCATGAAAAGGAGAATGACACAGAAATCGTCGATGGTAAAATATCCATAGAGTACACAACTACTTTCTTTAAGCTCCTTCATTTATGCTCCGCCGAAAGCTCGTTATAAGTAACTATAAATTGACAAGAAATGTGCTATAGTTTTTTGTAATGGTGTTTTGATTCTGAGTTATACAAAATGATAGTCTTATCACACTTCACCAGAATATTTTCTGAATTTATAGTGGATGTGATGGCGTTAAAATTAAGCAGACGCAAACCTCTTGATCGCAGCTCGTCTAATAGATTGCAAATTCATTACACCTTATCATCCCGAATTTGCAAGAAATTCTGCTAATTAATCATTGAGACACAAAACAGTCATTCGTTTGTATTTGTGATCGTAATAAAAAGATTTCCGTGGCCCGAACTAAATGAAAGATTTTTTATATAACAAGAATTATAAGATTAATCTTTCATTTCAGAATTTTAGTTCACGATAATTTATAAAAACTTAATTTAAAATAGCTTACGTGTCAAATGAAAAATTTTAGGTACAGGGAAGAATTTTGTGATATACGTTTAGATACTGAATATTGTTTATTCGTGAATTATTTCGCCTAAGATAAAAACTGAAAATTTCTTAAGTAAATATTATTTACTTGAAATTTATCTTGGAAGAAGTTTGGCGTCAGATATTTAGCTCATATCTTTGTAGAGCATCCACACTAACTTATGGTGCTTCGGGGATATATAAAAGAGAAGCAACTTGATTAACGTCAGTTTATCTCCTGCGTCTTCTTAGTTCAAATAGAGGAAATCTTTATAGTTCTTTAAAATGAAACGTTTATTAGTTTTCGTTTTCGCACTGATAGCAGTTGGTGCCAAGGGAAGTGCTCATCCGTCAAATTTTCAGTATATGGTAAAACTGGAAGTCTCTAAAGCAGGCCAATGTTCCGTATGCAGTGGATCGTTTATAGACCCAAATTGGATTCTGACGGCGGCACATTGCGTTCATGGGTAAATCGAGTCGAAAGCTCAGGAACAACTTTTACAGAAAATTCTGACCATTAATTTTTCACAGGATGGATTCTGTAGTCGCATACATTGGTCCTCCGTTTGAAGGCAATTGCAGCACCGGCTACGAAATTAATAAAAACTCGATTGTGGTCCATGAGTTTTTCCGAGAAGCAGATCAATTTACATATCGTTATGACATCGCATTGATAAAATTTACCCGGAGAACATCATGCCGTCCAAATAAACCCATTCGATTTCTCGATGAAAAACCCCAAACAAAACATTACGGAAACAAATCGGTGGCTTTTGTTCAGTTTTCTTCATCATGCGGTCAATCACCGGCTTTACTGACTGTGCAGCCTGTTATCGGTGATCTTCACTGCCCGCCGAGAGTGATTTCGGGTGTGTCAGATGGACCAACAGAGGAGGAGGTGTTGTGTGTACCTGCACTTGATTATGGGGGATCATGTGATGGCGATACCAGCACTCATTTAGTTATGGGAAATTCTGACGTCGAGCTCATTGGAATCATGACAAGTCCAAGGGAAGAAGATTGTGAAAGGAACGAAGCAATAGCTTCTGACATTATCTTTACCGATGTGCACCAATTCAAACCTTGGATCATAAACACATTGAAGAGAGTGGGCTTAAGTTCTGAACGATCTATGGTAAAGTTGAACATCTACAAAGAGGGGGAGTGTTCGGTATGCAGTGGCTCGTTTGTGCACCCAAATTGGATTTTGACTTCCGCTCACTGTGTTCACGAGTAAGTATTTCAAAGGATCAAGGTAAATACTTTTCAATATCTGACGACATGGTTTCCGTAGTGCAAGTTCAGTGGTCGTAGATGTTGGTAGGCACTTCAGTAGCTCCTGCTCTATGAGTTACGCCATTAACAAAAACGCAATCATCGTCCATCCATCTTTTGAAATGGTGTATAATTTGTTTGGGTACCTTGCAAAACAATCTCATGACATCGCTTTGATAAAATTTATGAAAGAGACTTCGTGCGAACGATATTGGATTGCCCGCCTACCCGACGAGAATGCTAAGAGGTATTCTCTTTCCAATGCATATTCAGAATTTATTCGCTTTGGGCAATCGTGCAACACATCCCCATCGAAACTCTTTACTACTACTGCGTTTTTAACAGTCGTCGGTGATGATCGTTGCAAGCGTAGATCTATAGGAGATGCAATAAGAGGGCGTATGGACGAAGACCAAATATGTGTTTTCACCAGATTCACCAGCGAGACTTGCTACGGTGATACTAGTGGCCACTTATTCAGAGAAGGAACTCAAGAGCTCATTGGTATTATGTCCCGCCAACCATACCAACCGTGCTTATCCGTCGATGAAGTTACTTTCACGTGGGTTGGTTATTACGTGAGTTGGATCAAGTCTCATTTTACAGAAATCGCACAGAATTGAATAAAAAATTTTCTTACCTATTTTATTAAAAAGAGAAATGTTGAGAAATCGCACAGAATTGAGTAAAAAATTTTCTTACCTATTTTATTAAAAAGAGAAATGTTTAATAAATTGTGCTGCACTTCCGTTTTCCTCTTGTTCCAGTTTTTCTGGCCGCTTATGCGGGTGGGTGTGGGTATAAAGAATGAAGAGTTATGAACGAGGAAATAATTTTGGATCTTTGTGTTTTAAAAACATTAAAAACAGGGGCCCCAGAGTCCAATTTATAGTCCGGAAATTGTGCAATAAAAGAAATTTAAATAAATAAAGATAAATAAAAAAATAAATAAAATTTTAAATAAATAGTGGGTAAATGGCAACCCATTCCTTCGTGGGCTTCAATAAATGTCTCTAACAAGGATTTCATTCGTTATAAGATTGCACATTATGTGCATACAAGTTGTAAACAAGATAGTGTCGGTGAGGTGAGTTTAGATTATAAACTAAAAAAGCGCAATCTAATTAAAACCAGGAAGGGAATGGTAACTATGGTATGGTATGGTATGGTATAGTATGGTAACTATGGTGCTTATGGTAAATGGTTTTGTGTGATCTTACATTTTATCATTAATATTTAACTTAAGCACAAAAATACTACAATACTTTTAAAGCGTGTTTTATTTTTAATGTTATTCCGTGGAAAAACAGCATTTGATTTGAATCCATATTAAAAGGAAGCCCAAGGAAAGGTTGCCATGGAGTAATTTCGAGAAAAACTATTTGAAAAAAATTTTCGAAAAAAAGTATTTGTTGTATTATTCTGTTATTTCTAGAATTAATTAACTTTATGCCTTTAATCTCTTTTGAAGCCTTACAAAATTTAGAAAAATGGTGATTGTTAATTGATTGATATAAACAATATCTGTAAATGTCGCAACCCTTAATTCATTCACGGTAAGAATTTCATGATAAATTATTCGATGGAATTTTCACCACAAGGCTTTAAATACGTATGTCTAAATTTTTTGACACTCGTTTTTTTCAACACAGTGTTTTTTCAACACTGTCCCCTCCAGCTCTTTCATATTAATTAAGTGCTAAATGACAAACTTTTAACTAACTCGCGTTCGGGGAAAACCCTGGGTTTCCGACCTACGTTGATTTTACGCACCGTCTGTTTGATTTCTATCATCTTATACACTTTATATATTATTCAAGAACCCAACACGTTCCGGGCATAACCTGGGAGATACTATAATAAAGTCCATTAATTTTTTAATATTAAAATTAAGGATTCAGCCGTTTTCGTTTCGATAGTGAAATAATAATTTACTGTTATTTTCATGTCATAATTTTGTGAAAATTTTATACTCATAAAATTATGTACCTCTAGAATTTCTCAGAAAAATAATATTCAAAACAGAAATGTAAAAAAATTGAAGGGTTTTTCAATTGGAGCGGATCGATGTTGAAATGAAAGAAACAAGCTGTCTGCGAGGCATTAATTAAATTTTATTTCAACGTCCCGTGTAGGCCATTACGCGAACCAAGCGAACGTGCCAGACCGATACGATCAAATCGATAACAATTAAGGATTTTCTCAAATCATGCCAGGGTGAAAATAAAAGACAGTGCCGGCAATAAACAACAAGATATAAAATATTAAGTGAGACGCAGGCAAAGGATTGCCAAGTATATACAAACAATGAACACCTGCCACTTTGAATGAGTCCTCTGAAGTGTGTTTAAAGTCTGTCTGAAGTCCGTTTTGTCTTTAACAATCTTCAATCATCGGGCGTAGTTTAAGAGTTGTAGATGACTGAATGCCGAAAATTCAGGTGACATATTTTTTAAATTAATTGATTATTGACGTAATATTGATGTCAATTAAAGGCTGTTTCAGGACTTTCTTTTATATATATTTTTTTAATTACAACAATATTTGTGAAAACAATTAAATTAAAAAATACTTCAATTAAAATATAATTTTTTTTCTTAAAACGATAACTAAGATCTAAATTAGGATGTCTCTTATAGCTCATACTATTACCTTTCCAACGTGATATAACAAGCTTCGTTGTGTTTCGAAGAAAATATTGAACACATCTACAAATTTTAGAATGCCTACAAAACCACCGTAGTTCGTGTTTTTAGTCGTATGTGTAAAATCTTGTCATTTTTTTAGAAAACTGTAATTGGCCGAACGCTCATTTCGTGACTAAATTACATAGATATTCGATCATTTATATAAACATTACTCTTACTAATTCTGCTAATTCTGTTAGGTACACCAGTTCCACATTTACTGATACAGTGTTGTCAACTGAGTGTTATAACCTCTGCCTCGGCTATCAACAAATAAAGTCAAAGCCACAGCAATTTATTTTCATCTTGTCTATTTCCTCATGCATGCAGCATGAGAAGAAGAATTTCATAGAGCGTCCTGGGCTGTCCTTTCATACCAAATAAATCCTTTACTTAATAAATACTTTTAAAATCAATGATTTAGCCTTTAGTTTTTTCTACCAAAAGTTACCCAAATTTCTCAATTCATTCTAATAATCTTTGCAATTCGTAATCGATTTTTATGTCTTCGCATAAATATGTATGTGTACTATCTTGCCTTTAGTCTTGCAAAGCTGTGTGACAAATGTTCGTAATAGTTCACCTTCATCGATTCGATCCAATGACATTCAAATCATTGTTTTATCCTCAACAAAAGGATAAAATAGCCGAGTAGAATGGACGTTGCAAAAATGTCGCGTGAATCCTTTTTTGTCTACTTTTGGCGTGGTCTTAATCCCATATCATTCGTTTTGGAAATTTGCAAATTAACGAACTGAAAGGGATGGCATTGAGTTATTCGGAAATGATGAATACACTGCTCGACTATAAATTCTTAAATTAGTTTAGAGGATATATCGCATTATTACTAATGCTGCAAGGATATTGAAGGACTTTACAAATTACCAAAGATGAAATAAATTTTTTATATTTAATTCTTTTTAGTTGTTAGTATTTAAAATTCAAAAACCAGATACTGGTAAAGGGTTTAAATTGAGGTTATAACGGCGTTAACCTTGCATTATAAAGCATATAGTAAGGACTTCAATAAAAATATATTTATTTTAAGAAATTCCTTGAAAAAGTCTGTTAAAAATTAGAAGAAAGGGCGTGCTTTTAAAAAGGAAGACACCGGCAAAGAATGATGCAATAAAATTTTATTGACACGTCAACAAAAAGCCTCAAAAATATTCTTATTATCCTCAAAAATACCGTTTTTTACAGTCGTCATTTACAATTTAATCCTTTCAAATAACCCGAAACTTTGCAGGCTAAAAAATTGTCGAAAAGGATTGGCTGGTAATGATTTGAAGGCTGGACTTTTTGAAATAAATCGTAAACCATATGTAGTTTCATTGTGAAGAAGCAACAACAAAACCCAAGTGTTTTTCGTCGACACCGCAATCCTTTTCCGTAGGAAGGAATGATGCATTAGGTAAAGACTAAACATTTAGGAACATTTTAGAGTAAAAATTTTTTAAATTAACAAAATTATTCCTTTTAAAATGATTTATTATCCTAGTTTTTATTATAATATTTCTTTTATTTTGAATACATCTTTATTTCTTTCTATTCCGGCTCTTCTGGTACTTCGAAAAAACAAATCGCAATTATCTTATTTTTAATAATTAAATCACATAAATGTAAGTTTTTTTCTGAAAAAAATTAAGCAAGGGATTGCTGACTATCCTTTTTATCCGTTGAACCCTTCTGATCCTTTGCTGTTTATTATGAACTCCTTAGCGAAAAGGCATACAACAAGAAACTTTTTATGATTCCACAAAGGATTAAGGTGATTTTTCTTTTTACCTGAAATCCAAATATATTTCACTTAAAATTAAAAAAACTTTCTTCCAAATCAGTAATTTTTTTAGGAAATTGTGCAATAAAATAATTTGACAAGCGACAATCCGTTTAAGTCATTCGTTAAAGGATTGCACAGGAATTGCACAGTTTGTGAGTGTAGGAGTCTCGGCGTGGTAAATAATGAGCCATAGGTTACAAAAAAATAATTCCAATCAAAAGGTATGCCAGGAAGGCAACTCTGCAAGGACAACTCTTTTTTATGATGCAATAAATGTTTTTCTGAGTTTTCCATTTCTTAGAAATATTTTATTTAAGAAAAAAACAGACTGGGATAGAATAATTTTTAAATGGGTTTCAGAGTTAACATTATTTCACGCGAAATTTAGTTTTTGGGTTTAATTTATACTAAAAGTAAACCTAAAAAAGGGTTGCCTCGTAGAAATAAATCTATAATTTCGCAGAAAATATCGTCTTTCTGTCGTTGGCGGTATTGATTTGCAAAATCTATTACAAATTTAAAAATAATACTTTTAAAGTCAATTATTCTTAATGTAGAGAATATGACACATGTGTCAATGTCAAGATAGCATGTCAAAGTCGAGCATGTAATGCCAAAAAGAAATATTTAAACCGAAACATTTTAACAATTTTCTGTTTATTGGACTTGTAAATAAATTATAGCCTATTAATAGTAAGTCATCAAAATATACTCTCACATTACGAATAGTAGTAGAAAGATCAGTAATAGTAGTAGAATACTGTGTTAATTATTTCGTCCTTATTTTTCAGAACTCCGTCAGTAAAAATTCTTCTTGCTTCAGAAAAGACCTTGACGAGTAATGCTAAAGTGAATTTGTATTTCTTTTAGTTGGGGAGATGGGGACCAATACTCTTCTTATACTAAGGTATAAACTCCTGCCTACTTTCATGATTATAACCAAACCTGCCCTTCATCCGGACTAAGATTTCGATTAATAAATATTCGATGGAAGTTCAGAATAAATAAATAAAAGTTCTCTATCAATTGTCAATTGTCAATCAAAAAACAATTTATTTTTCTTCAAAGTTGTGTTTGATAATTTCTAACTCACAAACTGTGCATGTCCCTTATCTGTACCCCCGGATGCTTAATCCGAGTAGGATAGTAATTAGGCAAATTGCCCAGATGAGAAGTAAATCATTCCGTTACCAGGAATACATTGAACGGTTCATGTAATTCATATTTCTAAAGAGTGAAACTCTGACGCGTGTCTTCGATCAGGCTATTTTTTTCAAAATTGACTTTGAATTTTAATTTTAACAACATCCGATATTTGTTTTAATTTTGTTTCTCTTTATCAAAACTATATCGTTTTTATTTACATTTTTAAAAAGTTTGCGACAGCACAAGAATTTTTCGCAATTTTAGATAAGAGATAAAGCATTGTTTTGCGCCTCTCGACTGAAATCTGTTACGTTATATGTTTTAAATCAGAATGAATGAAATTTTTACTTACACGTTTCTATATAAACTATAGGTACATATGATGTTTATAAATTTATATTACAAGGTATATTTTAACAAGTATATATTTGTTTACAGAATTCAAATCTTCATTCCAACACTCCCACCAGGATTGAATTCTCTAACGCCCAATCTTTCTCTGCATTCTGCAAATTGCTTTTCAGGTAGAGCTTTGGTTAGAATATCAGCTGTCACTTGTTGAGTACTGATGTAAGTTAATTTTATTGAATTGTTTTCCATCAGTTGTCTGACAAAGTGATGCCTAATGTCGATGTGTTTTGATCTTGCATGATATACATTATTGTCAGCTAGATCAATTGCAGCTTTGTTATCTGATGCAAGATTCCAAGAAAGTTTGTCCTCTTTGGTAATTTCAGCAAATACATTTTTTAGCCATATAATCTCCTGACAAGCAGCTGAAATAGCCATATATTTGGCCTCGGTTGTTGATAGTGCTACAGTGGTCTGCCGCTTTGAATTCCATGCTACACAACCTCCTTGGAAGAGAAATGCGGAACCTGTCGTTGAACGTCGATTATCTAAATCGTTAGCCCAATCTGCGTCTGTGTAACCATTGATTTTATCATCTGTTCCCTTTGTAAATTCCAATTTATGATCCATCGTACTTTTCAGATATCTGAACACACGCTTTACAGCTGCTCAGTGAACTTTGCCTGGATTTTTGTTGAATCTTGACAACACCCCTACTGCAAATGAGATGTCTGGTCTGCTAATCTGTGCGGCATATAACAAACTTCCGACCGCTTCTTGGAAAGGAATGGATTTCATTCCTTGTGCTTCATCTTCTTTAGTAGGAGAGAATGCAAGGGATAATTTTTGATTTACATCCATGGGAGTACTTGTGCTTTTGCAGTCTGCCATATTTAATTTATTTAGAATTTCTAATAGGTAGTGCTTTTGATCTATCCATAATTTTCCCTTTTTCCTATCTCTCGTAATTTTCATTCCTATTACGAAACTCACTTCTCCAATATCTTTCATTTTAAAATTCGTTTTTAAGTAATCTTTAATTTTGTTTTTATATTCTACGTTATTAGAGAATATCAGTATGTCATCCACATATATTGCTATAAATAATATTACTTCCCGCTCTATGTAGTAATATATGCAAGGATCTGTTTTCGACTGTTGCATTCCAAATTCTTTTAACGTGCTGTCTAATTTTCGATTCCAACAAAAGGCCGATACTACGTCCATTTGATCAATATCCAAATTGTATTTTACTGTTATTGCTAATAACAATCGAATAGATGAGTACCGTACTACTGGAGAGAATGTTTCTTCATAGTCTATGCCTTCCTTTTGTGAGAAACCTTTAATTAACAATCGTGCTTTGTACCTTTCGATTTTGCCTTCACTATTTTTCTTTAATTTAAAACACCATTTGTTGGTAATAACTTTCTTTCCAGGGGGTAAATCACAAGTTATCCAGGTTTTATTATCAATTAGGGACTCGTATTCTGATTGCATAGCTTCTAACCACATCTTAGATTGTGGACTATTTAAAGCTTCTTGAAAAGTTTTCGGTTCTTCATAACGCTGTTCTTCAATTCCAGTATGTGCATATCGGTTTGGTGTTTTGATGGTTCTTGTTGACCTTCTTAATTTTAGGCAATCCGGAGCTTTAACCCTTACTTCTGGTTCAACAATAATTTCTTCATTATCGGTGTAGAATGCATTTAAGCAGATTAGTCATTTGTTTCTTTCTGTTGTTTCTTTTAAGTAGATTAGTCATTTGTTCATTACAGTATTCTTTTCCGTTATCAGTTCGCAGAATCTTTATTTTTTGGTCTGTTTGATTTTCTACCACATTCATAAATTCTTTGAAGCATTGTACGATCTGATTTTTTGACTTTATAAAATATCCAAAAACTTTTTTTGAATAGTCATCAACGAACAATAACATGTATCGTGAACCTCTGAATGATGACTCTTCCATGGGTCCACATATGTCAGAATGAATAATTTCTAAAACTTTTTTAGCTCTTGTACCATTTTCTTTGAATGGTAGTCGGGTAATTTTCCCTTTAAGGCATGTCACACATTCTGAATTCTCAACGATTTCCTTCCTCCCTATCCAATCGCCTATTGATTTTTGCAGACTATCATTACATGGGTGACCCAACCTTGTATGCCAAAGGCTAGCAGTACCAGTTACTTTTCCAACACATACTGTCTCTTGAAACTGATCTAATTTAAACCTTCCATTTACTATACTTCCTGTTGCAATTAATTTGCAACCATTAATAATAATGTTGCAATACTTTGCAACCATTGGAATTGAAGTTTACGGTGTGACCTTGCTTTACTATTTTGGACACAGACAACAAATTTGTGTGAGCCTCGGGTAAGTATAATACGTCACATATTTTAATTTAATCTCTCTCATTTTTATTTAGAACAACATTTACTTCAACGTCGCCAGATGAATTACCTCGCATTTTTGAATTATTTGCAGTAATAATTTCAAATTCTGGACATGGTGCAAGATTTTTTATTACGGTCATATTCATTCCTTTAAGTTTTCATTTCTATTTTTTTTTTTATTTTTTCTTTAATTAAAATTAAAAATTAAAAATCACTGCTTCAGAAATAGAATATGTGGTGGTTAAAGTAGCTCCCCAAACACTTCCATATAAAATTTGGTGGGCTGCCGCAGTCACTGCGAGGTCTTGCCTTGACTGTATTTGAACAATTACTGTTGCCAGTTATATTTACAAAAACGAGAAATATGAATTCTTGATTCTGAATTCTTAATAATAATTCTTAATCGTAATAAAGAACAATTATCCAAATGACAGTTATCCTAACTAATAGTTGTTATGCAAATATTAATGAAAAAGTCTTCGTCTTCGTTCACATCCTTGTAAAGTTCTCCAACTGAGATTTTTTTAAGAATCTGTCCATTCATCGTTCATTCCTTAAACAAAACAAACAAAACAAGTCAATAATCCTTGGCATGCTTCCTATGGTTTTGTTGTCACAAAGGACATCCTCAGAAGGAGTGCGTAAAACCAAAAAATGTTAACCCAGGTACTTCCGGTTATCACAGAAGCCCGATTGTGCTCTAAATATTATGTCTTCTGATGAACAGAAATGCAATTGTTGTTTCTCCAGTATTTCTTCAACATTCGAGTTCGTGACGACGTCGGAGAGGAAACAACTCTGTTATTGCAAATAATAGCTTTGAATGGAAGTAGCCTTTGGATGGTATTGGAATGGAAGTGGCGGGGGAGAAAAAAGAAAATTCCTTTTTAATTGTTATCCTAATATTTTTAAAATGGGTTTTCGGTTGCAAATCAATAATCCTTCAGCCTAATTATGCTATCTATTTCTCTTCCTCTCCCACTCTCTCCCACTTTCTGCGTTTCATTCTGGTCTAAATGCATTTAGCCAGAAGATCTTCCGGTCACCAAAAAGTGTCGCCATTTTTCGTTCATAAAAGTCTGTTTCTCGCAACCAAAAGAGCCTTCTGTGTTGTTGAAAGTATTATTCAATGATTATCTGATTGTTAAAGGAGATATTCCTGATTATCGGGCTGCTCAATTAGTTGAGATGCGGTTCAGCAAGATACGGAATCGCGTAGAAGTAGATGAGCGCCCAGACATCTTAATCAGACAAGCTAACATTTCTTTTTCTATTTACCGATGAATGTCTTTTTTGCAAATCGATTTTTGCGGTACGAATAATTAAAGCCATATTTTGTTCATTTTCAGAGGAAGAAAACCGAAAATCTATTTCTGCCTTTAAACACGATTGACTATTTTAATGTCAAATTAATATTAAATTAAAATTTAAAGCAAGAGAGAAATTATAGCATTAATAATACATTATAGTCTTTGTGTATTAAATTCAAAATGTAAACGTCTTAATCATTTTTAGAATATTTTGGATTTTAACCTCTAGGTTAACGTCTTTAACGTCTAGGCTCTTAGAGAGTTTTTTGAATTTTACCGTATTGACCGTATTGGCCTCAACACGGCAGACAGATTAAAACGACATTAAATGCATAAGAGCGCACAAACGAACGTCTCCGTCCAAATAAACTAATAATAAAATTATATTATTTAAAAAATATATTATAATATAATTACCATCGTTCATACGTCACTAATAATTTTTGAGAGTGCGTCGTAATCGATGAGTCGTAAAAAAATCTACGATTTAAAATTTACGATTCCGTTTGGTTCCGTTAAAATGTTTTAATATTCGAAACTTATTTGTGAATATGAGAAATTAATAACAATTAAGTATTTCGGAAAGGCCTTGACAGAGGTTGATTTTTTATCTTTTACCATAAAACGGCAGAATGACGTCAATGGTAATTCGTATGAAATTGTTTTATCGTGATTTTGGGTGGTCGAAGTGAGAAATGAGGAACAAGAAGAGCTCGTTGGTTTTAAGAGATAAGAAAGGCAAATAATTATTAGAGGAATTGCTTTAAAAAATGATGTCTTAATAGTAACAAATTATTATCTCTTAGTTGTTTATATAGAAACATTAAAGATTGTGCGACCTATTATTTTTTTGAAGGTAAAAGTAACAAAATATTCATTTGGACTTGCTTTTTAATATGTTTTACTAAAATATTATAATAAGAGGCTCTATTTTCAATAATATTAAAATTATAGATTTTACAAAATAATTTAGCTTTAATAATATTCAAAAAGATATTAAAGTTAAAGCATGTCTTTAACGCAGTGCTCGAAAATAACCATTATTTTCAAAACATTTATCTAAAAGTAAACTTTTATTTTTAAAAGTAAAAGTTTACTTTTACCTTTACTTTTATTTATAAAAGTTAAGGTTTACTGTTAACTTTTACTTTTATAAATAAAAGTTAAAATTTCACTATTACTTTTATTTTAAAAGTTCTTCAGTAAGAGCTATTGAAGACTTTTTAGTAATAACAGTCTTTTGTTTATGATATAGATGGTGGTCAATACGAACTAATAGTGAGCTACGATAAAATGAAAAGAATGGACCTTAGTTTGTGTTTGGAAGATGCAAATAGATAGAAAATATTAAGAGAAAGATTTTGGACGTAGTGGGAACTGGGCGTGGGCCAACCAATACCACGAAAGGGGCGTTTCTTACGAATATGTCTTCAATAACTCTTATTGAAAGACTTCTAAAATTAAAGCCTTTAAATAACTCTTATCGGAAAACTTTTAAAATAAAAGTCTTTGGGTAACTCTTATTTCATGACTTTTATTATAAAAGTCATAAGAGTTTCGACCTCGGATTTAACGTAATAATAGTGAAATTAATATGAAATTAGAAACGGCACATAAGGTTGTAAAATGGGCGTGGCTCAGCCCAGTACAACGTTCATACAGAAATTTATATTTCGAACCGCGCCCACTTTCTTCTTTGAAACAGCTGTAATAAATGTTTTCTGTTACAACACGATTTTATCACCCTCTGATTTTCTTTTCAAAAGTAAATCTATTTTGTGTGTTAGAATTAAATACCTCAAAAAAGTTAAATGGGGTCCGCAAGAATCGCATAAAAAATCTCTAATTACACACATTTTTTATTCGTCATTAAATTCTATTAAAATCTACCTTTAGTCATCTTTTCTCAAAATATAAACATCTTTCTTATTGCAGTAAATTTAATTCTGCTTAAGTGAAATCTTTCTTGATAAGCAGGGTGTGGACTACCCCACAAGCCGGCGATGGTCGCGGGGTAAAAACCCACAAGTCGACAATTGGTGTCTGCTGCGAATTGACACCTACCTTTGGTGTCTGCTGCGAATTGACTACGTTATTTCCTCTTACTTTGATACGTGAACTACAAAGGGGGCTAAGTGAAGTTGACTGTGTTATTGTGAACTTAGCTACATCGGTACTGAGATGTCTCCGATTTTTTTCCAGTGACTGATTCCTGGCGATTGTTTCCACTCTATTCTCACGGCAAACCAGGAGTAAATTACCGCTGTATCCTTTCTAAAAGTCTTCCCATGAAGCTGATAACTTTAACCGCAGCTAAACCACAGATGATAACTTATCATCTTCCTACATCATTGCATTGTATATTGGCGGTATTTATATACCTCAACAAATAATACTATAAATTTCATACGAGGCAATGGCAAAAATAAATATAAATACTTATTAAGGAAAAATGTCAAACGTCAAATATCTTACACTCCTCCAATAAACACAATTCTAACTGTCATTGAATGGCTTCTGATCAGAAGCCGTGTAAACAAATACTTGAAATATTGTCAAAAGTCTAGAAGATTGAAGAAAATTGTCAATCCATGAAATTACCGACATATCGAGACGAATGAAGAATTTGTTCGTTTTGCATTTTTTGACAGATTACCTTCATATTTCGTTTTTGTTTAAAAGGTTTCCCGTTTATTCTATTCATAACTTTTGGCCTTATTTTGCCATTGAACGATTTCAACAGTATTGACACCTCATCCACTTCTCCTCTCGCAGAGTCTTTGAAATCCCTTTTTCCGTTTAACGAAGGCATTCCGTTTTTTCGGTTTTTCACAAATTGTCATCAGACACTTTATTTAATACGTTTCGTTCTTTTTATTTTGCGGAATGGATCTTTTGCAGTCAATATTACTCGCTTAATCCTTCAAAATGGCATTATCTACAACAAAACCACCAACAAAAGCTACGAAATTGTCTATTCCAAACAATCCTAACTGTTTCTTAGGTGACAGATATGGAGCCCAAAATCTGGTTTGAAATCAAAGGCCTTTCTTTCACTGACTGGTTGGTCTACCTCTGAATATTTCTTGTACAATCTATCTTTGCCCCACATGCAATTGTGTTTGCCGTTTGATTCTTTTACATACAATCTCAATCTCAATCAGAACTCTTTTAGCTGTTTAAGCCTAAGTGGAATAACAAGAATTTTACGTTAAGAAGTGTTTCTAAGGTGTCAAAATTTCACTTCCAAAATTCTTGTTTTGGTTACAATATTTCTTCCAAGAATTCTACATAAGTCTGGATTTAATTATTTTCTGACTTGAGATTAAGGGGATAAATGCTTTGCTTGAATGAAACGCATTGATAACAATGTTCAGGATTTACTTAAAGACTGTTGCAGGAGTTCAATTTATACCATCTCCGTAAAGTTCGTTTCTAAAGAGACTCTTTAAATATAAGCGCCACAAATAAACGAAAGCCATTTTTACACAATTCCGTAAAATTCATGTCAGAAACCTCGCCCTCTTTCTCTCTTTCATTAATTTTCCGAAATAAGGTTTCTCTGGTGAGTCACACACGAATACATACAAGACTACCCGAGAGTGATTGCGTGAAATCCGGTTTCTTAACGCAATTGAAGCCAAACACGGGCGAACTCTTCGGGAACCAATCAGGGTTGCGTTGTGTATGAAGAAGAAGAAGAAAAAGTAATATTGGAGAAGATCTGACGTAGAAAAATGCAATTAAATGTACTGCACAAAGTCTCTAAAGTCACCTCCTCCCTCTAATAAAGATAAATTCAAGTAAACAGTAATCCTTCCTCGACATACGCATAATGTGTGTGTGTGTGTGCTCGCTCACAATATGTGCAAATAGCGGCAAAAGGAATGTGAATGATATAATATCTAGAAATCGAAATTCGGAACGGTCAGAGACGAAAGGCCATCATTGTGACGGTGTTTATGCGGGTGTGAAGGTTGTAAAGGGTTACTTAACTATTATTCCTGGTTTTATTATTATGTACGCATTCGCTTGGAAATCCACCAGCCTCTCTGTTAGCGTAATCGCTTGCATGCTGAGAGCATCTTTAGTAATTCCATTCTTTTGCGATTAGATAGCCGAAAGGCATGGACGGACGACTGTGCTAAACTACTGTCAATCAAAAAACTTCTTCAACCCTTCAAATACATTAATATTTAAGATCATCGCTGAGTAACGAAGGCTCTCGAGGTGGAATTAAAGCCTTTGAGGGGAAGTGAGAACGTTCTACCATTTCCTGATGGATTCTATTCATCAATGTTGTTTTTGAAACATTAAAAGAGTTTATATTATTGAATAAAAACTTTCTAATTTTTTGTACTTAGAAAGGTTTCAATCGAAATATTTCTATATTTATGTAGACGTTTTTGGTAGGCAGAATCCCAAAATCGAGTATGAAGCGAATCCGACCATGAACAAAATAATTCTCTACAAACGTTTCACCCTTCCTCACTCTTACTGGGTTGAACTATTCGAAGTAGGTGGGAACTAATTTTATCACAGTGTATTAAGTCCAAGTGTTAAGCGGTGTTCGACCGATGAAAATAATCCTTCGTATAATCCTTCAAGACTATTTTTATATCTTATTTTATGCAATCGATCTTGCTCAATTGCTAACTATTATTTATTTAATTGTCAAACAGTTTTTGAAGTAAAAAAATTCTCAACATTTTTTAAATGAACCGAGACCACAATTCATTACGAAAGTCGAGGCGTTGCCACAAATAATTCCCTCGCAGATAATATACTTATATACTTTTGAACATTTTTTGAAAATTTTACAACTTTCTTTTTCGATTGAAATAGATTTAATGTTTCGTTCCTCAGTTTTTCTCATGGAGAATAGTTATTAATAAAAGAAAGATATTTTCATTGGAACCGTGCCCCTTCATTTAATAAAATAAAACTTATTACTTTAACTGACGCGTCATGAAAAAAACATTTACAAAACATGAAGTTACAACATGTTGTGTCTTAAACCCATACTACAGCGTCCCTCGTAACGCACATAGCCATGGAAACGCCCCTCCAGTCAATAATCCTGACAATGACCAAGACGAAAGGACGCGATCGTATGTTTTTATTCCTACTTCAAGCAACATTACTAATTCGAAATAAACAATTTGTTTATTCTACGTTGAATACTTTCCTTATTCATTCGTTGTTTTTAAGAAACAAAACAGAATGAAATTTGTGGTAACTCAAAGCTAGAGATGAAATTCGGGTTATGGGAGTTTCAGCTGCTTTTCATGTTAAACTCACACGGTGTTAGTCTTGACCGTTCGTTGAGTACAGTTCAAATAATCGTGCCATGTCGGTTATAACAATAACAATAACAGAAATAAATACATTTAAAACTGAAAGACGAAGCAATACGAGGAAAATTAATGAATTTTTTATGAAAGGCACTCATTTATTTACCTTTTTCGTTTCCTTCTGCTTTGAACTCGAAGCGATGGACATCATGTGACAAATATTATTCTAACGATTGATAATATTTTAAATGATAAACGACTGTCAAGAATGAAGCGTAATATTCCTGACAAAAGTAATGATTTTTTGAGCCACTGGTTTTGGAAATGAGTTAAGTCCACTACAATTGCCATTAGAAATATGTTTGGAGATGAGTTGCGGAATTTGAATATTAGAGGATCGAATAATAATCGAAAATACAGTAATCGAATTCGCGCGACAAAGAAAATACGACTAAAATAACCAGACGACAGATTTAAAATTATTATTTTGAAGAAACTGACTTAAGAATTTTCAAACTAATATGTCTCTCATATGCTCATATGTTTCTATAAAATTCATTCTTCTCATTTATATTGTCATTTTCAAGGAATCAAGACTCAATTATATTTGGCTATAAATTTCCTTTCAGAGAAACAATATCGCCACTTGGTATCGTCTCATTCTTCAGCAAGGCCCTAATGATTAATGTTGCGTTGACAAATTTAATTGTGAGACTTACATACATTGACCAATTCTTCATTTAAATTCCCTTTAAGGAAACCTAAACTAATTTTAACCAAATCGTCATAAAATCTTTATAATTGCTTCGATTTGACAACAATGGAAAGGAGTCTTAAACCACCCAGAGAGTCTTCCTTAAGCATAATTTGAGATGAATTCTGGACATTCTTGGAATAGACAAGATAATTAATTATATAACTGTCATTCTTAAGGGTTTACTAAATGTTGTTAATTTTAAGTAATTTTGTTGAAAAATGTTGCATTGGCCCCTTTTGGCATGTGCTTCTACAACTATATAATATTACAGAGGCAGAGCCGAGTTGAAAAAGGCATTCAAAAGGCATTAAAGGAACATTAACTTGTGATTAGTCTTTATGAGACCCAATGCAGATTAAGAGATTATTTGAAATTTTGGGAATTTATAAGACAAAAATAAAGAAGCAGGACAAGAATACAAGAAATATGTCAGTCTTTTAAAAATTTATGTGACATCTTTCTCAACCGTTCGATAGGCGTCTAGGCCAATTGTAAAACTTCTACAACATTCGGTAAACTTCTATACGTTTTGGTAGACTTCTGCAACATTTCGGTAGCGGCAATAATGCATATTATTGTTGAGACATTCGTAGGCGCGCGCACGAAATGAAAGTGAAATTTTTCTAAATTATAGCCTCAATTAATATCAATTGCTTCATAAAGAAGTCCAGCGACAAAGCCCTAACGACACTGATGCTCACTGCAACTTCTCTGAAAGACAAGAGACAAACACTGAATCGATTACTGGAGCTGAAAAATATCATAAAATATAATACGGGTAGCCTTAAGGAGACATAAATTCCATAACCCAAAGCTTTAAATTTTGAATAATTTAAAAACCTTTTCATCAGTTTGAAAACTTGTCGACCAGTAAACTTGTAGTAAACTCGGAGATTGTGAACGTGAATTTCTTGGTACCCGCTAGAAATATTACAAAATATTTTCGAAGAGTGGAGAGAGGGGCAGGGGAGATGGGGGCCATATTAAAAGCAAACGAACGATTTTAAGGATCTTATAACATTTCCATTCTAAGACATGCGAAGATATTCGAACCGTTAACCGGTGTTAACGAACCGGTATTAATTATTATTTTTATTATTGCTATTGTACTTTTTTTATAAGTTACCATTTTTCTAAAGAAACCAGCCGAGCAAATGTCACCTGCTAGGGCAAAACAAACAATGGATAAAAATATTAAGCAAATAAAAAATTAATTAATTTAAAACGTCATGTTAAACGTCATGATAAAGTAAAACATTGGATTGAATTGATGAGAAAAGTATAAAAGTAACAAACCTAACTCTTTTTTCCTAAATTTGAGTCCTCGTCTGCAAATCTTGGATAAACTTTTTTAATTGCCATTTAGATTTTTAATTATCGAACAACTTTCGACATTCACAAATTGAAATGAGTTGAAATCACAGTTCACTAAAAAATACGATTATCATCATTGAATTGAATACATTTTACTTCATTTTTCTCACGGCTTTCTGAGAAGAAAAAGATTTTCTTTGGAACCACGTGCCATTTTGTAATTTTAAATGATGCGTCGTTATGCGCCCACAATTCGGGAAATGAAAACTGTATGAAACATAAGGTTGCAACATGCTGTATCTGAAGTTTCCACCACACTACTCGTCGTGGGTAACGCACATAATGTGGTGAAATGACCCTACGGGGAATGATCCTGAAAAAGACTGAAACGATGAACAAATGGATGAAACGTGTAGTATGCTCACTTTGTTATTACAAACAACTCCACGTACTCAATATAAACAATTTGTTTATTTTAGGTTGAATCCTTTCATTATTCATTTGCCGTTTTTACCAATCAGGAGGAAAAGTAATTTCTGCTAACCCAAAGCTAGAGATGGTGTCCAAGATACAGAAAGTTTTTCAGCTGCATTAGGTACGAAACTCAAAGAGATTTTATCTTGAGTATTCTTTCAATCTAGTTTATATAATCATGACGTGCTCGTTACGGCAATAACACTAAGAACAACAATAATAATAACAACAATGAAAGGAACTAACGGAAGGAGCAATACAAGGAAAATTAATGTTTCAATTGGTAAACAGTTGCCAAAAAGAAATGAGAATATTTTTACAAAACTATTGTGTCTTGAAGCCTTTAATTTTGTAAGTTAGTTGATTCTATTAGAGCTGAAATCGTAATAGGTTTTTGGACTATTTTTGAATTTTATGTGGAATTTTTAGGATTTTAGGAGGAAAAATACAATTTTAAGGAAATTACGAAAACTTGATAAAAAATTGGAAATATTGAATTAATTTTTTTATTTCGCCTGGTTAGAAATAATTAAATTAAGTTAGTATTCATATCGCTAACTTATTCCCCAGAAATAGACATCGCATTTTCATAATAAGCTGTCTCTCTTGGGCGTAAGTAAATTATATGTTTTCATTTATGGTGTCATCCTTCATAATCACACCATTGTATTTCAATTAAATTGTTCTCTCACAAAACAGTGTCACCACCTGGTGTCGTTTCTTTCTTTAGGAAGGTCGTAATTAATATTGCGTTGACAAATTAAGTTGCGAGACTCACATGAAATCACCAACCGTTCATTTAAATGACATTTAGGAGAACTCTGCCTAAACTTTCTCTACCAAACTCTACCAAACTGTCATTAAATATTTAGATTTATTGGCAACGATGGTAGGGGCCCTAAACCCCTCCTCGCTAAGAATAAATCGATACCACAAACTTATCAACTACGAAGAAGAAAGGATAATTAATTACATAACTCTCATGCAAAGGAAATTACTAGATTTTGTTAAATCAAACTGTTTCTGTGAAAAATATACACACGTTTAACTTTTATTTAAAAAAATCAAATATTATTCAAAATTAATTAATTAATTTTTAACTCGGTGACTTTGTGCGAATCGAGAATAGTATTTAAAATTTTTAGAGTTCTTAAGGCAAAAAGAAAGGGGCGAGGCAAGAATTTAGAAAATTGTGAAAATCTAAAGTACATTTTCTGGACCATTAAGTAGATTTCTAAACTATTGTTTGGCTTCCAAACCTTTGGGTAGGATTCCATGACTTCTAGTGAATTTCTGTAGTAATGCTGTTACAACACTTGTTGTAACACTTTGTGGCATACGTTTAGATACTGAATATTGTTTATTCGTGAATTATTTAGCCTAAGATAAAAACTGAAAATATCTTAAGTAAATATCATTTACTTGAAATTTATCTTGGAAGAAGTTTGGCGCCAGATATTTAGCTCATATCTTTGTAGAGCATCCACACTAACTTAAGGTGCTTCGGAGATATATAAAAGAGAAGCAACTTGATTAACGTCAGTTTATCTCCTGCGTCTTCTTAGTTCAAATAGAGGAAATCTTTATAGTTCTTTAAAATGAAACGTTTATTAGTTTTCGTTTTCGCACTGATAGCAATTGGTGCCAAGGGAAGTGCTCATCCTTCAAATCTTCAGTATATGGTAAAACTGGAAGTCTCTAAAGCAGGCCAATGTTCCGTATGCAGTGGATCGTTTATAGACCCAAATTGGATTCTGACGGCGGCACATTGCGTCCACGGGTAAATCAAGTCGAAAGCTCGGGAACAACTTTTACAGAAAATTCTGACCATTAATTTTTCACAGGATGGATTCTGTAATCGCATACATTGGTCCTCCATTTGAAGGCAAGTGCAGCACCGGCTACGAGATTAATAAAAACTCGATTGTGGTCCATGAGTTCTTCCGCAAAGCAGATCAATTTACATATCGTTATGACATCGCATTGATAAAATTTACCCGGAGAACATCATGCCGTCCAAATAAACCCATTCGATTTCTTGATGAAAAACCCCAAACAGAACATTACAGAAACAAATCGGTGGCTTTTGTTCAGTTTTCTTCATCATGTGGTCAATCACCGGCTTTACTGACTGTGCAGCCTGTTATCGGTGATCTTCACTGCCCGCCGAGAGTGATTTCGGGTGTGCCAGATGGACCAACAGAGGAGGAGGTGTTGTGTGTGCCTGCACTTGATTATGGGGGATCATGTGATGGCGATACCAGCACTCATTTAGTTATGGGAAATACTGACGTCGAGCTCATTGGAATCATGACAAGTCCAAGGGAAGAAGATTGTGAAAGGAACGAAGCAATAGCTTCTGACATTATCTTTACCGATGTGCACCAATTCAAACCTTGGATCATAAACAAATTGAAGAGAGTGGGCTTAAGCTCTAAACGATCTATGGTAAAGTTGAACATCTACAAAAAGGGGGAGTGTTCGGTATGCAGTGGCTCGTTTGTGCACCCAAATTGGATTTTGACTTCCGCTCACTGTGTTCACGAGTAAGTATTTCAAAGGATCAAGGTAAATACTTTTCAATATCTGACGACATGGTTTCCGTAGTGCAAGTTCAGTGGTCGTAGATGTTGGTAGGCACTTCAGTAGCTCCTGCTCTATGAGTCACACCATTAACAAAACGGCAATCATCGTCCATCCATCTTTTAAAATGTTGTATAATTGGCTTTGGTACCCTACAAAACAATCTCATGACATCGCTTTGATAAAATTTATGAAAGAGACTTCGTGCGAACGATATTGGATTGCCCGCCTACCCGACGAGAATGCTCCAAGGTATTCTCTTTACAATGTATATTCAGATTTATTTCGATTTGAGGAATCGTGCCACACATCAACACTGACACTCTTTACTACTGCTGAGACTTTAACAGTCGTCGGTGATGATCAATGCAAGCGTGAAGATATATTAACGCATAGAAGAGAAAAAGCAATGAGAGAGCGTATGGACGAAGACCAAATATGTGTTTTCATCGGATTCTCCGCCGAGACTTGCTACGGTGATACTAGTGGCCACTTATTCAAAAAAGAAAATGGAGAGCTCATTGGTATTATGTCCCGCCAACCATACCAATCGTGCTTATCCGTCGATCAAGTTACTTTCACGTGGGTTGGTTATTACGTGAGTTGGATCAAGTCTCATTTTACAGAAATTGCACAGAATTGAGTAAACAATTTTCTTAAATTGTGCTGCACTTCCGTTTTCCTTTTGTTGGAGTTTTTCTGGCCGCTTATGTTGGTGGGTGTGGGTATAAGGAATGAAGAGTTATGAACGAGGAAAAAATTTTGGATCTTTGTGTTTTAAAAACATTAAAAACAGGGGCCCCAATTTATAGTCCGGAAATTGTGCAATAAAATAAATTTAAATAAATAAAAATAAATAAAAATTTAAATAAATAGTGGCTAAAAGGCAACCCGTTCCTTCATAGGCGACAATAAATGTTCCTAAAAAGGATTTCATTCGTTATAAGATTGCACATTATATGCATAGAGGCTGTAAACAAGAGTGTTGGTGAGGTGAGTTTAAATTCTAAACTAAAAAAGCGCAATCTAGTTAAAAACAGGAAGGGATGGTAACTATGGTGTGGTATGGTATGGTATGGTAACTATGGTGGTAAATGGTTTTGTCTGATCTTACATTTCTTAATTAATATTTAGCTTAAGCACAAAAATACTACAATACTTTTAAAGCGTGTTTTATTTTTAATGTTATTCCGTGGAAAAACAGCATTTGATCTGAATCCATATTAAAAGGAAGCCCAAGGAGAGGTTGCCATGGAGTAATTTATTTGTAATTTTCGAGAAAAAGTATTTGTTGGATTATTCTGTCATTTCTAGAATTTATTAATTTTAAGCTCTTTTGAAGCCTTTCAAAATTTAGAAAAATGGTGACTGTTAATTGATTGATATAAACAATATCTGTCAATGTCGAAACCCTCAATTCATTCACGGTAAGAATTTCATGATAAATTATTCGATGGAATTTTCACCACAAGGCTTTAAAAACGTATGTCTAAATTTTTTAACACTCGTTTTTTTCAACACAGTGTTTTTTCAACACTGTCGCTTCAGCTCTTTCATAGTAATTATGTGCTAAGTAGCGAACTTTTAACCAATTCACGTTCGGGGAAAACTCTGGATTTCTGACCTACGTTGATTTTACGCACCGTCTGTTTGATTTCAATCATCTTATACACTTTGTATATTATTCGAGAACCCAACACGTTGCGGGCATAACCTGAGGAGATACTATAACCTTTCCATCACGTTTGCAAAACTATATCAAATATAAAAAATGTATTTTTTGCATCGACTAGTTCACTTATCAGTCTTACCTTTGGTCATTCCTCTCGAACCCCTCTTGTAACAACATGAATTCTGAAAGATTTTCTTCATCTGCGTTAGCAGATTATGAAACAAGTTACCTAATTGTGAAAGAATCATTCATGAGAGTCACCGTTTCAGATGGCTGGTCAGAGATCATTTTTTAAATCGTTAGATTATGTCGTTATTCTTTCTCACATGTTAATCTACCAGTTGTCGCAACCCCTCTATGTATTTGCCTTGTTCTTAATTTTCTTACTTTTCTTATTTGTGACCAATTGTTTCTCTCTTATATCTTATCTATGGCTCTGTGCCGATAGTTTTATTATTACTAAGATCGAAATCCAAAAGAGTTATTCTCTTAGTGTGCTTACCGATTATTGATTATTAAGGTATTCTCTATTAAGATTTTCTATTAAGAATTATTTTAAAAGAAACAAAACAAAACATCTAGCTGTTTTGTTTTCGTAAAGGACATCTTCAAAAGAAACGAGTAAATACAAACGATTTCGACGCAGGTGCTTTCAGTTATTACAGAAGCCCGAATATGGTTTAAATATTGTGTTTTATGATGTGCGGAATTGCTTTTATTGCTTTACCAACATTTCTCCGGAGAGAGATTTGTTGTCCTAATATTTCTAAAATGCGTCTTCGGTTACAAATAAATAATCATTGAGCCCAATTGTGCTACCTATTTATTTCTCTATCTCCCTATTTCTCTCTCTCTCTCTTTCTCTCTCTTTGTCTTTCACATGCACATACACTTACTTTCCTTACTTTCACTGTGGTTCAAACGTGTGTTAGCCGCAGGATATTTTGGCCGCCAGAAAACATCGTACATTTTCTTTGGTCCGGAAGTGAAAGAACTTCTTGGCTTGTTGAAGAGATTGTTCAACGATTATCTGATTACTAAAGCAGACATTATCTGTTATTGGGTTGCTGAATTAGTTGAGATGCGGTTGAACGAAATACAAAATTTCATAAGGAGATACGACCAGCGGAACATGATCGGGCAGTAATATTTATTTTTCCATTTATAACAACATATTTTGTTAATTTTCTGAAAAAGAAGAAGAATAAGAAGGAAACTCGAACATATTTTGTGTCTTTAAATGCGGTTGAAAGGTTAAAAGCATCGATAGGTCTTTAAAAAAATTAAAGAAGGAACGAGGTTATAAATTTTAAAAATAATTTGATTTTTTCAGGATTAGGTGCAAATTGTAAAGGCATTGTTTTCTTGTAGACACTTTAGGAGCTAAACTTACTTCTAGACTCTTCGAGAAATTTCTTAAATTAATAAATAAATAAAACGGCAGGAAATGCATGAGTTTTGGTTGGTTCTCAAAACAACCGAATAAATTAACCATCATTGTGGTAACTAGAAATTTGTTATAACAGAGTCACCATAACTAAAACGTCAACAATCATTTTTGACAGCTCGTCATAATCGATGAGCCGTGGAAAATTTGCAGTTACGTTTCTTGCTATCTTTTAATTTTAGAACATTCGAAACTCATTTGGGAAAGTGAGAATCAATTAACAATTAAATATTTCGAGAAGGTGTTGACCGACGTTTGTGATGTTTTACAATAAAATGAAATGGCTAAGTACACAATGATATCATTTATTGATCATTCGTGTGAAATTGTCCCGCCTTGTTTTTTGGGTGGTCGGAATGAGAAATGAGGAACAAGGAAATGAGATCAGAAATCGCCAAGATCACTAATTTCAATAAAATTGATGGAAGGAAAGCTAGAAGTTTCAATAAAAATAATATATAAATTAAAAATACCGAATAAATAATAAATTATTTGAAAAATATAACATAATCAAAATTATGATTTTTATAATATTGCAAACATCGTGTTCCATTTTCATCAATATTGAAAATAAAAATATAATAAAATCATTTAATTTTTTAAAATTAAAATTAAGAATTCTGCCGTTTTATGTCAATAGTGAAATAATAATTTCCTGTTATTTTCATGTCATAATTTTGTGAAAATTGTATGCTATTAAAATTATGTACCTCTAGAATTTCTCAGAAAGATAATATTCAAAACAGAAATGTAAAAAATTGAAGGGGTTTTCAATTGGAGCGGATCCATGTTGAAATGAAAGAAACAAATCGCATACTAAAATAAATAAACGTCTAGTGTTCCAATTAAAAAATATTAAACAAAAAAATGCTGAAACCTATTTTAAATGCAAAAAACAATGACATTAGAAAAGTCATGAGGATATACTCAATAACAGCGAATGTAGGATTCCTTAAAGCAAGTTAAGATTTTCAAGAGATAGCTAGAATTAAAGCATAGAGTAAGAAATAGCGGCGCTGCTCGCTCGAAAGAGTGAAATGGCCGTTCCATATGTACTTTTCACACAACAATAAGCATTCACACTGCGTAATTCATACGCACACAAGCATAAATCGTCCATCTAATAACAATCTGATAATCAAAGCAATAACAAACAAGTAATAATAAAGTGAATACAAAGAGCGCCACGAAGAAATAAATTCGGCCGTCTCGTTTGGCAATCGTATTTTTATTCAATTCTTACTTCGTTCAGCATCCCGACCGACCGCTTCAGTTGGCCAATAAAGCGATATTGAGTGATTCGGACTCTTGTTATTTCTTACTCTATGGTTTATTTTAGGTCACATTTATATATCACAGAATATCCATAGTATAAATCATATACAAGACAATGGCGGATGTAATGATAAATATGTCTGAGAAATAAATGGCAAAACACAATTATCTCACACTCGCCCAATAAACGAGGCCATTCAATGACATTCGAGCAAATAAATACTCGATGAAATATTGTGGAAAATCTAAGAGTTTGAAGAAGATTGTCAATCCATTCGTAGTCTGTGGAAAAATAGCCATTGAATGAAAATGAATATCGAAATGTTGAATCGAATGCAAAATCATTCGGGTTTATTAGAGATAGCTTACTATTAAAGTAAATTAAAAGTAATACTAAAGTATTGCTTTTTCTGAAAGGATCGCCCGTTTGTTCTATTCATTCGCTTTGGTATTACTGTATTATTCAGAGATTTCAACTGCATTGACACTTAATCCATCCATCATTCTTTCGATAGAATTTTTGAAACCACTTTTTCCATTTAACGGAAATATCCCGTTTGTTCCGTTTTTCGCTTTTTTTCGATTAGACAGACAGCCGAGAGGAATGGACGTAGAATTGTATTGAATTGCTGTCTACCAATTAAACCTGACAACCCTTCACGTGCTTTAATTTATGTGGTCTTTGTTGGGCATATAAAAACCGAGGATATCCGTGTGATATTTCATTACAATTAAAACTCGTTCTCGTGTAATGCGGTCTTCTCTATTGATGTGGTTCTGATAATGATGAGCTTATCAAATTTTGTAAACTATTTTAGAGACAACTTCTTAAAAGTTTTAATACATCTTATAAAAAATATACTTGTTATATTTTCAAAATAAATGTTACCGATTTGTTAATAAAACTATTTAGATCTTTCCTTTTTCTAATCTTTATATATTTTTTCTGATATCTAAAATATCTCCCTTCTCCTCTCTTGCTTTTTACAACCCATACCCTTTTATCAGATTTTGGAAAGGATTAAAACGACAAAAACTCACAGCAGTTTAAGGGAATTTCATAGAATTGTTATGAATTTTGATTGATTTGTCCTCACGTCAATTCACCCCAGTATCATCTGTCTATCAGCGTCTACCATAAAAGAGATTTTGAAGGTGGGCGGGGAGGGGGTAGAAAACAATACCACCTTCACACCTGCTGTCTGGTTTGGTCAGATTTTTCTAATGCTGCTTAAGAGTCATACTTATGAAAATATTGGTCTGTGTTTCACACAGGCAGTCATGTAACCTACAACAATTTTTATTGCATTGACCATTATTGTTTGCTTTACCTTTCTAAGGAGACAGTTAACTTTTTATGGTTTCTGTTAATTTCTCCTTTTTTGTATTATTTCAAAGTATTTCTTTTCATACAAAATTCATTAATTTTCCTCTTATTACTCCTTCTGCTAATTTTGAGATGGTTGTTATTGTTGTTGTTGGTGTTGTTATTGTTATAACGGATATGGCACGAGTGCTTAAACTACACTCAAAGAATGGTCAAGATGAAATCATATTAGGTATGAGATGAAATTCAGATGAAAAACCTCTAGATTTTAGACCTCATCCCTAGCTCTGGCTTATCGCGAACGACTTTCACTCCTGGTTCGTAAAAATGAATGGCAATGAAAGGATTCAATGTAAAATAACCAAATTGTTTATTTTGAATGAAAGAAGTTGTTTCAAAAGGCAAGAAAAACATAAGGCATATTTTGTCCATTCGAACACTCGCCCGATTCAGCCTCTCTCAGGATTATTCTCTAATGTGTCGCTTCGGAGGATTATGTACGCTGCCAAGACGCTATGGTATACTATTTATGGTAGGGCTTAACACACAACATATTGTAATTTCATGTTTTGTATAGCGTGTTTTCACTTTATAAACTTTGTCCACAACAACGCGTGAAAAGAGCATTCTGCCAAAATAATAAATTGGTACGTGGTTCCAACGAAAATATTCTATTAAAAACAAATAAAGTTTTGCAATGATTTTCTCGCGTCCTCGTCTCATCCTCCGTCAAATATGTTTTGGAGGCAAAGAGGTTTCGGCGATGTGCCATCCTCTGTGCCATCCGTGCGTAATTCATTCGTTGTGATTCGACCCAGAAATAAAAATTCAGGAATTGCTGTAGACATTACAAATTCAGAAATTAAGAATTCGGTTTCTTACTAGGTTTTTTATTTGTTTGATATTTTTAAAAATTCCCTTCTGACTTTCCTTTACGGCGTTTGCTCAATTGGTTTTCTTCAGGAAATATAAGTTTGGCATAATCTGGATAAAATAGGGGTTTTCGAGTTTTGTACGAAGATCACCCATAGAGGTCATTAAAAAAAATAAACTAAGAATATAATAACTATTTGTTTAAACGATATTGCATGGCAACAAATTTTCTAGAAAAAGAGAGCTTCACGAAATATCTTCTAAATGAAGTGAGCATTCCTTGCAATAATTTTTTCCAAGACTAATTGCGTCTGATTTACTCCATCTTGACACCACGCTTATGAGCATCGCAAAAATTACAGCTTACAAATGGTGGAAAGGGTTCTCTAATTGACAGCAATTTAATAAAATTGTGTGCCACCAATTTAAGGTCCATTCCTCTCGGCTGTCTAGTCAAAAAAAATTTGTCAGAATGGCCAAAGCATGCAAACAATGGTGGTAACACAGAGATGGCTGGCCCGGAAGGAAACAAATATAACATTTTGAGCAATGATTAAGTAACCCTCAACGACATCCGCAACCGCATTAATATCGGCACAACAATGACAGAGTTCCGAGTGTGGGTCATCCATTCTTGCCTAATGGCAGTCAGCAATTTCAATTTTTAAATGTCTACCCCACCGACACCCTAATCGCAGTAGTCGCTTAACGCCTGTCGCGTGCTTGAGCGTATGCGTACGAAATATTACAGCTTACGCGAATCCACCCTTATTAGACAGACAGGGTGAGTTGCTCGATTTTGTACATTATACTTGATTGCGTTTCTCCCCACCACATTATCACCAACACGTCTTCTTCCTCTTCTTTCCCATCCACAACTCAACCCTGATTGGTTTCTGAACTGCTTTCCCGAGTTTGGTTTTAATTGCGTTAAGAAACCGGATTTCACGCAATCACTATCGAGGCAGTCGTGCTTGAATTCGTGCGTTACTCACCTGAGAAACTCCATTTTGGAGAAAGAATAAGGGAGAGAAAGATGGCAAGGTTTCCGACATGAATTTTACTGAATTATGAAAAAATGGCGTATGTTATTTGATGAACGTATTTTGAAGGAATACTTTCAGAAACGAACTTAACGGAAGACGATTTACGATATGGTGTACAGTACGAAAAGAAACCTTCTAGTAGAAATTTATACAATTTTTCAAAAATATGAAATTATTCGCCTACGTTTTAGTTTTTATAAAGCAACCTAGAAGGTTTTTACTCGTACAGTACACCATATCGTATATTGGCATTCACATCTTGATCGTTAATAACTTTAACTCTTTATTAAACCTCACCAATTATTGCCAGTTTCATCGCCCAGTATTTCGACCTTCGACTTCGGCTGCTGAATTTTTAAAGACGCTCAAATTTAACTCACTTCCACATTTCGTTCCGTCTCATAGACGCGGAGTTAATGAAAACGAATGCGTCCATCGACCACGACCATAGCGATTGTATTGCCATGTTGAGGAAGTTTATACGTAAAGTTATGACGTTCACAAACACATTACTTAAATTTAGCCATTTTGGCAACTTTAATTTCTAGTGACAAATAAACAGAATATAAGATATTTGATGTTTGGCATTTATTCCTTAGAGATAACTCTCATTATAATCTCCATTGCCTTCTATGGAATATATTTCATAGATTTTGTGAGTTTTATAAATACGACTAAATAACTAGCTTTATAAATAAGATAAATTGTAATAACAGTTTACGTTGCGGTCAATGTCGTCTATGCTCCGTGGGAATATCTCGAGAAAGGATTGACAAATTTACAGTATTCCAGTATATACAGAATTATGGAATGTGATGTGGTCGAATACATTGGCGTATGTAATATCTTTTCTTGATGTGAAAAACTCAGTTTGTATTTCTCCAAACGATTTTAACAACGTGCGAATGGCCTTCTTCTTTCAGTTACTACGGGTGTTGTAAGTGTGGTGAAATATTTTCAAAAAAATTTATTCGCAAACAGTACTAATACAGATCTCTTATTATCATTCCTTCTTTGTCACTTAGAGAAGTGTGTTCTCTCGATAAATTGCAAAAGATTGTGACTTGTCTTATTGATAATTATTGATTATTATTGATAATTATTGATAATTGCCTTATTGATAATTATGTCTTACGTGGATAATTATCGGCGCTAACTTAAATGAACTTACGCTTATTTTTTCATACTTAGTTTTTAGTAAGTGAATACGTGCGACACGTCTAACATACCACACGATCTTTCTTTATAAATAAAAGAACTTATAGCGTTGACGATTTCTTGTCTTCTAAAATATAAATTTATAAAGCAATTCTTGTCTCAATTATATTTTCTTGTCTTCTAAGATATCTGGATATGTGGAAATTCAGTTTCATGTCTTGACCACCCAAAACATTTCACACGAATCACCACTAGGCGGAGTCATTGCGTACTTCGCTTATTGTCGAGTATACTGCTCTGTCGTTTTATGACACAAAATTAAAAATTAACCTCGGCCAACGCCTTTTCGAAATATTTCATTGTTATTGATTTTTCATTTTCACAAAAGATCTTCGTATACTCAAAAATTTCACCAGAATGAAACGGAAAACTGTAAATTTTCTACGGCTCATCGATTATGACGAGCTGCCAAAAATTATTATTGGCTTTTAATTGACGGTAACTCTATTATAATATATTTGTAATTTTATAGTCTACAATTTTATTATTAATTTATTTGGTTGGGAGGCATTCGTTTCTTCATCGGACTCATTTCGATGACAATACGTTTAAAATGAGAAGACTCTCGGATAGTCTTAATGACAGTCTAGCCCTTAAAAAATCTATAAGGAATCAAAAGCATCGAAGTTTCGATCTAATTCAGGAAAAATATAATATCTTTCTAAATTTCTAACTTCGATCTTGCTTTAAATATTTTTAGGGTCCCATCGATCCTTTTAGGCTTTCAACCGCATTTTATGTCAGAAAAGGATGTTCGGATTCGCTTCTCCTTCCTTTTTTCCTCAGAAAATTAACACAATATAATATTCAATATTCGTATCGCAAAAATATATTTACAAAAAGGACATTCAACGATAAATGGAAAAAGAAATTTTAGCTTCCTGATTAAAATGTCCTGCCGGTCATCTCTTTTTATGAAATTCCACATAACGTTCAACCGCATCTCAACTAATTGAGAAACCCAATAATCAATAATATCTACTTTAGTAATCACATAATCGTTGAACAATCTTCTTAACAAGCCAGAGAGTCTTTTTCTTTCAAAGAAAAGCGGACGTGTGTGAGACAGAGCGAGATAGAGAGATAAATAGATAGCATAATTAGGCTGAAGGATTATTTATTTGCAACCGAAAGACCATTCTAAAGTATTAGGATAACAATTCATTATTAGGATAAAAATCTCCTTTCTCTTCCGCCACTTCGCGCCAATTCAAATACATTCTTCCCCTTCCTTTCATTCAGAGATTATTTGCAACATTGAATTTCTCCCCTTCTCGTCATCGTCCTGAATTTGAATATCAAAGAAAGGCTGGAAAAACAAGACAAGGATTTCCGTTCATCATAAGACATAATATTTAGACCGTAATCGGTCTAAGTTCTTCTGTGATAACCGGAAGTACCTGTGTTGAAATCTTCCGCACACACTCGTTGCTTCTGAGGATGTCCTTTGAGAAAACAAAACTATGGAGAGTAAGTAATGCCAGCGATAATTGACTTGTCTTGTTTTCTCTAAGAAATGAACGACGAGCGGACAGAATCCATTAAAAGAATTTTTAAGGGAGAATATTATCTTTTCTTAAATCCTCACAACGATGTGAATGGCTGAAGACTCTTTTGTTAATCTTTGCATTACTACTAATTCTGTTAACTGTTAATTTGGTGAAAATATTTTTAGATTTTTTCAATATAGTTGATTTTCTACAGATCAATTGCAATCGAGAGAAATCATTTCAGTGATAGCGCGCATAATTTGATACAGAAAAAAAATTGAGAAATCGATTTTAGGAGCCTTATGGTGAACATCTTTCGAATAGTTTACAGATGAATCGCTGCGGTAGATGAAATTAGGGTTTCTCTTTATGAAAGTAATCAGGAGAGTCCAAATTAACATAAGAAGTGCACTAATCCCCTCCACCTCGACAAGTAAATTCAAAATTTCTAACAATCACTACAATTTAACTACTTTTTCCCCTTTTTCTAACAGACAACTTTCAAAGACTTTTGTGAAAGAAATATTATCTTATTTAACTCATTACTAAGGTGTTCACATTCTTCTATTGCTTTGAATGTCTTCTTATAATCTAAAGTCAAAGTCTTTTACTCTAATTTTAAAACGGGTTTAAGCCCCTTGCGAGAATCTAATTTGTGAGTTTTAAATGTTTAAAATTTATTTAAAGTTTAGTAATTTGTAGAATCTTTGCAGCGGTAATAATAATATGAAATGTCCGTTAAATGGGCTGAGCTTCTAAACTAAAGCACATTTTTCATTTCGAACAATAGAATAAATGTTAAACGATTTACATTTTATATCCTTTAATTTGAAAATTCCAAAAACTAATGGGCTGTTCTTACAAAATAAAACAAACTCCAGGAAAAGCATTAAAATCATTGAACGAAATCTCGTAATCTCGCTTAAAGCCTCGGATAACCGCTTAATTTATTCCTTTTTCGAGGACAAAGGTATGATTTGAGAAACAGCGGAGTTAATCGATGAAGGTGAACTATTACGAAAATTTGTCACGGACGGTTTCACAAAACTAAAGGATAATACACACGTATATACATACATACAATACGTAAAGATCGATTGCGCATTGCAGAGATTATTAGAATTTTGCAGAGATTCTAATTTTTGCATGATTTTTTAAATTATTGCAGAGATTCTAATTTTTCTCGGAAAATTCTCGAATTTTAAAAGCGTTTATTAAGTAAAGGATTCGCTGGTGTTAAAAGCTATTCTGGGTAATCTGAGAAATTCCTCTTATCCCTCTAAGCCCATGCGCAGATAGGCAAGACAGCCACCAACAAGGTGTTGATATTATAAAACATGCTACACGCTGTAGACGCTAATCTTGAGAATTAGCGAGAAACAATGGAAACAAAACAAAACAATGGAAGGGACGGATGCATTGCCAACAAAGTGAAAACAGGAGTAAATGCAATAAATAATAAAAACTTTTGCTTTCTGTGCTTGTTTCTAGAAAAAAATTCTTTCCGAATTACCGCCCACTAGAAAAATGACGGACGACTGACGGACTCTGCTAAAACAAATTGTTGTGTAAGAAGAATTACAGATTAAAATCATCTCATGGTGGGAGAAGTGGGACTCGATCAAGCCATTAAAACACAGTGGAATTCCGAAAAAAATCATACGAATAAATTTGTGCTCTTGGAAAAAGTTATTTTCATAAATATGAAATTAATGAATCGCTCCAAAGATATTAGGCTTCATTGGAACGTGTTCAAACCCTGTGCCTCTCTCTCTCTCACTTTCCACCATTCACTCTTTCTCCATTTCTTCAAGAACAAATGAGGTGAATTATGCCATTAATAAAACAGCAAAACCGAATTCAAACCACAAGAATGAGAAAACCAGAAAGCATCTATTTATGGGAGAGGTGCTGCCGCTTCGGTGTAACAATGATGATGATTGCAATGTAATAAATTCATGAGATTCTTAAGAGATTTATGACTAAAACTTGGTCCGATTATTTTTCTGTGACTTCAACAGAGAACTCTTTTTCTAAAATAATTCAAATAATCACGTGATGATAATTTATGAAAAGATATTCTCGGGCTAATTTTCGGTGGATCTCAATAACCGGCAGTTTTAAAACTAAACTAAGAGAATACTACATTCTATAGAGTCCTACTAGTCCATTCTGGAGTTTAATTTTTTCTTATTCTATAACATTATCCATATCTTGAATTGCTTCTCTCAGCAAATCATTCCTTTCTCTCTCACTATATTTTTCTTTATGATCACACCTACCTTCTAATGCTTAATGTCACCGTCTTGCATCATCATCAACTTCATCAATCCATATAACCACAAGTAGTTTCTCCTCTGGATATTTTATGCGTCCAATAAGTTCCAAAGACGACGATTCAACCGGTGATAACGCGTTAGAACAGAGAAATTCTCGCGGTGAAAAGAAGCCTTTCTGCATACAAGTTTCTTCTGTGTTGACGATCTTGACAAGCCGCGATATCATAGTCCTCAATCAAAAAATATTCCGTCAGTATTGTGAAGTTTTTGTTGTTATCAAAATTAGTAAGCCATGCGGCTCAAACCAGGTCGCCTACGTTCAATTTGTGCCTTTAAGTTAGTTAATGCGAAAACGAACAGAAAAATAACGTAAATAGTTTTCACTGCTAAATTTCAAAAGTTACGAATCAACTAACGAATCAGTGTAAATCAAACAACAATTCAATTAATTCAGCGCAAGGTCAGAAACCCTCCCCGGAAGGAAAACGCACGCCAAGCACGCGTTAAGCACGCATTAAACCTGACTAAGGTGCCAGGTGTTCATTTATTGCACTTGGCAATTGTTCGCTTGCATTCCACTTCACAATTTGAAACCGGTCTTTTGTCAGTGGCTCCACCTCCATTTCCACCCACAATTTTACCATGTTAATTCTTGCATGATTTGACAAATACATCACGGAATCCGTCATCGATTTCATTGCTTCGGTCTGGCACGTCCTCTGAGTCTCTTATTTGCGGCTTTATATGAGATCCTGATTCTTTGAAATGCAGAAATATCAATGCCTGCATTCAAAATCAGCGGCGGCTGTATTCCTCAGCATTCTTTCTCTATCGCTCACTTTCCTTACTTATCGTGTTTATTTCGTTTGTTTATTTACTTTTCGAATGGCATGAAGACAACTTCCATTGACAGGAGCGTTCAAGCGGAGTAAACTAATTACGGATTCAGAATGCAGTCAAGATCGATGAATTTAGGGTGCAAGATGGCGCGTGGCTGCCACGCAGAAATTAAAATGACGATATCCTAGGAAATTATTCTTACATACTCTTTTAGTTTACAAATTGTAAAAAGAAAAGGATAGTAATAAAACAATTATGAAAACAACAATTTCTGTTAAGTGTTAAACTAAAATATAATTAAACAAAAATATCGTTTTAAGAATTACGATCATTAAGATCATCCAAATAATTGAGATCTGGAAATTCGTGAAATCCACCTTAAGAATGTTATATTTTTATATCCCTTCCGTTTCACCAAAGAATTTGTTCAGAAAATACAAAAATAATATTTTGGAATTTTAATTAAAATTTTGCTATCTCCGATCCTTTGACAGGATTTGACAGGAACGGACAGATTTCTGCCTTGAGTTTTACGAGGACACCTGCCGTGTTGGCCTTATTCCTCGGCGGGCCATCCCGCATGGGGTTGCAAGTGCGAACTTTGTGAACGCACCTTTTTACTTTGTGACGACAACCAACGCCCACTGCCTCCGGGTTACCAAGCCGTGGCATATTGTACCTTAGGAGGCCATATGCATGGTATGGACACTCCACTTAAGGTATCATCGAGGCCGATCTAAAACCTCTGCCGGTCTATGGGGCCCGGCACCCGGTAATGTTTTAGTGCATTACCACACCCGAGCTGACTAGACTCGTACCCGCGTGACTTTGGGTATTAACCACAGCCACCACGAAGCTCCCGAAGGGCCTACCCAATGACAAGCATGTGGGGCTTGGAATATAATACCAGATGGTGTAGCTGTTAGCATACGCTATCAGTACACATACTGGCTGTTTAACCCAGATGGTGTAACTATCAGCCTAAGCTGTTAGCACACATACTGGGGCTGAATCTCGTAGCTTGTCTCCCGTGGTACCAATTTAAAGCCATATGGTAGGCTCCGGAACCCGGGAGTACCACAATCGTGGTAAGTGACCGTTTCATACACCCAGGTCACTGCCATTTTGGGCCCATGCACCCGGGACTGGCACCCTATGGAACGGACAGACTAATAGAATGGACAACCCTTTTGAATAGTATGAGTTTCCACTTACTGAAGGGAATAAAAAACAAAAAGATAAAACATAATCAGTCGCCAAAAGATTTATCACATACACAGGCGTCGCATCGACAAAGTCGATCTACGTTTTCGGTTTTCCTATTGGAAAAATGCATATCAGTGCATTCACCCGATAATCATCTACTATATTTTTTTGGATATTGCTTTAAACTACACATTTTTTCAAACGATAGATTCATTATATAATTTGCAAAACTGAAAAAGTGATTAATTGTACAAAAATTAGTAAACCTGTGAAAAAGGCGAAACATTTAATTTTTCTGTATTTTATGTACCCACCATACAAATATATTAAAATGAATTTTCTACATTTTTCAGTTGTTCATTAATTTTCTTATACAGTTGATTTCGACTTATTTCAATTATTGATTATATTTTAGTTATTTCTTCGTCGTTTTACCCCTTTCGTGACTCTTTAATGTATTTACGGGGGCTTACCATACAAAGCAATGAAAGCTCATCATGGACGAAGTATAAAGTAAAGGCGATTCTTAACATTCGGTGGTGCTATTACAAAGTACAAAAGGAATGGTCCAAGTGAGCATTAGTGGCTGCCACCTTGTCTACCCATCTACCCACTTATGAAAGAAACTAAGTTCCGTTTTATTATTATTCGGCTTTTGAATCTATACGATTCGATAAATCTCGACTCATCGATTTTATATATATTTGAAAGTAATGAAAGAGAAAAATTATACTCATTTGTTAAAAAAAAAAAAAATCTGAAAACCTTGCATGCGTCGGGTTTCTCAATAAGCACATAACAATTTGAATCATGAACTGAATAAAATCTAAGGTTCATTTTTGTGGTGAAATTTCTTCAACAACAGCGATTAGAAATCCTAAAATTCTTGACTAACATCGGAGTATTTGGATACAAGTTTACATCAATTGTCGATCATAATATATATATATATATATATATATATATATATATATATATATATATATATATATATATATATATATATATATATATATATATATATATATATATATATATATATATATATATATATATATATATATATATATATATATATATATATATATATATATATATATATATATATATATATATATATATATATATATATATATATATATATATATATATATATATATATATATATATATATATATATATATATATATATATATATATATATATATATATATATATATATATATATATATATATATATATATATATATATATATATATATATATATATATATATATATATATATATATATATATATATATATATATATATATATATATATATATATATATATATATATATATATATATATATATATATATATATATATATATATATATATATATATATATATATATATATATATATATATATATATATATATATATATATATATATATATATATATATATATATATATATATATATATATATATATATATATATATATATATATATATATATATATATATATATATATATATATATATATATATATATATATATATATATATATATATATATATATATATATATATATATATATATATATATATATATATATATATATATATATATATATATATATATATATATATATATATATATATATATATATATATATATATATATATATATATATATATATATATATATATATATATATATATATATATATATATATATATATTTTGTGTAGGAATACGCGAACCAGTGTATCCATTATTAAATATTGCAGTGTTAGTTAGGCAGCACATCGCCATATTTGGCTTATGTTTTTAATAGATCACGTTATCTCAGAAATTAGAGACAATTTGATATGCCTCAGACTTAAAGGTTACTCTGCCGATTCTATGTCAGATTTTTATTGAAAACCTCTTTGCAATTATTTCTTGATATATTTTCTATTAATTATATTTTTATTTTATTTTTATATATTATTTATTCAATAGTGTGGAGTGGAACCCCACCGGACATTAGTCCGTTCCTCATGTTTGGTTTTATATTATTGGATGTTTGAGTTAATCTATTCATATGACTTATATTTATTTAGTATTTTATAATATTCATCAGTATTTCATAACACTTTTTTAATATTATTATAAGCATTAAATATAATACAAATATTTTGTTTAGATTTTGACGAATAATGTTAAAATATCAATAATCGTACCAATAAATATAACTAACAAATAAAATTGAACTTTCATATAGTATAAGAGTACTGTGTGACAATGAGTACATTTATAAACATATTCTGCTGTTTCGGGATGATGTTAAACTGTCCCGGTCATATTCTAAGACATCAGACACTCTTCTTATTCAAAAGGATTTGGATGATTTAATTGAATGGTGCAAAATAAATTGCTCGAAGCTGAACCTAAACAAATGTAAACAGATTACTTTCTCTCGTTCGCGCCCGTACTTCGCCAATTATTGTATCCATGGTCAGGAGCTGAGTGTTGCCGAAACAATTGAAGACCTTGGTGTTATTTTCGATCGCAAATTACGATTTAATGCTCATATTAATCATATTGCGAGTAAGGGTAGCAGCGTCTTGGGTTTTATAAAACGCTGGGCGAAAGAATTCGACGATCCATATATTACAAAAACGTTATAGATATCGTCAGTGCGGCCCATTTTGGAATATGCTTCGCCAGTTTGGAGCCCAAAAATTGTTTGCTACATCACGTTAATATAATCGATACAAAAACAATTTTTGCTTTTCTGTCTCTGCAACCTGAGATTGGATTCCAATTTAAAATTGCCATCACATGAATCCAGGTTAGAACTAATAAATTTGCCGGCTTTGGTTAATCGAAGGATAATGCTGAATTCCACCTTTATATTGAAACTACTATATGGCGTCAGGGTCTCTGCGCATCTATTGAACGACATTCATATTTTCGTTCTCCGATGTTCTTCGAGACGATATGAATTCCTCCGTTTACCATTTTACAGATCGTCATTTGCACAGAACGAACCTCGTCGAAGTGCTTGTTCTGATTTGAACTTTGTATTTTCGGTGGTTAACTTGTCAGATTCTATTCTTGTTTCAAAACAATTTTTAATTTTTTATGTAACCGCATTCAATAGCCTATACTCTTGTTATTTACTCTTGTATTACTATAAGGCCAAGGTTTGGTTTAGTTAATGAATGAATAAATTGAAATTGAAGTTGAATAGAGTTGTAAAAATTTGAAAATAGAATATTATGCAATTTAATTTACTCTACTCGTGGATTTTATTAATAAGACATCGGTATCAGTTTATATATTATTGCTTTTCGAATTAACTGCCTGATTTCCATATCACCAAAATAAAAACCGTTTAAGCAATAAGCATAAACAGTAAACGATGCCTTAAAAAGCCATATTTGGTTCAAATTATCTTTTCAATTAGGATTATTAGTTTTATAGAAGTTCTTTAATCACATTTTTATATTTCTTTATTTTTTTCTTTTTTTGGACCTCGTTTTTATTTTCGAATAAAGAAATAACGAAATATGAATTAGTCGCATAATTTTCAATAGTACTTTCAATAGTTTGTAATAGTAATTTTTAATAGTATAAAATTGTATTTTATAGAATCAAGAAAACATACGTTCGTTAAAAACCGTCGAGAGGCTATGCCGCAATTCCGCAATGATGACATTTATCAATTGTTTTATTTGCGATATTATTTGCGGTTAAATTTTCTATGACACGAATTTACAAACTTGAAACTGTTATTTAAGAATACTGTGAGACGAGCACGAAATAGGTCAAACAACCGCAAATGCGCAAAACCACTGACTCGATTGGTACGTGGCGCAAAAATAAATCTCATTTTCTTCCAAAACGGCGCTAATATGATCAGACTTTTTCACAGTCCAATGGGTACATTTTTATCTGTTGTTTACAATAAAAAAGTATGCCCGAAGAAGCCCGAAGACAATAGGCAAACCTTTAGTTGAAAGAATTTTCCTTCGAAACACACTTCCGTTTATTGATTTAAATCAAACCATTATCAAGTAATCAAAACATTGGATCAGTTCTATAAAACTCATTAAATTCATCTTTACAACGATACACAATTACCTGTATTTCAGCAATACATTAGTAGCCTACTTAATACATACTTCTGAAAAAATGCGTTTTCTAATGTTCGAAAAATTCTACTTTTCCGGTTTGTAAGTCCCGAGAGGCAACTCTAATAAAAAACGAAATGTGATATCGAGGTATTGTTAGTTCCCTATTAGGAATAATAAGCTCTGCGCTCTATGAAATCGGCCCATTGTCCAGCGTGCTAACCTCTCTCCGCCTCTCTATTAAATCTCATCGACATTAATTTGCGTTGATGTGCATATCAAACAATCGGCATCTCAAACAAAGTCAGGAATAATAAACCCAAACGAATGCTCCGGATCGATTCAATCAAACCGATAAAAATGACGGATTTTGTCAAATCATCCGAGAACAAAAATTATTTTTGTGATCGCAAGTATATGTTAGGGTTTAAAGTGTGAAGTGGAAAACAAGCAAACAATTGTCATGCGTTCCCTTAAATGAGTGCTTCCCTTAAATGAGTGAAATGTGTTTGGCGTGTGCCTTTCTTCCGCTTAAATTCTTCCTCAGGACTTGCGGTGAATTAACTGAATTGTTGCATAACTTATTTATTACGTTTTTCATTTATTGATTTGGCATTGATTCAATTTACTTTAGAAGATATAAAATATTCTTTCAAAGATTTTAAATAAATATTCTAGATTTTAAGATTTTTCTAGGATAACCGACACCCTTATGCCGAATGTCAGCACATTTTTTGATAGTAATGATTAATTTTTTATTATTGAGTTAATAAAATTAAGCAAAGTCCAATAATATAAATTATGTTTAGGTATCTTTTGAGCAAATTTTTAAAAAATCTTTTAGTTCTATGATTGCTTCCAACCGCCGCGTAGTTTGTCTATTTATGTAAATTTAGTCTCAGTGTTTTTTTTTTGAGAAACACACGCCCATCTCATGACTATATATACATGCACGATCGTGTATATAAAGCATTACTATAACCAGTTCTATTGTAAAAGAACCTTTACATTACTGAGGAAATGTGGTTTAAGGTCAAAGCTCGCCAACACAGAAAAACTGGTATGAAAAAAGGTGCAGTATATCGTGAAAGTTCTGCGGATTGAGGATTATAATATTTACGACATGAAAAACTTAAGAACAGTTACATGCAAAACTTTACAATAGCGAGTAAATTCGGAATTTGAGGGTTGTCAAAATGAGATGAATTCCGAAGGAATAGAAATCGGCTAGAAGTTGTTTTTGGTCTGTGTCAGTGTGTGGTCTGTGTAAAATTAAGAGATTCGCTTGATATCTTATTTCGTTGCTAACACTTAGTTAAATTAAATGAGATTTGAGCATCATTCTCTACAATTGAAATAACAGGATCAGAAATTATTTGCTCATCAAAAACAAGGAACGATGCAATAAAATTTGTCTCAAAAAATATCTAAAAATACTTTAGTTGTCCCTAAAACCAACATATTTTACAGATGCTCTTTACAACCAATCGCAGCCAATCCGTATCAATTCTTTAAAGGTAATCCGAAATTTTACAGAGTAAGAAAATAATCAAAAGGGTTAAACAAGAACTGCGTCGAAAACGGTTGACTGGTTGAGGTTAGGTTTTTTAGGATGAATTGTAAAGCTTAAACTAAAAAATGAAAAAGCAACAGCATCACACAGAAGATTTTCCTCAAAACCACAACCCCTTTTTTGGGAGGATATGTCGTATCAGGTAAAGATAAAATTTCTCAGGACGCTTTCTAGTGGAAACTTATTTATAAAATGAAAAAATTTTATGTATGGTTCTCTCTGAATAAAAATGCTTTATGTCATTAATAAAATTTGGTAATTTGTTTCGAAATTGATTTTTCTAATACTCCAAAAACAATTGAATTATAATTCTCTCTTTGTAATAATAAAAATACGAAAATACAAAAAATAATATCAAAAAATAATATCATAATATCAAAAGTGAAAATAAATATTTGTTGGTACTTTCCGATTTCACCATCGTTTGCGAATTTCGCCTTCGCAGTAAATGTAAATGTAACTAAATAGTAAATGTCACTTGCGCTTAGTTCATATTCAGTCGTGAATTGAACTGAGAGAAGGAAATATTGAAATAAATTAATGTCATGAAAAGGAGGATGACACAGATGGTAAAATGGTAAAATATCCATAGAGTACACAACTACTTTCTTTAAGCTCCTTCATTTAAGCTCCGCCGAGAGCTCGTTATAAGTAACTATAAATTGACAAGAAATGTGCTATAGTTTTTTGTAATGTTTTAATTCTAAGTTATACAAAAAGATAGCCTTATCACACTTCACCAGAATATTTTCTGAATTTATAGTGGATGTGATGGCGTTAAAATTAAGCAGACGCAAACCTCTTGATCGCAGCTCGTCTAATAGATTGCAAATTCATTACACCTTATCATCCCGAATTTTCAAGAAATTCTGCTAATTAATCTTTCAGACACAAAACAGTCATTCGTTTGTATTTGTGATCGTAATAAAAAGATTTCCGTGGCCCGAACTAAATGAAAGATTTTTTATATAACAAGAATTATAAGATTAATCTTTCATTTCAGAATTTTAGTTCACGATAATTTATAAAAACTTAATTTAAAATAGCTTACGTGTCAAATGAAAAATTTTAGGTACAGGGAAGAATTTTGTGATATACGTTTAGATACTGAGTATTGTTTATTCGTGAATTATTTCGCCTAAGATAAAAACTGAAAATTTCTTAAGTAAATATTATTTACTTGAAATTTATCTTGGAAGAAGTTTGGCGTCAGATATTTAGCTCATATCTTTGTAGAGCATCCACACTAACTTATGGTGCTTCGGGGATATATAAAAGAGAAGCAACTTGATTAACGTCAGTTTATCTCCTGCGTCTTTTTGTTCAAATAGAGGAAATCTTTATAGTTCATTAAAATGAAACGTTTATTAGTTTTCGTTTTCGCACTGATAGCAGTTGGTGCCAAGGGAAGTGCTCATCCGTCTAATCTTCAGTATATGGTAAAACTGGAAGTCTCTAAAGCAGGCCAATGTTCCGTATGCAGTGGATCGTTTATAGACCCAAATTGGATTCTGACGGCGGCACATTGCGTCCATGGGTAAATCAAGTCGAAAGCTCAGGAACAACTTTTGCAGAAAACTCTGACCATTAATTTTTCACAGGATGGATTCTGTAGTCGCATACATTGGTCCTCCGTTTGAAGGCAATTGCAGCACCGGCTACGAAATTAATAAAAACTCGATTGTGGTCCATGAGTTTTTCCGAGAAGCAGATCAATTTACATATCGTTATGACATCGCATTGATAAAATTTACCCGGAGAACCTCATGCCGTCCAAATAAACCCATTCGATTTCTCGATGAAAAACCCCAAACTAAACATTACGGAAACAAATCGGTGGCTTTTGTTCAGTTTTCTTCATCATGCGGTCAATCACCGGCTTTACTGACTGTGCAGCCTGTTATCGGTGATCTTCACTGCCCGCCGAGAGTGATTTCGGGTGTGTCAGATGGACCAACAGAGGAGGAGGTGTTGTGTGTACCTGCACTTGATTATGGGGGATCATGTGATGGCGATACCAGCACTCATTTAGTTATGGGAAATTCTGACGTCGAGCTCATTGGAATCATGACAAGTCCAAGGGAAGAAGATTGTGAAAGGAACGAAGCAATAGCTTCTGACATTATCTTTACCGATGTGCACCAATTCAAACCTTGGATCATAAACAAATTGAAGAGAGTGGGCTTAAGTTCTGAACGATCTATGGTAAAGTTGAACATCTACAAAGAGGGGGAGTGTTCGGTATGCAGTGGCTCGTTTGTGCACCCAAATTGGATTTTGACTTCCGCCCACTGTGTTCACGAGTAAGTATTTCAAAGGATCAAAATAAATACTTTTCAATATCTGACGGCATGGTTTCCGCAGTGCAAATTCAGTGGTCGTAGATGTTGGTAGGCACTTCAATAGCTCCTGCTCTATGAGTTACGCCATTAACAAAAACGCAATCATCGTCCATCCATCTTTTGAAATGGTGTATAATTTGTTTCGGTACCTTGCAAAAAAATCTCATGACATCGCTTTGATAAAATTTATGAAAGAGACTTCGTGCGAACGATATTGGATTGCCCGCCTACCCGACGAGAATGCTAAGAGGTATTCTCTTTACAATGCATATTCAGAATTTATTCGCTTTGGGCAATCGTGCAACACATCCCCATCGAAACACTTTACTACTACTGCGTTTTTAACAGTCGTCGGTGATGATCGTTGCAAGCGTAGATCTATAGGAGATGCAATAAGAGGGCGTATGGACGAAGACCAAATATGTGTTTTCACCAGATTCACCAGCGAGACTTGCTACGGTGATACTAGTGGCCACTTATTCAGAGAAGGAACTCAAGAGCTCATTGGTATTATGTCCCGCCAACCATACCAACCGTGCTTATCCGTCGATGAAGTTACTTTCACGTGGGTTGGTTATTACGTGAGTTGGATCAAGTCTCATTTTACAGAAATCGCACAGAATTGAGTAAAAAATTTTCTTACCTATTTTATTAAAAAGAGAAATGTTTAATAAATTGTGCTGCACTTCCGTTTTCCTCTTGTTCCAGTTTTTCTGGCCGCTTATGCGGGTGGGTGTGGGTATAAAAAATGAAGAGTTATGAACGAGGAAATAATTTTGGATCTTTGTGTTTTAAAAACATTAAAAACAGGGGCCCCAGAGTCCAATTTATAGTCCGGAAATTGTGCAATAAAAGAAATTTAAATAAATAAAGATAAATAAAAAATAAATAAAATTTTAAATAAATAGTGGGTAAATGGCAACCCATTCCTTCGTGGGCTTCAATAAATGTCTCTAACAAGGATTTCATTCGTTATAAGATTGCACATTATGTGCATACAAGTTGTAAACAAGATAGTGTCGGTGAGGTGAGTTTAGATTATAAACTAAAAAAGCGCAATCTAGTTAAAACCAGGAAGGGAATGGTAGCTATGGTATGGTATGGTATGGTATAGTATGGTAACTATGGTGACTATGGTAAATGGTTTTGTGTGATCTTACATTTCATCATTAATATTTAACTTAAGCACAAAAATACTACAATACTTTTAAAGCGTGTTTTATTTTTAATGTTATTCCGTGGAAAAACAGCATTTGATTTGAATCCATATTAAAAGGAAGCCCAAGGAAAGGTTGCCATGGAGTAATTTCGAGAAAAACTATTTGAAAAAAATTTTCGAAAAAAGTATTTGTTGTATTATTCTGTTATTTCTAGAATTTATTAACTTTAAGCCTTTAATCTCTTTTGAAGCCTTACAAAATTTAGAAAAATGGTGATTGTTAATTGATTGATATAAACAATATCTGTAAATGTCGCAACCCTTAATTCATTTACGGTAAGAATTTCATGATAAATTATTCGATGGAATTTTCACCACAAGGCTTTAAATACGTATGTCTAAATTTTTTGACACTCGTTTTTCTCAACACAGTGTTTTTTCAACACTGTCCCCTACAGCTCTTTCATATTAATTAAGTGCTAAATGACAAACTTTTAACTAACTCGCGTTCGGGGAAAACCCTGGGTTTCCGACCTACGTTGATTTTACGCACCGTCTGTTTGATTTCTATCATCTTTTACACTTTATATATTATTCAAGAACCCAACACGTTCCGGGCAATACCTGGGAGATACTATAATAAAGTCCTTTAATTTTTTAATATTAAAATTAAGGATTCAGCCGTTTTCGTTTCAATAGTGAAATAATAATTTCCTGTTATTTTCATGTCATAATTTTGTGAAAATTTTATACTCATAAAATTATGTACCTCTAGAATTTCTCAGAAAAATAATATTCAAAACAGAAATGTAAAAAAATTAAAGGGTTTTTCAATTGGAGCGGATTGATGTTGAAATGAAAGAAACAAGCTGTCTGCGAGGTATTAATTAAATTTTATTTCAACGTCCCGTGTAGGCCATTACGCGAACCAAGCGAACGTGCCAGACCGATACGATCAAATCGATAACAATTAAGGATTTTCTCAAATCATGCCAGGGTGAAAATAAAAGACAGTGCCGGCAATAAACAACAAGATATAAAATATTAAGTGAGACGCAGGCAAAGGATTGCCAAGTATATACAAACAATGAACACCTGCCACTTTGAATGAGTCCTCTGAAGTGTGTTTAAAGTCTGTCTGAAGTCCGTTTTGTCTTTAAAAATCTTCAATCATCGGGCGTAGTTTAAGAGTTGTAGATGACTGAATGCCGAAAATTCAGGTGACATCTTTTTTAAATTAATTGATTATTGACGTAATATTGATGTCAATTAAAGGCTGTTTCAGGACTTTCTTTTATATATTTTTCTTAATTACAACAATATTTGCGAAAACAATTAAATTAAAAAATACTTCAATTAAAATATAATTTTTTTTTCTTAAAACGATAATTAAGATCTAAATTAGGATGTCTCTTATAGCTCATACTATTACCTTTCCAACGTGATATAACAAGCTTCGTTGTGTTTCGAAGAAAATATTGAACACATCTATAAATTTTAGAATGCCTACAAAACCACCGTAGTTCGTGTTTTTAGTCGTATGTGTAAAATCTTGTCATTTTTTTAGAAAACTGTAACTGGCCGAACGCTCATTTCGTGACTAAATTACATAGATATTCGATCATTTATATAAACAATACTCTTACTAATTCTGCTAATTCTGTTAGGTACACAAGTTCCACATTTACTGATACAGTGTTGTCAACTGAGTGTTATAACCTCTGCCTCGGCTATCAACAAATAAAGTCAAAGCCACAGCAATTTATTTTCATCTTGTCTATTTCCTCATGCATGCAGCATGAGAAGAAGAATTTCATAGAGCGTCCTGGGCTGTCCTTTCATACCAAATAAATCCTTTACTTAATAAATACTTTTAAAATCAATGATTTAGCCTTTAGTTTTTTCTACCAAAAGTTACCCAAATTTCTCAATTCATTCTAATAATATTTGCAATTCGTAATCGATTTTTATGTCTTCGCATAAATATGTATGTGTACTATCTTGCCTTTAGTCTTGCAAAGCTGTGTGACAAATGTTCGTAAGAGTTCACCTTCATCGATTCGATCCAATGGCATTCAAATCATTGTTTTATCCTCAACAAAAGGATAAAATAGCCGAGTAGGATGGACGTTGCAAAAATGTCGCGTGAATCCTTTTTTGTCTACTTTTGGCGTGGTCTTAATCCCATATCATTCGTTTTGGAAATTTGCAAATTAACGAACTGAAAGGGATGGCATTGAGTTATTCGGAAATGATGAATACTCTGCTCGACTATAAATTCTTAAATTAGTTTAGAGGATATATCGCATTATTACTAATGCTGCAAGGATATTGAAGGACTTTACAAATTACTAAAGATGAAATAAATTTTTTATATTTAATTCTTTTTAGTTGTTAGTATTTAAAATTCAAAAACCAGATACTGGTAAAGGGTTTAAATTGAGGTTATAACGGCGTTAACCTTGCATTATAAAAACGTATAAAAACTAAAAAAATACTATGAAGATAAATCCTAGTAAGGACTTCAATAAAAATATATTTATTTTAAGAAATTCCTTGAAAAAGTCTGTTAAAAACTAGAAGAAAGGGCGTGCTTTTAAAAAGGAAGACACCGGCAAAGAATGATGCAATAAAATTTTATTGACACGTCAACAAAAAGCCTCAGAAATATTCTTATTATCCTCAAAAATACCGTTTTTTACAGTCGTCATTTACAATTTAATCCTTTCAAATAACCCGAAACTTTGCAGGCTAAAAAATCGTCGAAAAGGATTGGCTGGTAATGATTTGAAGGCTGGACTTTTTGAAATAAATCGTAAACCTTATGTAGTTTCATTGTGAAGAAGCAACAACAAAACCCAAGTGTTTTTCGTCGACACCGCAATCCTTTTCCGTAGGAAGGAATGATGCATTAGGTAAAGACTAAACATTTAGGAACATTTTAGAGTAAAAATTTTTTAAATTAACAAAATTATTCCTTTTAAAATGATTTATTATCCTAGTTTTTATTATAATATTTCTTTTATTTTGAATACATCTTTATTTCTTTCTATTCCGGCTCTTCTGGTACTTCGAAAAAACAAATCGCAATTATCTTATTTTTAATAATTAAATCACATAAATGTAAGTTTTTTTCTGAAAAAAATTAAGCAAGGGATTGCTGACTATCCTTTTTATCCGTTGAACCCTTCTGATCCTTTGCTGTTTATTATGAACTCCTTAGCGAAAAGGCATACAACAAGAAACTTTTTATGATTCCACAAAGGATTAAGGTGATTTTTCTTTTTACCTGAAATCCAAATATATTTCACTTAAAATTAAAAAAACTTTCTTCCAAATCAGTAATTTTTTTAGGAAATTGTGCAATAAAATAATTTGACAAGCGACAATCCGTTTAAGTCATTCGTTAAAGGATTGCACAGGAATTGCACAGTTTGTGAGTGTAGGAGTCTCGGCGTGGTAAATAATGAGCCATAGGTTACAAAAAAATAATTCCAATCAAAAGGTATGCCAGGAAGGCAACTCTGCAAGGACAACTCTTTTTTATGATGCAATAAATGTTTTTCTGAGTTTTCCATTTCTTAGAAATATTTTATTTAAGAAAAAAACAGACTGGGATAGAATAATTTTTAAATGGGTTTCAGAGTTAACATTATTTCACGCGAAATTTAGTTTTTGGGTTTAATTTATACTAAAAGTAAACCTAAAAAAGGGTTGCCTCGTAGAAATAAATCTATAATTTCGCAGAAAATATCGTCTTTCTGTCGTTGGCGGTATTGATTTGCAAAATCTATTACAAATTTAAAAATAATACTTTTAAAGTCAATTATTCTTAATGTAGAGAATATGACACATGTGTCAATGTCAAGATAGCATGTCAAAGTCGAGCATGTAATGCCAAAAAGAAATATTTAAACCGAAACATTTTAACAATTTTCTGTTTATTGGACTTGTAAATAAATTATAGCCTATTAATAGTAAGTTATCAAAATATACTCTCACATTACGAATAGTAGTAGAAAGATCAGTAATAGTAGTAGAATACTGTGTTAATTATTTCGTCCTTATTTTTCAGAACTCCGTCAGTAAAAATTCTTCTTGCTTCAGAAAAGACCTTGACGAGTAATGCTAAAGTGAATTTGTATTTCTTTTAGTTGGGGAGATGGGGACCAATACTCTTCTTATACTAAGGTATAAACTCCTGCCTACTTTCATGATTATAACCAAACCTGCCCTTCATCCGGACTAAGATTTCGATTAATAAATATTCGATGGAAGTTCAGAATAAATAAATAAAAGTTCTCTATCAATTGTCAATTGTCAATCAAAAAACAATTTATTTTTCTTCAAAGTTGTGTTTGATAATTTCTAACTCACAAACTGTGCATGTCCCTTATCTGTACCCCCGGATGCTTAATCCGAGTAGGATAGTAATTAGGCAAATTGCCCAGATGAGAAGTAAATCATTCCGTTACCAGGAATACATTGAACGGTTCATGTAATTCATATTTCTAAAGAGTGAAACTCTGACGCGTGTCTTCGATCAGGCTATTTTTTTCAAAATTGACTTTGAATTTTAATTTTAACAACATCCGATATTTGTTTTAATTTTGTTTCTCTTTATCAAAACTATATCGTTTTTATTTACATTTTTAAAAAGTTTGCGACAGCACAAGAATTTTTCGCAATTTTAGATAAGAGATAAAGCATTGTTTTGCGCCTCTCGACTGAAATCTGTTACGTTATATGTTTTAAATCAGAATGAATGAAATTTTTACTTACACGTTTCTATATAAACTATAGGTACATATGATGTTTATAAATTTATATTACAAAGTATATTTTAACAAGTATATATTTGTTTACAGAATTCAAATCTTCATTCCAACACTCCCACCAGGATTGAATTCTCTAACGCCCAATCTTTCTCTGCATTCTGCAAATTGCTTTACAGGTAGAGCTTTGGTTAGAATATCAGCTGTCACTTGTTGAGTACTGATGTAAGTTAATTTTATTGAATTGTTTTCCATCAGTTGTCTGACAAAGTGATGCCTAATGTCGATGTGTTTTGATCTTGCATGATATACATTATTGTGAGCTAGATCAATTGCAGCTTTTTTATCTGATGCAAGATTCCAAGAAAGTTTGTCCTCTTTGGTAATTTCAGCAAATAAATTTTTTAGCCATATAATCTCCTGACAAGCAGCTGAAATAGCCATATATTTGGCCTCGGTTGTTGATAGTGCTACAGTGGTCTGCCGCTTTGAATTCCATGCTACACAACCTCCTTGGAAGAAAAATGCGGAACCTGTCGTTGAACGTCGATTATCTAAATCGTTAGCCCAATCTGCGTCTGTGTAACCATTGATTTTATCATCTGTTCCCTTTGTAAATTCCAATTTATGGTCCATCGTACTTTTCAGATATCCGAACACACGCTTTACAGCTGTTCAGTGAACTTTGCCTGGATTTTTGTTGAATCTTGACAACACTCCTACTGCAAATGGGATGTCTGGTCTGCTAATCTGTGCGGCACATAACAAACTTCCGACCGCTTCTTGGAAAGGAATGGATTTCATTCCTTGTGCTTCATCTTCTTTAGTAGAAGAGAATGCAAGGGATAATTTTTGATTTACATCCATGGGAGTACTTGTGCTTTTGCAGTCTGCCATATTTAATTTATTTAGAATTTCTAATAGGTAGTGCTTTTGATCTATCCATAATTTTCCCTTTTTCCTATCTCGTAATTTTCATTCCTATTACGAAATTCACTTCTCCAATATCTTTCATTTTAAAATTCGTTTTTAAGTAATCCTTAATTTTGTTTTTATATTCTACGTTATTAAAGAATATCAGTATGTCATCCACATATATTGCTATAAATAATATTACTTCCCGCTCTATGTAGTAATATATGCAAGGATCTGTTTTCGACTGTTGCATTCCAAATTCTTTTAACGTGCTGTCTAATTTTCGATTCCAACAAAAGGCCGATACTACGTCCATTTGATCAATATCCAAATTGTATTTTACTGTTATTGCTAATAATAATCGAATAGATGAGTACCGTACTACTGGAGAGAATGTTTCTTCATAGTCTATGCCTTCCTTTTGTGAGAAACCTTTAATTAACAATCGTGCTTTGTACCTTTCGATTTTGCCTTCACTATTTTTCTTTAATTTAAAACACCATTTGTTGGTAATAACTTTCTTTCCAGGGGGTAAATCACAAGTTATCCAGGTTTTATTATCAATTAGGGACTCGTATTCTGATTGCATAGCTTCTAACCACATCTTAGATTGTGGACTATTTAAAGCTTCTTGAAAAGTTTTCGGTTCTTCATAACGCTGTTCTTCAATTCCAGTATGTGCATATCGGTTTGGTGTTTTGATGGTTCTTGTTGACCTTCTTAATTTTAGGCAATCCGGAGCTTTAACCCTTACTTCTGGTTCAACAATAATTTCTTCACTATCGGTGTAGAATGCATTTAAGTAGATTAGTCATTTGTTTCTTTCTGTTGCTTCTTTTAAGTAGATTAGTCATTTGTTCATTACAGTATTCTTTTCCGTTATCAGTTCGCAGAATCTTTATTTTTTGGTATGTTTGATTTTCTACCACATTCATAAATTCTTTGAAGCATTGTACGATCTGATTTTTTGACTTTATAAAATATCCGAAAACTTTTTTTGAATAGTCATCAACGAACAATAACATGTATCGTGAACCTCTGAATGAAGACTCTTACATGGGTCCACATATGTCAGAATGAATAATTGCTAAAATTTTTTAGCTCTTGTACCATTTTCTTTGAATGGTAGTCGGGTAATTTACCCTTTAAGGCATGTCACACATTCTGAATTCTCAATGATTTCTTTCCTCCCTACCAAATCGCCTATTGATTTTTCAGACTATCATTACATTGGTGACCCAACCTTGTATGCCAAAGGTTAGCAGTACCAGTTACTTTTCCAACACATACTGTCTCTTGAAACTGATCTAATTTAAACCTTCCATTTACTATACTTCCTGTTGCAATTAATTTGCAACCATTAATAATAATGTTGCAATACTTTGCAACCATTGGAATTGAAGGTTACTGTGTGACCTTGCTTTACTATTTTGGACACAGACAACAAATTTGTGTAAGCCTCGGGTAAGTATAATACGTCACATATTTTAATTTGATCTCTCTCATTTTTATTTAGAACAACATTTACTTCAACGTCGCCAGATGAATTACCTCGCATTTTTGAATTATTTGCAGTAATAATTTCAAATTCTGGACATGGTGCAAGATTTTTTATTACGGTCATATTCATTCCTTTAAGTTTTCATTTCTATTTTTTTTTTCTATTTTTTCTTTAATTAAAATTAAAAATTAAAAATCACTGCTTCAGAAATAGAATATGTGGTGGTTAAAGTAGCTCCCCAAACACTTCCATATAAAATTTGGTGGGCTGCCGCAGTCACTGCGAGGTCTTGCCTTGACTGTATTTGAACAGTTGCTGTTGTCAGTTATATTTACAAAAACAAGAAATATGTTTGTTGAATTCTTAATAGGAATAACAACAAAACAATAGTAATAAAGAACAATTATCCAAATGGCAGTTAACCTAACTAATAATTGTTATGCAAATATTAATAAAAATGTCTTCGTCTTCGTTCACATTCTTGTAAAGTTCTCCAACTGAGATTTTTTAAGAATCTGTCCATTCATCGTTCATTCCTTAAACAAAACAAGTCAATGAACCTTGGCATGCTCTCTAGGGTTTTGTTGTCACAAAGGACATCCTCAGAAGGAGTGCGTAAAACCAAAAAATGTGAACACAGGTACTTCCGGTTATCACAGAAGCCCGATTGTGCTCTAAATATTATGTCTTCTGATGAACAGAAATGCAATTATTGTTTCTCCAGTATTTCTTCAACATTCGAGTTCGTGACGACGTCGGAGAGGAAACAACTCTGTTATTGCAAATAATAGCTTTGAATGGAAGTAGCCTTTAGATGGTATTGGAATGGAAGTGGCGGGGGAGAAAAAAGAAAATTCCTTTTTAATTGTTATCCTAATATTTTTAAAATGGGTTTTCGGTTGCAAATCAATAATCCTTCAGCCTAATTATGCTATCCATTTCTCTTCCTCTCCCACTCTGTCCCACTTTCTGTGTTTCATTCTAGTCTAAATGCATTTAGCCAGAAGATCTTTTGGTCAACAAAAAAGTGTCGCCACTTTTCATTCATAAAAGTATGGTTTTCGCTCTGCAGCGAAAAGAGCCTTCTGTATTGTTGAAAAGATTATTCAATGATTATCTGATTGTTAAAGGAGGTATTCCTAATTATTGGGCTGCTCAATTAGTTGAGATGCGATTCAGCAAGATGCGGAATTGCGTAGAAGTAGATGAGCGCCCAGACATCTTAATCAGACAAGCTAATATTTCTTTTTCTATTTACCGATGAATGTCTTTTTTGCAAATCGATTTGTGCGGTACGAATAATTAAAACCATATTTTATTCATTTTCAGAGGAAGAAAACCGAAAATCGATATCTGCCTTTAAACACGATTGACTATTTTAATGTCAAATTAATATTAAATTAAAATTTAAAGCAAGAAAGGAATTATAGCATTAATAAGACATTATACTCTTTATGTACTAAATTCAAAATGTATACGTCTTAATCATTTTTAAAATATTTTGGATTTTAACTCTCGTCTAGGCTCTTAGAGAGTTTTTTGAATTTTACCGTATTGACCGTATTTGGCCTCAAAACAACAGACAGATTTTCATTAAGTAAAACGACATCAAATGCATAGATGCGCACAAACGAACGTCTCCGTCCAAATAAACTAATAATAAATTTTTATTATTTAAAAAATATATTATAATATAATTACCATCGCTCATACGTCACTAATAATTTTTGACAGTGCGTCGTAGTCGATGAGTCGTAGAAAATTTACGATTCCGTTTGGTGCCGTTAAAATGTTTTAATATTCGAAACTTATTTGTGAATATGAGAAATTAATAACAATTAAGTATTTCGGAAAGGCGTTGACAGAGGTTGATTTTTTATCTTTTACCATAAAACGGCAGAATGACGTCAATGGTAATTCGTATGAAATTGTTTTATCGGAATTTTGGGTGGTCGAAGTGAGAAATGAGGAACAAGAAGAGATCGTTGGTTTTAAGAGATAAGAAAGGCAAATAATTATTAGAGGAATTGCTTTAAAAATGATGTCTTAATAGTGACAAATTATTATCTCTTAGTTGTTTATATAGAAACATTAAAGATTGTGTGACCTATTATTTTTCCGAAGGTAAAAGTAACAAAATATTCATTTGGAATTGCTTTTTAATATGTTTTACTAAAATATTATAATAAGAGGCTCTATTTTCAATAATATCAAAATTATAGATTTTACAAAATAATTTAGCTTTAATAATATTCAAAAAGATATTAAAGTTAAATCATGTCTTTAACGCAGTGCTCGAAAGTAACCATTATTTTCAAAACTTTTATCTAAAAGTAAACTTTTATTTTTAAAAGTAAAAGTTTACTTTTAACCTTTACTTTTATTTATAAAAGTTAAGGTTCACTGTTAACTTTTACTTTTATAAATAAAAGTTAAAATTTCACTATTACTTTTATTTTGAAAGTTCTTCAATACGAGCTATTGAAGACTTTTTCGTAATAACAGTCTTTTGTTTATGAGATAGATGGTGGTCAATACGAACTAATACTGAGCTACGGTATAATGAAAAGAATGGACCTTAGTTGGTGTTTGGAAGATGCAAATAGATAGAAAATATTAAGACAAACGTATTTTGGACGTAGTGGGAAGTGGGTGTGGGCCAACCAATACCACGAAAGGGGCGTTTCTTACGAATATGTCTTCAATAACTCTTATTGAAAGACTTCTAAAATTAAAGCCTTTAAATAACTCTTATCGGAAAACTTTTAAAATAAAAGTTTTTGAATAACTTTTACGGAAAAACTTTTAAAATAAAAGTCTTTGGGTAACTCTTATTTCATGACTTTTATTATAAGTCATAAGAGTTTCGACCTCTGCTTTAACGTAATAATAGTGAAATTAATATGAAATTAGAAACGGCACATAAGGTTGTAAAATGGGCGTGGCTCAGCCCAGTACAACGTTTATTCAGAAAATTATATTTCGGACCGCGCCCACTTTCTTCTTTGAAACAGCTGTAATAAATGTTTTCTATTACAACACGATTTTATCACCCTCCGATTCTCTTTTCAAAAGTAAATCTATTTTGTGTGTTAGAATTAAATACCTCAAAAAAAATTTAATGGGGTACGCAAGAATTGCATAAAAAATCTCTAATTACACACATTTTTTATTCGTCATTAAATTCTATTAAAATCTACCTTTAGTCATCTTTTCTCAAAATATAAACATATTTCTTATTGCAGTAAATTTAATTCTGTTTAAGTGAAATCTCTCTTAATAATCAGGTAGAGGACCTATCCCACAGGTCTGCGATGGTCACGGGGTAAAAACCCACAAGCCGACAATCGGTACTTACCTTTGGTGTCTGCTGCGAATTGACTACGTTATTTCCTCTTACTTTGATGCGTGAACTACAATGGGGGCTAAGCGAAGTTGACTGTGTTATTGTGAACTTGGCTGCATCGGTACTGAGATGTCTCCGCTTGTTTTCCAGTGACTGATTCCTGGCGATTGTTTCCACTCTATTCTCACGGCAAACCAGGAGTAAATTACCGCTGTATCCTTTCTAAAAGTCTTACCATGAAGTTGATAACTTTAACCGTAGCTAAACCACAGATGATAACTTATCATCTTCCTACATCATTGCATTGTATATTGGTGGTATTTATATACCTCAACAAATAATACTATAAATGTCATACGAGGCAATGGCAAAAATAAATATAAATACTTATTAAGGAAAAATGTCAAACATCAAATATCTTACACTCCTCCAATAAACACACAATTCTAACTGTCATTGAATGGCTTCTGATCAGAAGCCGTGTAAACAAATACTTGAAATATTGTTAAAAGTCTAGAAGATTGAAGAAAATTGTCAATCCATGAAATTACCGAGATATCGAGACGAATGAAGAATTTGTTCGTTTTGCATTTTTGGTCAGATTACCTTCATATTTCGTTTTTGTTTAAAAGGCTTCCCGTTTATTCTATTCATACCTATTGGCCTTACTTTACCATTCAGCGATTTCAACAGTATTGACACCTCACCCACTTTTCCTCTCGCAGAGTCTTTGAAATCCCTTTTTCCGTTTAACGAAGGCATTCCGTTTTTTTCGGTTTTTCACAAATTGTCATCGGACACTTTACTTAATACGCTACGTTTATTTTATTTTGCGGACTGGATCTTTGGCAGTCAATATAACTCACTTTATCTTGTAAAATGGCATTATCTTCATCAACTCTACCAACAAAATCTACGAAAATTGTGTCTTCCAAACAATAATAACTGTTTCTTTAGTGACAGATTAATGCCCAAAATATGGTCTGAAATGAAAGTCCTTTCTTTCACTGACTGGTTGGTCTACCTCTGAATATTTCTTGTACAATCTTTCTTTGCCCCACATGCAATTGTGTTTGCCGTTTGATTCTTTTACAGACAATTTGCAAGCCGTTTATGCCTAAGTGGGATGACAAGAATTTTGCGTTAAGAAGTGTTGTTAAGGTGTAAAAATTTCACTTCCAAAATTCTTGTTTTGGTTACAATATCTCTTCCAAGAATTCTACATAAGTCTGGATTTAATTATTTTCTGACTTGAGATTAAGGGGATAAATGCTTTGCTTGAATGAAACGCATTGATAACGATGTTCAGGATTTACTTAAAGACTGATGCAGGACTTCAATTTATACCATCTCCGTAAAGTTCGTTTCTCTTAAAGAGACTCTTCTTAAAGAGACTCTTTAAATATAAGCGCAACAAATAAACGAAAGCCATTTTTACACAATTCCGTAAAATTCATGTCAGAAACCTCGCTCTCTTTCTCTCTTTCAATAATTTTCCGATATGAGGTTTCTCTGGTGAGTCACACACGAATACATACAAGACTACCCCGAGAGTGATTGCGTGAAATCCGGTTTCTTAACGCAATTGAAGTCAAACACGGGCGAACTCTTCGGGAACCAATCAGGGTTGCGTTGTGTATGAAGAAGAAGAAGAAAAAGTAATATTGGAGAAGATCTGGTGTTGAAAAATGCAATTAAATGTACTGCAAAAAGTCTATAACGTTACCTCCTCCCTCTAATAAGGATAAATTCGGGTAAGCAGTAATCCTTCCTCGACATACGCATACATGTGTGCGTGTGCACGCACACAATATGTGCAAATAGCGGCAAAAGGAATGTGAGTGAGATATCTAGAAATCGAAATTCAGAACGGTCATTAATTGAGACGAAAGGCCATCATTGTGACGGTGTTTATGCGGTTGTGAAAGTTGTAAAGGGTTACTTAACTATTATTCTTGGTTTTATTATTATGTACGCATTCGCTTGGAAATCCACCAGCCTCTCTGTTAGCGTATTCGCTTACATGCTGAGAGCATCTTTAGTAATTCCATTCTTTTGCGATTAGATAGCCGAGAGGCATGGACGGGCAATTGTGCTAAACTACTGTCAATCAAAAAACTTATTGAACCCTTCACCTGCTTTAGTATCTAAGATGATCGCTGGGAAACCAAGGATCTCGAGATGAAATTGAAGTCTTTGAAGAAAAATAAGAATATTTCATCATTTATTCATCGATTATAATCATCAATGCTGTTTCAGAAACATTAAAACAGTTTATGTTACTGAATTAAAATTTTTTAATTTTTTGTACTGAAAAAGATTTCAATCGAAATATTTAAGAAGACGTCTTGGTAGGCAGAATCCTAAAATGGAGTATGAAGCAAATATGACCATGAACAAAATAATTCACATATACAAACGCTACAAACGTTTTACCCCATTTCTCACTCTTATTGGGTTGAACTTTTCGAAGTAGGTGAGAACTAATTTTATCAAAGAGTATTAAGTTCAAGTGTTAAGCGGCGTTCGACCGACGAAAATAATCTTTCGTATAATCCTTCGATACCATTTTTATCTCTAATTTATGCAATCGATCTTGCCCAATTGTCAACTAATTTTTATTTAATTGTCAAACAGTTTTTGACGTATAAAAATTCTTAACATTTTTTAAATTAACCGAAGCCACAATTCATCGCAGATAACTTATTATTTTGTATTATATATTCGATCGAAATATATTTAATACTTCGTTCTTTAGTTTTTCTCATGGAAAATAATTATTAATAAAAGAAAGATATTTTCATTGGAACCGTTCCCCTTCATTTAATAAAATAAAACTTATTACTTTAACTGACGCGTCATGAAAAAAAAAACATTTACAAAACATGAAGTTACAACATGCTGTGTCTTAAAGCCATACCAAAACGTCCCTCATAACGCACATAGCCATTGAAACGCCCCACCAGTCAATAATCCTGACAATGACCAAGACGAAAGGACGCGATCGTATGTTTTTATTCCTACTTCAAGCGACACCACTAATTTGAAATAAACAATTTATTTATTCTACGTTGAATCCTTTCCTTATTCATTCGTTGTTTTTAAGAAACAGAAGAAAATGCAATTTGTGGTAACCCAAAGCTAGAGATGAAATTTGGGTTATGGGAGTTTCAGCTGCTTTTCATGTTAAACTCAAACGGGGTTAGTCTTGACCGTTCGTTGAGTACAGTTCAAATAATCGTGCCATGTCGGTTATAACAATAACAATAACAGAAATAAATACATTTAAAACTGAAAGACGAAGCAATACGAGGAAAATTAATGAATTTTGTATGAAAGGGACTCCTTTATTTATCTTTTTCGTTTCTTTCTGCTTTGAACTCGAAGCGATGGACATCATGTGACAAATATTATTCTAACGATTGATAATATTTTAAATGATAAACGACTGTCAAGAATGAAGCGTAATATTCCTGACAAAAGTAATGATTTTTTGAGCCACTGGTTTCGGAAATGACTTAAGTCCACTACATTTGCCATTAGAAATATATTTGGAGATGAGTTGCGGAATTTGAATATTAGAGGATCGAATAATAATCGAAAATACAGTAATCGAATTCGCGCGACAAAGAAAATACGACTAAAATAACCAGACGACAGATTTAAAATTATTATTTTGAAGAAACTGACTTAAGAATTTTCAAACTAATATGTCTCTCATATGCTCATATGTTTCTATAAAATTCATTCTTCTCATTTATATTGTCATTTTCAAGGAATCAAGACTCAATTATATTTGGCTATAAATTTCCTTTCAGAGAAACAATATCGCCACTTGGTATCGTCTCATTCTTTAGCAAGGCCCTAATGATTAATGTTGCGTTGACAAATTTAATTATGAGACTTACTTAGATTGACCAATTCTTCATTTAAATTCCCTTTAAGGAAACCTAAACTAACTTTAACCAAATTGTCATAGAATCATTATTATTGCTTCGGTTTGACAACAATGGAAAGGAATCTTAAACTACCCAAAGAGCCTTCTCTAAGCATAATTTGAGATGAATTCTGGACATTCTTGGAAAAGACAAGATAATTAATTATATAACTGTCAGTCTTACGGGTTTACTAAATGTTGTTAATTTTAGGTAATTTTGTTGAAAAATGTTGCATTGGCCCCTTTTGGCATGTGCTTCTACAACTATATAATGTTACAGAAGCAGAGCCGAGTTGAAAAAGGCATTCAAAAGACATTAAAGAAACATTAACTTTTGATTAGTCTTTATGAGACCCAATGCAGATTAAGAGATTATTTGAAATTTTGGGAATTTATAAGACAAAAATAAAGAAGCAGGACAAGAATACAAGAAATATGTCAGTCTTTTAAAAATTTATGTGACATCTTTCTCAACCGTTCGATAGGCGTCTAGACCAATCGTAAAACGTCTACAACTTTCAGTAAACTTCTATACGTTTTGGTAGACTTCTGCAACATTTCGGTAGCGGCAGTAATGCATATTATTGTTTAGGCATTAGTAGGCGCGCGCACGAAATGAAAGTGAAATTCTTCTAATTATAGCCTCAATTAATATCAATTGCTTCATAAAGAAGTCCAACGACAAAACCCCTAACGACACTGATGTGACCACTGCCTGAAACACTGAATCGATTACTGAATCTGAAAGATATCATAAAACATGATACAGGTAGCCTTAAGGAGACATAAATTCCATAACCCAAAGCTTTAAATTTTGAATAATTTAAAACACTTTTCATCAGTTTGAAAACTTGTCGACCAGTAAACTCGTAGTAAGCTCAAAGATTGTGAACGTGATTTTTTATCGCACCCGCTAGAAATATTAAAAATATTCTCAAAGAGGTGGTGAGGGGCAGGGGAGACGGTGGAAATGTTACCTGCGAGAGCAAAACAAACAGTGGAAATGTATACAAATGATGAAAATATCAAACAAATAAAAGAATTAATTAATTCAAAACGTTTTAATAAGGTAAAACATTGGATTGAATTGATGAGAAAAGAATAAAAGTAACAAACCTAACTCTTTTTTCCTAAATTTGAGTCCTCGTCTGCAAATCTTGGATAAACTTTTTTAATTGCCATTTAGGTTTTTAATTATCGAACAACTTTCGACATTCACAAATTGAAATGAGTTGAAATCACAGTTCACTAAAAATACGATTATCATCATTGAATTGAATACATTTTACTTCATTTTTCTCACGGCTTTCTGAGAAGAAAAAGATTTTCTTTGGAACCACGTTCCATTTTGTAATTTTAAATGATGCGTCGTTATGCGCCCACAATTCGGGAAATGAAAACTGTATGAAACATAAGGTTGCAACATGCTGTATCTGAAGCCCCCACCATACTACTCGTCGTGGGTAGCGCACATAATGTGGTGAAATGACCCTACGGGGAATGATCCTGAAAAAGACTGAAACGATGAACAAATGGATGAAACGTGTAGTATGCTCACTTTGTTATTACAAACAACTCCACACATTCAAGATAAACAATTTGTTTATTTTAGGTTGAATCCTTTCATTATTCATTCGACGTTTTTACCAATCAGGAGGAAACGTTATTTGTGCTAATCCAGAGCTAGAGATAATGTCTAAGATACAGAAGGTTTTTTAGCTGCATTGCGTATGAAACTCAAGGAGATTTTACCTTGAGTATTCTTTCAATCTAGTTTATATAATCATGACGTGCTCGTTACGGCAATAACACTAAGAACAACAATAATAATAACAACAATGAAAGGAACTAACGGAAGGAGCAATACAAGGAAAATTAATGTTTCAATTGGTAAACAGTTGCCAAAAAGAAACGAGAATATTTTTACAAAACTATTGTGTCTTGAAGCCTTTAATTTTGTAAGTTAGTTGATTCTATTAGAGCTGAAATCGTAATAGGTTTTTGTACTATTTTTGAATTTTATGTGGAATTTTTAGGATTTTAGGAGGAAAAATACAATTTTAAGGAAATTACGAAAACTTGATAAAAAATTGGAAATATTGAATTTATTTTTTTATTTCGCCTGGTTAGAAATAATTAAATTTATTTAGTATTCATATCGTAAACTAATTCCCCAGAAATAGATCTCGCATTTTCATAATAAGCTGTCTCTCTTGGGCGTAAGTGTTTCCCTCAAATTATATGTTATCATTTATGGTGTCATCCTTCATAATCACACCATTGTATTTCAATAAAATTGTTCTCTCACAAAACAATATCACCACCTGGTGTCGTTTCTTTCTTTAGGAAGGTCGTAATTAATATTGCGTTGACAAATTAAGTTGCGAGACCAACCGTTCATTTAAATGTCACTTAGAACTCTGCCTAAACAACCAAACTCTCATTAAATCTAATGGTGGGAACTATCGACTGATTTCAACTATCGATAGTTAGTTACTTAATGATTTTTTTCATGCACTCATTCATTCATGTGTTGGCAACATAATCAACTGATTCGTTTCTCTTGTTTGATTAATTTGGTGTCGGCTTTAACTCTCTGAATGATTTCTGAATTATTAAGAACTACCGGATGGCTGAATTATTCGATATTTTCTAGTAATTACTAATTCTGGGAAGCGGATTCACTCGTTGAATGATTTCTGAGCTATTAAAAACTATCGAATGAATGAATAATTTACAACTATCGAATAACTCGATAGTATTTATTCGATAGTTCCCAACACTAATTTAATCTTTATAATTGGTTCGATTTGCAGTGGTGGGAGGGCATAAGCATATCGATACCACAAACTTGTCATCTACGAAGAAGATAGAATAATTAATTACATAACTCCCATTCAAAGGAAATTGCTAGATTTTGTTAATTCAAAGTAATTCTGTGAAAAACATACAGACGTCATACCTTTAAATAAAAAAATCAAATATTATTCGAAATTTTAAAAAAATCAAATGTTATTCAAAATTAATTCATTAATTTTTAACTCGGTGACTTTGTGCGAATCGAGAGCATTATTTAAAATTTTTAGAATTCTTTAGGCAAAAAGAAAAGGCGAGGCAAGGATTTAGAAACGGTCTCTGGGACTGCAAATTATCATAAAATGTAATATGCTAGCCTTAAAAAATTATAAGTTCGATAACTCAAGGCTTCAATTTAGAACAACTTTAAAGCACTTCAAATCAATTTAAAACGTTGTACGTGAGTTGAGTTGTTAATAACCTCGAAAGTAATAGGAAGAGATTTGTTTATACCTGTGAAGGAATGTTTCAACTCGTGCTCGTGTCAGAGATTAAAGGTTTTTAAACACATGCAAACATGTTCAAAGTTAATCCGGTGGTAATAAGTCGGATTATGGATTAGCGGTACTAGGAAGGAAGCTAGCGGTAACTTAACGGTACTAGGGACCGATTTAAAATAATCAGTGCTATAAAGTGATCCAAATATCAAGAAATACTCTTGTTCCTTCGAGAAATCGATTTAATTTAATTTCGAAATCAATTAAAATTTCCGTGTAAAAGGAATTAAAATTAAGCCAAAAGTTTTACTAAAAAAATGTGAAATAATTTCTTAAAAATCTGAAAAAATCTTTCATTTAATAGTATTGAATTTTAACTTCGATCTAAAAACTAGCGTGATTTTGATATAAATGGATTTGGCACTATTTCAAGATAAATTTTGATTTAGTGATAAAACAATTTAGTTTTTTTTTTTGAAAAAAATCTCTAAAACTGTCTTCAAGGCTTGCCTTCTTTTATTGTTTATATTTTGTTGATCCAAATTATCTCTCTCCTCCTTTCTTGCTTTTTACAACTCATAACCTGTTGCCAATTTTTGGAAAGGGTTAGAACGACATAAACTCTTGGCAATTTAGGGACATTTCATAAAATTTCTATAAATTTTGATTGATTTGTCCTCACGTCAATTCACCCCAGTATCATTCGTCCATCAGCGCCAACTATGAACTGTTTTTGTTTGTGAGAGGTTAAAAAACAAACCATCACTAATTTTGTGGTCTTCACACTTGCTGGCGGGGATGTCTCTTCCATTGTTTTCTTCATACTGTTGTTGAGGTCCTTAAAAGGACGTTATTATAAAAATATTCGCTTTCTTTCTTTCTTCAACACCGGCAGTCGTTTCGTCTCCTGGGATTTTTATTGTATTAACCGATATTGTTTGCTTTCCTTTAGCCAAGGAGGCTACGGTCTCACATTGGTATTCTTTCTTTAATTTTCATTTACGTCTTTTGTAGTGTGTGTTCTTTTGACCGATCTGTTACGAAATAATGAGTATATTGTTTTAGAGAATATCAATAACATAAACACTGGTTAATAATTGTTTAATAATTGGATGTGTCACGAGATGATAATTATACATTAAAAATATTATAATATTTTTTTAATGTATATTTTTTCTTTTATTAATAAGATACAGACTATTATTAAGAAAACTATGATAATAAAAAAAGTAAAAATATAAGTCTCATCCTTTAATAATATGAGAAAATAATATAAGAAAGCGATTATTTATTGTTGTTAATGCGCTGGAGATCAATCACTGAGCGTGAATTTAGCCAATCCCCAAACCCAATCCCCAAACTTTTTTGGAGATAAATTTCATTTTTAATTTTTTTTTGTATGAAATCCTACATTATGTAAATTTTTCTAATAAAGATAATAATAATAACAATGGTGTAGATAATGATTAAGATTTCTAGTAAATTTAACCTGAATTTTCACACTTGACGTCTTAATCGTCAAGCTTAAGGAGATTTAAGGATAACTCTTACGGCATTTTATTGCTTTTGTTCGGTCATTCCTCGAAAAGAATTGCTAAATTTTATGCCAATGATAATCGTTTCTTCATCTTCAAGATGGTCTGTTGACTGTTGTGGTGCGGTTTTTGCCTTTTCTTGTAGTTCTTCATCTGTATTAAGAGGAGGAGAAGCTCCTCACACTCACGTCCTCTTGTCATTTCTTTTCATTTGGGTTTTTTTTTCGTTTTTCATGCAATTTTCTTTTTCTGTTTCTTTAGGACCTTGTTTAAAGTGTCTTAAAATTCGTTCTAGTTGATAGTTTTGACTCTACATAAAACATATTCTTCTTCCTTGTTTTAGGCTTGTTCTTTGACGCCGGGTTTATTATCATTGAAAATTATTTACTGAATGCCTGACAGAAATATATAATTTCTGTCATTCCTAAAAATGTGTGATATAATTAGTTATATAAATTATATTTCATTGACATCATCTCAAAAATATATTAATATTTCTAGAAATTATTATACCATCCCAAAATATATCATTACTCGTATGAGATACATGCCTTTTGACCCATTAAAAATGCATCACTATGATGTGTTCAAAATATAACATATATAATTAGGTCTATTAGAAACTTTTGCAATAGTTATTTCTTAAAAAATATCATTATTATTACTAAAAATTTATAAAAATTTATCTGTTAAAAAATCGATCCTTATCACTATAAAAATATATCCATGCCCCTATTGATGAATATCTTTATTATCTTTTAAAATATAAAATTAATCCCACCATAGTTATTATCTATTGAAAACTACCTTTGTGAGTAATAAAAGTTATTCTTATGCTTATGATTATACTACTTATGTTTCTTCTTATACTTATAATTCGTATACTTCTTATACTTGTTGTCACTTATTAAAGGTCTGTCACCACTATTGAATCAAGTTTCACTCTATATAATTATCATCATCATACCATTCTACTAAATATTCTCAGACTTTTAATTCAATCGGAAACTGCACAGACTCCGTTAATTTCTCACAATACGGTTACCGTTAGGCGAATATATTTAGGCAAATAGTGTAACCGAAAATGTCGTTTCATCCTATCCGTTTTCTCAAGAACTCTTTAAAAAGACCGCCTAAATGACCACAAAATTTTGAATGAAACGATTGAATTGCTTTTTCCTCTAAAATGACATTTTTATAAAAAAAAATAAATACATCGTTTGTGATACGGGGCAACAGTAGTTTAGCAACGTTTTTAAGGCCGAGCCATTAAAGCGACGGCATCCACTGATTTTATGCTGAGTCAAAGCCAACAAAATTAAGCTGTATTTCGTGAGAAAAATCAAAACCTTTCTGCACACATATTTGTGAAGGATGTCCTTTTCTACTCAAATACTCGCAAGATGCATAACGGTACTCGTAAGATGCATACTGTAGAGCTAATTGTGTGCATTTCCTTAGTAGTTTTCCTTCGAAAAAAGAAACAAAAATAAAGAAATAACAACGTAATGATTTGCATAAAATTAATGAAAAGGAACGATAGAAATATTTAGATATTCCGAAGGAATTACTAAACTTTTGTTGAATTTGGGCTTATGTATTTTAGAAAGGATTTATTAGACAGAAGAAAAAGAAACATTTATATCGCTTATACTTTTAGTTTTAACGACTCCATTTGCCTGCAAAATTGTTTCTAGAATGTCGAGAAATTATTGGAAATATTTGCCATATATCAATCTATCCGTAATTAAACAAATTAAACAAAAATTATTTTACAAAAAAGCTATGTAGGAGATGATTAATTTCCGGTTTCTCATTAATTCAATGCTTTTGACTTTTGCGTACTGGTCAGTTTGTCCGTATCCATATCTTCATCTCTTCGTTTCTAGAAGAAAAATTTTCATACAAGAAATACACAAATCAGCAACCTTCTCAAAATTCAAATAATATTTTCTCTTGGAAATTATTCATCTATTCTTATTATTTATTTCGTTAAATGTGTGATTATTTTTAAAAAGTTATAGCAAATTGCCCGAAATGCGTATGCATTTCAGTTAATCCCTGGGACAACCTGCAATCGTCCTATGCATTCTAATACATTACTACAACACCTCTTTGACCAGCGAAGGACGCATTTGTACGCATTTCGAATTGGCCCAATTTGGCTTTTTCGGTTTTTTTAAAGGTTTTCACAATAAATCCATCAAGAGGTTGTTGCGGCGGATGCGATGTGATTTAATGTGAAGACCAGTAAGATGCTTTTGTGATAACGATGCCGTCTCATGTAAGGAATTCAAAGTAATATCAGGAATTTTTCGAAGGAATTAAAAAAAATAATAGAAGAGATTATTTGAATACAATTTAAAAAAGGAAGGGGGAAATATTTACAAGATCTGAGGAAATAATAAACAGAAACTGAAGGTCTTTATAAAACCTCTGAAAATTATAACAATTAGAAATAATAAAGTATAAATTCTCTGGCTATGAATCCATTTTCATTCTTACTATTTTTTCAGAAAAAGAAGTATAATATTTATTATACTCTAATTAATTAATCCTCTCAATTAAATAAATTAATTAATTATTTAATTAATGAGAATTATTATCCTCTCACACGATGCATCACACATGGCACATGACTCTCTATATCTCTCGACATTGATTTGCGTTGATGCGCATATAAAACAATCGGCATCTCAAACAAAGTCAGGAATAACAAACCCAAACGAATGCTCCGGATCGATTCAATCAAACCGATAAAAATGACGGATTTTGTCAAATCATCCGAGAACAAAAATTATTTTTTTGATCGCAAGTAAATGATAGGGTTTAACGTTTGAAGTGGTAAACAAGCAAACAATTGTCATGCGTTCCCTTAAATGAGTGCTTGAAGTGTGTTTGGCGTGTGCCTTTCTTCCGCTTAAATTCTTCCTCGGGGCCTGCGGTGAATTAACTGAATTGTTGCATAACTTATTTATAACGTTTTTAATTTATTGATTTGGCATTGATTCAATTTACTTTAGAAGATATAAAATATTCTTTCAAGGATAAATATTCTAGATTTTAAGATTTTTCTAGGATAATTGACACCCTTATGCCGAATGTCAGCACATTTCTTGATAGTAATGATCAATTTTTTAAAAAAATTTGCTCATTTTTGAAATGATTTTTTTATTGAAATTCTGGTAAGGGTAGTCAGAATCATTATTGAATTAATAAAATTAAACAATAGAATCACTTTTCTCAAAGTCCAATAATATAAATTATGTTTAGGTATCTTTTGAGCAAATTTTTAGAAAATCTTTTAATTCTATGATTGCCTCCAACCGCCGCGTAGTTTGTCTATTTATGCAAATTTAGTCTCAGTGTTTTTTTTTTGAGAAACACACGCCCATCTCATGACTATATATACATGCACGATCGTGTATATAAAGCATTACTACAACCAGTTCTATTGTAAAAGAACCTTTACATTACTGAGGAAATGTGGTTTAAGGTCAAAGCTCGCCAACACAGAAAAACTGGTATGAAAAAGGTTCAGTATATCGTGAAAGTTCTGCGGATTGAGGATTATAATATCTACGACTTGAAAAACTTAAAAACAGTTACATGCAAAACTTTACAATAGCGAGTAAATTCGGAATTTGAGGGTTGTCAAAATGAGATGAATTCCGAAGGAATAGAAATCGGCTAGAAGTTGGTTTTGGTCTGTGTTTGTGTGTGGTCTGTGTAAAATTAAGAGATTCGCTTGATATCTTATTTCGTTGCTAAAAGTTAGTTAAATTAAATGAGTTTTGAGCACCATTCTCTACAATTGAAATAACAGGATCAGAAATTATTTGTTCACCAAAAACAAGGAACGATGCAATAAAATTTGTCTCAAGAAATATCTAAAAAGACTACAGTTGTCCCTAAAACCAACATATTTTACAGATGCTCTTTACAGCCAATCGCAGCCAATTCGTATCAATTCTTTAAAGGCAATCCCAAATATTCGTAATAAAAATTCCGACTGCGTCGAAAACGGTTGACTGGTTGAGGTTAGGTTTTTTAGGATGAATTGTAAAGCTTAAACTAAAAAATGAAAAAGCAACAGCATCACACAGAAGATTTTCCTCAAAACCACAACCCCTTTTTTGGGAGGATATGTCGTATCAGGTAAAGATAAAAATTCTTAGGACGCTTTCTAGTGGAAACTCCTTTTTAAAATAAAAAAATTTTATGTATAGTTCTTTTTGAATTAAAATGCTTTATTTCATTTTTAAAATTTCGTAATTTGTTTCGAAATTGATTTTTCTAATACTCCAAAAACAATTTAATTATAATTCTCTTTGTAATAATAAAAATACGAAAATACAAAAAATACCTTTCTTCTGGGTAAAATTAAACGAAGGCTCATCATTGAAGAAGGTAATGCAGTATTTCTTAAGATTCTGCAAAGCTACTAAAAGCAATTTTTTGTTTACTTGAAATGAAAACATTTTTTTTTCAAAAATATCCATAACCTTACTAAACATTTTTTTAAACTTTGTACAGAAAATGGAAGCGTTAAGTTTAAAAAATAGGTTTAGTAACCTCACAATCAAGGTTTGTGTCCCGGGTGGATTTCCTTGTAGTTAAATTTTTAAAAACGCCATAATTCAATTTAAGTATCGAACATTTCTGCATAATATCAAGAGTGAAAATAAATATTTGTTGGTACTTTCCGATTTCACCATCGTTTGCGAATTTCGCCTTCCGGAAACCCAGAAAACAAAATCATACCTTCACAAAAACTGTATTTTTAATGAAGGTAATTGAGTGAAATGCCTGTTGCAAGTACTATAACGACGATAATGACCACTTTTAAAACTGAGCACCTTAGATTAAGAGAATATGCATGGCAGAATCATATTGTGGTGCTCGGGAGCTGATCCGGTTATACGGCGCAGTTTTGTAACGCCTTGAATTGATGTTCACGTTTTTAGCGCAATTTTAAAAAACTTTGTGATCTTGTAAAGACTGAACGGTATCGTAAAAAAATAAAAACAAAAAACACCCTCGGGTATTCATCCAAATTTTATAAAGCGGACTTTTTCATTTTGATTGCGAAATGACCGAGAAAATTTCCTATCTATTTCTGAAAAAATAATTCACGTGGTAAATTATGAGTGGTCCACACCCACTGCCCATTATGTACAAAATCAATCTGAGGTTATTTGCTATCGATTTCTGCAAAAACATTTTTTGTATTAACACAACTACCAGTGGAACCAGCCCCGCCCCGCCCCCCCCTTTCATGTTACATTAATTAACAACTTCATAGACTTCATGGACTACTAGTCCCCCAAACAATAAATTTTCTCCGTTAAATTTCTAACAACTGTTAATTTTATTTCAAATTTCTCATTCAAACATTTTCCAATCCTCCAGACTTACTCAAAAAATCCAGCCGTTGAAACGAGTGAAAAAATTGGTTTGCGTCCATGAAACATTATGGCAGCTAAAAATGTTGTTAACTTTACAGTTCGTTGATTTATGAACTATAATAAAATTGAAAATAGGAACAAATCAGGTCTGATCCATAGAATATTTTTTGTGAAAAAACACGTACCAGATATAAATTTCTCATATAAATTAATCTAAAAAAAGTTATCAGACAGAGAGTAAATGTCACTTGCGCTTAGTTCATATTCAGTCGTGAATTGAACCATAGAGTAAGAAATAACCGCAGTTATAACAAATGAAAACAAATCAATCAATTGGTCTATTCTGCTCTCGCGAGAATAATAGCACGAAGTAATGAGAGAATAATAATAAAAATTGTGCTGAAGTAAAAAAAAACGAATAAAGAAAGAAATCGTCCGATATTCTGCTTTCGAGTACTTCTCACTCAAAACACTTCTTCGTTTCCCGCTCGGACCGACCGCTTCCATGATGGCAAATGAGTAAAAAGAGCTGTTTGGGCCTCTTGTTATTTCTTACTCTATGATTGAACTCAGATATGGAAATATTGAAATAAATGAATGTCATGAAAAGGAGGAGGATTTCTTCTGGGTAAAATTAAACGAAGGCTCATCATTGAAGAAGGTAATGCAGTATTTCTTAAGATTCTGCAAAGCTACTAAAAGCAATTTTTTGTTTACTTGAAATGAAAACATTTTTTTTTCAAAAATATCCATAACCTTACTAAACATTTTTTTAAACTTTGTACAGAAAATGGAAGCGTTAAGTTTAAAAAATAGGTTTAGTAACCTCACAATCAAGGTTTGTGTCCCGGGTGGATTTCCTTGTAGTTAAATTTTTAAAAACGCCATAATTCAATTTAAGTATCGAACATTTCTGCATAATATCAAGAGTGAAAATAAATATTTGTTGGTACTTTCCGATTTCACCATCGTTTGCGAATTTCGCCTTCCGGAAACCCAGAAAACAAAATCATACCTTCACAAAAACTGTATTTTTAATGAAGGTAATTGAGTGAAATGCCTGTTGCAAGTACTATAACGACGATAATGACCACTTTTAAAACTGAGCACCTTAGATTAAGAGAATATGCATGGCAGAATCATATTGTGGTGCTCGGGAGCTGATCCGGTTATACGGCGCAGTTTTGTAACGCCTTGAATTGATGTTCACGTTTTTAGCGCAATTTTAAAAAACTTTGTGATCTTGTAAAGACTGAACGGTATCGTAAAAAAATAAAAACAAAAAACACCCTCGGGTATTCATCCAAATTTTATAAAGCGGACTTTTTCATTTTGATTGCGAAATGACCGAGAAAATTTCCTATCTATTTCTGAAAAAATAATTCACGTGGTAAATTATGAGTGGTCCACACCCACTGCCCATTATGTACAAAATCAATCTGAGGTTATTTGCTATCGATTTCTGCAAAAACATTTTTTGTATTAACACAACTACCAGTGGAACCAGCCCCGCCCCGCCCCCCCCTTTCATGTTACATTAATTAACAACTTCATAGACTTCATGGACTACTAGTCCCCCAAACAATAAATTTTCTCCGTTAAATTTCTAACAACTGTTAATTTTATTTCAAATTTCTCATTCAAACATTTTCCAATCCTCCAGACTTACTCAAAAAATCCAGCCGTTGAAACGAGTGAAAAAATTGGTTTGCGTCCATGAAACATTATGGCAGCTAAAAATGTTGTTAACTTTACAGTTCGTTGATTTATGAACTATAATAAAATTGAAAATAGGAACAAATCAGGTCTGATCCATAGAATATTTTTTGTGAAAAAACACGTACCAGATATAAATTTCTCATATAAATTAATCTAAAAAAAGTTATCAGACAGAGAGTAAATGTCACTTGCGCTTAGTTCATATTCAGTCGTGAATTGAACCATAGAGTAAGAAATAACCGCAGTTATAACAAATGAAAACAAATCAATCAATTGGTCTATTCTGCTCTCGCGAGAATAATAGCACGAAGTAATGAGAGAATAATAATAAAAATTGTGCTGAAGTAAAAAAAAACGAATAAAGAAAGAAATCGTCCGATATTCTGCTTTCGAGTACTTCTCACTCAAAACACTTCTTCGTTTCCCGCTCGGACCGACCGCTTCCATGATGGCAAATGAGTAAAAAGAGCTGTTTGGGCCTCTTGTTATTTCTTACTCTATGATTGAACTCAGATATGGAAATATTGAAATAAATGAATGTCATGAAAAGGAGGATGACACAGAAATCCTCGATGGTAAAATATCCATAGAGTACACAACTATTTTCTTTAAGCTCCTTCATTTAAGTTCCGCCGAAAGCTCGTTATAAGTAACTATAAATTGACAAGAAATGTGCTATAATTTTTTGTAATGGTGTTTTGATTCTGAGTTATACAAAAAGATAGTCTTACCACACTTCACCAGAATATTTTCTGAATTTATAGTGAATGTGATGGCGTTAGAATTAAGCGATCTCTTGATCGCAGCTCGTCTAATAGATTGCAAATTCATTACACCTTATCATCCCGAATTTGCAAGAAATTCTGCTAATTAATCTTTGAGACACAAAACAGTCATTCGTTTGTATTTGTGATCGTAATAAAACGATTTCCGTGGCTCGAAGTAAATGAAAGATATTTTTTATATAGCAAGAATTATAAGATTCATCTTTCATTTCAGAATTTTAGTTCACGATAAATTAAAGAAACTTAATTTAAAATAGCTTACGTGTCAAATGAAAAATTTTAGGTACAGGAAAGAATTTTGTATTATACGTTTAGATACTAAATATTGTTTATTCGTGAATTATTTCGCCTAAGATAAAAACTGAAAATTTCTTAAGTAAATATTATTTACTTGAAATTTATCTTGGAAGAAGTTTGGCGTCAGATATTTAGCTCATATCTTTGTAGAGCATCCACACTAACTTAAGGTGCTTCGGAGATATATAAAAGAGAAGCAACTTGATTAACGTCAGTTTATCTCCTGCGTCTTTTTGTTCAAATAGAGGAAATCTTTATAGTTCATTAAAATGAAACGTTTATTAGTTTTCGTTTTCGCACTGATAGCAATTGGTGCCAAGGGAAGTGCTCATCCGTCAAATCTTCAGTATATGGTAAAACTGGAAGTCTCTAAAGCAGGTCAATGTTCCGTATGCAGTGGATCGTTTATAGACCCAAATTGGATTCTGACGGCGGCACATTGCGTCCATGGGTAAATCAAGTCGAAAGCTCAGGAACAACATTTACAGAAAATTCTGACAATTGATTTTTCACAGGGTGGATTCTGTAATCGCATACATTGGTCCTCCGTTTGAAGGCAATTGCAGCACCGGCTACGAAATTAATAAAACCTCGATTGTGGTCCATGAGTTTTTCCGAGAAGCATATCAATTTACATATCGTTATGACATCGCATTGATAAAATTTACCCACAGAACATCATGCCGTCCAAATAAACCCATTCGATTTCTCGATGAAAAACCCCAAACAAAACCTTACAGAAACAAATCGGTGGCTTTTGTTCAGTTTTCTTCATCATGCGGCCAATCACCGGCTTTACTGACTGCGCAGCCTGTTATCGGTGATCTTCACTGCCCGCCGAGAGTGATTTGGGGTGTGTCAGGTGGACCAACAGAGGAGGAGGTGTTGTGTGTGCCTGCACTTGATTATGGGGGATCATGTGATGGCGATACCAGCACTCATTTAGTTATGGGAAATACTGACGTCGAGCTCATTGGAATCATGACAAGTCCAAGGGAAGAAGATTGTGAAAGGAACGAAGCAATAGCTTCTGACATTATCTTTACCGATGTGCACCAATTCAAACCTTGGATCATAAACAAATTGAAGAGAGTGGGCTTAAGTTCTAAACGATCTATGGTAAAGTTGAACATCTACAAAGAGGGGGAGTGTTCGGTATGCAGTGGCTCGTTTGTGCACCCAAATTGGATTTTGACTTCCGCTCACTGTGTTCACGAGTAAGTATTTCAAGGGATCAAGGTAAATACTTTTCAATATCTGACGACATGGTTTCCGTAGTGCAAGTTCAGTGGTCGTAGATGTTGGTAGGCACTTCAGTAGCTCCTGCTCTATGAGTTACGCCATTAACAAAAACGCAATCATGGTCCATCCATCTTTTAAAGTGCTGTATGATTGGCTTTGGTACCCTGTAAAACAATCTCATGACATCGCTTTGATAAAATTTATGAAAGAGACTTCGTGCGAACGATATTGGATTGCCCGCCTACCCGACGAGAATGCTCAAAGGTATTCCTTTTACCATGCACAGTCAGAATTTATTCGCTTTAGGCAATCGTGCAACGCATCCCCACCGAAACTCTTCACTACTACTGAGACTTTAACAGTCGTCGGTGATGATCATTGCAAGCGTGAAGATATATTTATGCATAAAAGAGGAAAAGCAATGAGACAGCGTTTGGACGAAGACCAAATATGTGTTTTCACCGGATTCACCAGCGAGACTTGCTACGGTGATACTAGTGGCCACTTATTCAAAAAAGAAACTGAAGAGCTTATTGGTATTATGTCCCGCCAACCATACCAGCGGTGCTTATCCGTAGATCAAGTTACTTTCACGCAGGTTAGTTATTACGTGAGTTGGATCAAGTCTCATTTTACATAAATCGCACAGAATTGAGTAAACAATTTTCTTAACTATTTTATTAAAAAGAGAAATGTGTAAATAAATTTTGCTGCACTTCCGTTTTCCTTTTGTTCGAGTTTTTCTGGCCGCTTATGTTGGTGGGTGTGGGTATAGGGAATGAAGAGTTATGAACGAGGAAATAATTATGGATCTTTGTGTTTTAAAAACATTAAAAACAAGGGCCCAGAGTCCAATTTATAGTCCGGAAATTGTGCAATAAACAAATTTAAATAAATAAAAATAAATAAAAATTTAAATAAATAGTGGCTAAAAGGCGACAATAAATGTCCCTAAAAAGGATTTCATTCGTTATAAGATTGCACATTATGTGCATAGAGGTTGTAAACAAGAGAGTGTTGGTGAGGTGAGTTTAGATTCTAAACTAAAAAAGCGCAATCTAGTTAAAAACAGGAAGGGATGGTAACTATGGTATGGTATGGTATGGTATGGTAACTATGGTGGTAAATGGTTTTGTCTGATCTTAAATTTCTTAATTAATATTTAGCTTAAGCACAAAAATACTACAATACTTTTAAAGCGTGTTTTATTTTTAATATTATTCCGTGGAAAAACAGCATTTGATTTGAATCCATATTAAAAGGAAGCCCAAGGAAAGGTTGTCATGGAGTAATTTATTTGTAATTTTCGAGAAAAAGTATTTGTTGGATTATTCTGTCATTTCTAGATTTTTTAATTTTAAGCTCTTTTGAAGCCTTTCAAAATTTAGAAAAATGGTGACTGTTAATTGATTGATATAAACAATATCTATCAATGTCGAAACCCTCAATTCATTCACGGTAAGAATTTCATGATAAATTATTCGATGGAATTTTCACCACAAGGCTTTAACAATTTCAACCACAAGGCTTTTCAACACAGTGTTTTTCCAACACTGTCGTTTCAGCTCCTTCATAGTAATTAAGTGCTAAGTAGCGAACTTTTAACTAATTCACGTTCGGGGAAAACTCTGGGTTTCTGACCTACGTTGATTTTACGCACCGTCTGTTTGATTTCAATCATCTTATACACTTTGTATATTATTCGAGAACCCAACACGTTGCGGGCATAACCTGAGGAGATACTATAACCTTACCATCACGTTTGCAAAACTATATCAAATATAAAAAATGTATTTTTTGCATCGACTAGTTCACTTATCAGTCTTACCTTTGGTCATTCCTCTCGAACCCCTCTTGTAACAACATGAATTCTGAAAGATTTTCTTCATCTGCGTTAGCAGATTATGAAATAAGTTACCTAATTGTGAAAGAATCATTCATGAGAGTCTCCGTTTCAGATGGCTTGTCAGAGATCATTTTTTAAATCGTTAGATTATGTCGTTATTCATTCTCACTTGTTAATCTACCAGTTGTCGCAACCCTCTATGTATTTGCCTTGTTCTTAATTTTCCTACCTTTCTTATTTGTGACCAATTGTTTCTCTCTTATTTCTTATCTATGGGTCTGTCCGATAGTTTTATTATTACTAAGATCTAAATCCAAAACAGTTTTTCTCTTAGTGTGCTTACCGATTATTGAAAATTAGTAAATAAAATAAATTATTATAGTTGAAGACTATTAAAGTATTCTCTATTAAGATTTTCTATTAAGAATTATTTTAAAAGAAACAAAACAAAACATCTAGCTGTTTTGTTTTCGTAAAGGACATCTTCAAAAGAAACGAGTAAATACAAACGATTTCGACGCAGGTGCTTTCAGTTATTACAGAAGCCCGAATATGGTTTAAATATTGTGTTTTATGATGCGCGGAAATGCATTCATTGCTTTACCAACATTTCTTCGGAGAGAGATTTGTTTTCCTAATATCTCTAAAATGCGTTTTCGGTTACAAATAAACAATCATTGAGCCCAATTGTGCTACCTATTTATTTCTCTATCTTCCTATTCTCTCTCTCTTTCTCTCTCCTTGTCCTTCACATGCACATACACTTACTTTCCTTACTTTCACTGTGGTTCAAATGTGTGTTAGCCACAGGATATTTTGCCGCCTGAAAACATCGTACATTTTTTTTTGGTCCGGAAGGGAAAGAACTTCTTGGCTTGTTGAAGAGATTGTTCAACGATTATCTGATTATTAAAACAGACATTATCGGTTAATGGGTTACTGAATTAGTTGAAATGCGGTTGAACGAAATACAAAATTTCATAAGGAGATACGACCAGCGGAACATGATCGGGCAGTAATATTTATTTTTCCATTTATAACAACATATTTTGTTAATTTTCTGAAAAAGAAGAAGAATAAGAAGGAAACTCGAACATATTTTGTGTCTTTAAATGCGGTTGAAAGGTTAAAAGCATCGATAGGACTTTAAAAAAATTAAAGAAGAAACGAGGTTATAAATTTTAAAAATAATTTGATTTTTTCAGAATTAGGTCAAAATTGCAAAGGCATTGTTTTCTTGTGGACTCTTTAGGAGCTAAACTTACTTCTAGACTCTTCGAGAAATTTCTTAAATTAATAAATAAATAAAACGGCAGAAAATGCATGAGTTTTGGTTGGTTCTCAAAACAACCGAGTAAATTAATCATCATTGTGGTAACTAGAAATTTGTTATAACAGAGTCACCATCACTAAAACGTCAATAAACATTTTTGACAGCTCGTCATAATCGATGAGCCGTGGAAAATTTGCAGTTCCGTTTCTTGCTATCTTTTAATTTTAGAACATTCGGAACTCATTTGGGAAAGTGAGAATCAATTAACAATTAAATATTTCGAGAAGGTGTTGACCGACGTTTGTGATCTTTTACCATAAAATGAAATGGCTAAGTACACAATGATATCATTTATTGATCATTCGTGTGAAATTGTCCCGCCTTGTTTTTTGGGTGGTCGGAATGAGAAATGAGGAACAAGGAAATGAAATCAGAAATCACCAAGATCACTAATTTCAATAAAATTGATGGAAGGAAAGCTAGAAGTTTCAATAAAAATAATATATAAATTAAAAATATCGAATAAATAATAAATTAGTTTAAAAATATAACATAATCAAATTTATGATTTTAATAATATTGCAAACGTCGTGTTGCAATTTCATCATTATTGAAGTTAGAAATATAATAAAATCCTTTAATTTTTTTAATATTAAAATTAAGAATTCAGTCGTTTTAATTTCAATATTGAAATAATAATTTTTGTTATTTTCATGTCATAATTTTGTGAAAATTGTATGCTATTAAAATTATGTACCTCTAGAATTTCTCAGAAAGATAATAGGGGTATTCGAAAAATGGTGTAAAAATACGCCGCCGTAAAAAAAAATATTTACGCCTGCGCTGAACATGAAGGCACCTCAGAAACTACAACTGTGTTTTCATTGTAAATCGAAAACAGCTGACAGAAAAAACTATCAATGCAGTAAATAATTCAAGATGCCCAAGCTAAGTGAAAAACAAAAACTTATTCGATATTTGGAGCAAAATGCCGCACAGAAATAATAGAAATAAATAATCATCCCAGGGTTGTTTATATTTACACATTTACTCCTTTATTTACACCACTTAATCAAGGCGTAAATGTCGTAAATAATTTTCCATACAAAATTTTTAACGCGGTTTACGCCAAATACCATTTACGCCATTTACGCCGATATAAGCCGTTTCTCGAATACCCCTAATATTCAAAACAGAAATGTAAAAAATTGAAGGGTTTTCAATTGGAGCGAATCGATATTGAAATGAAAGAAACAAGCTGTCTGCGAGGTATTTATTAAATTTTATTTCAACGGCCCGTGTAGGAATTACGTGTCATTACGTAAGGAATTTAAGAGGGCTCAAATGTCCGCCAAGGTTTGGATCTGGCTGAATTTGAACGATGGCCTCGGTCATATTGACTTTAAGGGCATATGTCGATTGTGACTTATTCGCATATTCCTGCGACTTCAGAAAACCCCACAAGAAAATGTCTAGCGGGGTCAAATCGCATGGCCTTGGTGGTAAATTCACGTCACCTATTCGAGAGAAAGCCATATATTCAACCCGTTCATGCAGAATATCGATCGTGAATTCCGCTGCTCTGCTTTTAACCTTGATCTAGCATTACTAACCAAATAATTAACAAAAGATTAGACAGTCTATAAATAATAAGATCAGAAACGTCAATTGTTTCAAATTTAATTTAATAAAATTGAAATAGAAAATGGCATAAAACAGTATTGAAATAAAAAACCTCTGCATAGTGTTTCAATTGAAATAATATTAAATAAAAAAATGCTAAAACATATTTTAAATGCAAAAAACAACAACATAAGAAAAGTCCTGAGGATATACTCAATAACAGCGAATGTAGGATTTCTTAAAGCAAGTTAAGATTTTCAAGAGATAGCTAAAATTAGTTAGAAAAAGATAGAAATTCCGAACGTTTCAAGTTTATTGTAATACGAGTTATAAAAGTGATAACATTGTTATATTACCGTAGTATTCGAATACTCGAAGGAACTCGAAGGAAAGTCGAGTGTTTTACTTTCACTTTTACTTATTTTAATCGAAACGATTTTGAAACTGTGAATATCGACAAATATCGATGCATTAGAAATGTTTCAGTTTTAATAACATTTCCATTTCAGAAATTCCAGGAGCCCAAAGCATAAAAATGCCGACTACTTGAGAACTTTTAACCGCAACCTAAACCGTTATCCAAGGTGGTAATTTCTCATTCTCCCACATCATCGCAATTGTGTTTATTTTAGGTCACATTTATATATCACAGAATATCTATAGTATAAATTATATACAAGACAATGGCGGATGTAATGATAAATATGTCTGAGGAATAAATGGCAAAACACAATTATCTCACACTCGCCCAATAAACGAGGCCATTCAATGGCATTCGAGCAAATAAATACTCGATGAAATATTGTTGAAAATCTAGAAGAAGATTGTCAATACATTCGTAGTCTGTGAAAAAATAGCCATTTAATGAAAAATAAATACCGAAATATTGTATCGAATGCGAAATCATTCGGATTTATTAGAGATAACTTCGTATTACTTTTTCTGAAAGGTTCGCCCGTTTGTTTTATTCATTCGGTTCGGTCCTACTGTATCATTCAGAGATTTCAACTGCATTGACACTTAATCCATCCATCATTCTTTCGATAGAATCTTTGAAACCCCTTTTTCCGTTTAACGGAAATATCCCGTTTGTTCCGTTCCTCGCACGTTGTCATCAAACACTTTATTTAATCCACAGCGTAGTGATTTTTTGCGGGCTGAATCTTTTGCAGTTAATATTGCTCACTTTATCTTGTAAAACGGCATTATCTATAACAAAAAATTCTCAACAATTACTGAAATTGCCTATTCCAAACAATCATAATTGTTCCCTTAGTGGCAGATTAATGTCCTAAATATGAACTGCATGCAAAATCCTTTCTTTACTCCTTTCACCGAATCTGCCAGCGGCTGGTTTTTCTACCTTTGCATACTTTTTGTACGGGTTTTCTTCGCTTTACATACAATTGTTTTAACCGTTTGATTCTTTTACAATCGCCAACATTTTTGATTCTGATGGTTTTGTGCAAAAGTCTCTTAAGCGGTTTAACGTTAAGTCGAGTGATGATGATTTTGTGCCAGGAAGTGTTTTTAAGTTGTCAAAATTTTACTTTCAATTGAAATGATCGTTATCTTTCGTGAAAATTTTGATCACATTGCGAAGGTTAGGCTTTAGTAAATCTTACTGTATTGGAGCCGAGAATTCTCAATGTCTTTCCATTTCATTTATTTGTGACTTGGGACGAATATTTATTTGGACAAATGGCTAAATTATATGACTACGTTGACAACGATGGATGTATATCTGAACGTTGCGGTTTTCCGTATGGATAACAGTACACGTCGCAACGAAGTCGTTAAAGTCCAAATCGAACGACGCATTTCTACTCAAAGAGTTCGAAATGTGTGAAATGTACATTAATGTCCTCAAAGGCCAAATTAATGCGCAACATATTTACGTTTGGAAGATTTCCAGTTTATCAAGAATACAGCCATTGGAGGGGAAGGTTGTTGTTATAGGACTTCTTCGATTGCGTCAGTTCATTTAATAGAAATTCCTTTGAGATTTTTTGACATAATTTTAAAACTTTGGTGAACAGAAAAATATGATTTGATAACTTGAAAGCCGAAATGTGACGAATTGTACGTAGAAAGCCGGTAGATTGCTTTACAAGAGCTATAATGAATGCGTGTAAATTTACATCCTCACGAAAATAGGTTTTGTGTGTTCTCCATTTACTTTATACCTTTTCTATAAATTCCATTTATAAAAATATCATTTAAAATTAAGCCACAAAATGAAAATCAAACGCCATTTTTACGTAACTTCTGTGACATTCATGTATCATTTTCCTTGCCTCTTCTATTTTTTCCTAAATGGAGGTTATCTAGCGCGATAGCTACGAATCCCCGGGGGTGGTTGCGTGAAATTCGGTGTCTTCACGCAATTAAAACCAAACCCGACGAAGCAGATCAGAAACCAATCAGAAATGAGTTGTGGATGACGAAAAATTGGAAGGAGTAAGAGCCGTGGTGGAGAAGAATGCAATTAAATATATTGTACAAAGTCTAGCAAGTCACCCTCTCCCTCAAATAAGGGTAGATTTTGGTAATCAGCAATCTTTCCTCCGCACTCGCACACGCACACAACATGCGTTAAACAGCTGCGGCGATAAGAGTGTGGATGAGAAAGATGTCTAGAAATCGAAATTACGGAGGGTGCATCGGGGAAGTGATGTATGACCACATTCTGGCCCCTGTCATCGTTGTGTCGGCGCTAATGAGGTTGCGAATATTGTAGAGGGTTACTTAATTATCATTCCGAACGTCAATTTTACGTGCGTGTTAGTTCAGACGTTACCCTGTATTTGTGTTTACTGTCAACGCCTGCATGCTGTGGCCATTTTTACTGATTCGCTTTTTTCGATTAAATAGTCGACAGGAATGGACGGACAATTGTGTTGAATTGCTGCCAACCAAATAAATCTGTCAACCCTTTAATTTATGTGGCTTTTGTTGGGCGTATAAATACCGAAGATGCCCGTGTGATATTTCATGACAATTAAAACTCGTTCTCCTATAATGCGGTTTTCTTTATAGATGTGGTTCTGATAATGATGAGCTTATCAAAATCTTTTTATACTAATGTAGAGACAACTTCTTAAAAGTTCTAATATATCTTATAAAAAAATGGACGTGTTATATTTTCAAAATAAATGTTACCGATTTGTTAATAACACTATTTAGATCTTTCCTTTTTCTAATCTTTATATATTTTTTTAATCTAAAATATCTCCCTTCTCCTCTCTTGCTTTTTACAACCCATATTTTTTATCAGTTTTTGGAAAGGATTTAAACCATAAAAACTCGAAACAGTTTAAGGACATTTCATAGAATTGTTATGAATTTTGATTGATTTGTCCTCACGTCAATTCACCCCAGTATCATCCGTCCATCAGCGTCTACCATAAAAGAGATTTTGATGTTGGTGAGGGGAGGGGGGTAGAAAACAAAACCATCTTCACACCTGCTGACTCGTTTGGTCAGATTTTTTTAATGCTGCTTAAGAGTCATACTTATGAAAATATTGGTCTGTGTTTCACACAGGCAGTCGTGTAACCTACAACAATTTTTTATTGCATTGACCATTATTGTTTGCTTTTCCTTTCTAAGGAGGCTGTTAACTTTTTATGGTTTCTGTCAATTTGTCCTTTCTTGTATTATTTTAAACTAATTTATTGTTAAGTCCTTTGTAGATTGCGTACTTTTGATCGGTTTATTTCAGAATAATTTGAATATTGTTTTCGAGAATAAAAGTAACAGCACTATGGTTGAGGAACACGTCCCTTTAATGGTGTTGATCGAGATGTAAAAGGATAATTATTAAAAAAATAAAAAGGATAATTATTGTAAAAGATCCTGTAATCGATTTTGTTTTATGAAAAAGAATCAGGTTTATAAGTAAAATCTTATAAAACTAAGAAAACAGTTACAAGAAAACTAAAAGCCTTATTTATTATTAGTATGAGCGTTAGTTAAGCAATTAGGCGATTAGTTATTACTGTTTATACGGTAGAGATCCATTTAATTAAACTGAATTTAGCGGAGTTGCAAACCATTTTAGGGGAAAATTTTCTTTCTTCATTTCTTTTGCATAAGTTCTTAGTTCTTACGTAAATTTATCTGATAAAGATAATAATAATTGATGATGATGATAATTAAGATTTCTTGAACATTGTACCAGCATGTCCACACTTGACGCCTTAGATGTCAAACCCAAAGAGATTTAAGAGTAATTATTACGGTATTTTATTATTTTTAAATGTAAATATATATATATTCATTCTTCGAAAAGAATTACTACATTTTAAGCCACTGATGATCCTTTCTTACATCTTCGAAATAACCTGCTGATTTTTGTGTTATGTTTTTTGATTTTCTGGCAGTCATTCCTTCATGTTAATTCTTCTTCCTCAAGCTCAAACCCTTTTGTCATTCGGTTTACTTTGACCGATCGTTTTTCTTTGTTTTGCATGCAATTTTCTTTTGTTATTGATTTAAGACTTGATTTGAAAGAGTTTAGTTTTGACTCAGCATAAAATAAGTTGTTCTTCCTGGACATCTTTGGCTCGTCTTAAAATTGCTATTCTTGTTTGTTTTTCGTAAAGAGAACTCGATTTTGATCTTAACGATGACTAATAGTAAAATATCGTTAGTAAGATAATTACTGAATTTTCATAATATTTCCTTCTTAAATATTAGACAAACGTTACCTGCATTAATAAATATTTTATTTTTAGAATTGCAGAGAAATTAAAAGCATTATGCTTTATTTAAAAAATTAAAATTCTTAAATTGAAAAATTCTATGAATAATTCTATTCTTATTAATAATTATTAACCGTAATAATTATTACTTTTTAATTGTTTATTATATATTTTGTATTTTATATCTTTGGCATTTTTTTATATATTTTGTATGTTATTTATCAAATTTGTTGTTAAATGTTTCTTTATATTTTGGTGAATAATTTCAAATAGGTCAATTATTGTACCAATAAATATTCGTATAGAATTAGATTACGTTAATTGGATTTAATATAGTGAAGATAAATTATAACTTTAAAATTAATGAAAAGACTCTTCTTAATAAAATTATTTCTCTTTCGTTTGATTTAATACAATTCCTGAAAGTGAGTGGAGGAAATATTGGAAACCATTATAAGAACCATGTCCAGATCATAATATTTTGTGGTCCATAAAATGATGATAACATAATGGTATGAATTCGAACAAATACCGAGCGTAAGGGTTGCAATTTAAGTGAATACATTTTTTTGGCCACAATATATTTTTAGAAATATTTTTGAACGCCGACGCAAATGCCAGATGCCTTTCAAGCATGTCAAGGGATTAAAAATTTTCTGATGTCTCGACGCGCATACAAAAATAAAATCACAGTTTTTGTCTATGAAAAAAATTCATTATTGCATCTTTGCTAAAAGGAATCACACAAAAATTGTAATAAAGAAGAAGGAAAGAGGAAGAAACAGATTGTTAGAAAAACAAAGGAATGGTCAGACAATGGAAAAGAAGCGTACTCATTGTGTTAATCCCAGTCAGTTTTGGTGCCACGGTCAACCCACAAAAACCTGGTTTAATAATTGTAACCAACTTCCCGACTGACAGACACAATTTGCAACAAAAACAACTGCAATAACAATCGAATGTACGCAAAAGCGAGTTGGTCCGGTAATTGGCTAGAGTGGACGCTACGCCACGCCATGTTTGAACAATAATTACTGTATTATATTCCCTTTTTCCTTTGGGGAAGAAGAAAAGTCGGAATGAAAAAGGGTTCATAGTAAAAGAATTGTATTTTTCTATTTCTAATAATTATATTCTCAGATTCTTTGTTTACATTCATTATTTCGTCGGATACAGTGAAGATTTTCAGTTGCCTTTGACAACCTTTCTTAAAAGTCGCCCTTCTAAAACCCTCTGCCCGAAGGAATGAAGGTATATTACTTTTATGCTGTCTTTGATAACTCTTTAAAGGAGGCGTGGACGCTATAGAAAAATATATATATTCTCGCCCAGAATTACTTCCTGAGTCGCCATATAGCCATTCCCCTCTCCTGTCTGTTGGTCTTTCTATATTTAATGGACGATGAGCACTTCCTTTAAAAGGCTTTACCTCGATTTTACTTTCACTTCGCGTGGACATGAATAAGCAAAGCATAATCTTCTATACAAGCATTCAATCGCTGGCAGAATAGACCTACAATATTTGTGATGTAAATATATAATTAAATCCTGTTTATTTGGTCTCGACATTGGCTCAATAAATGCTCTCCTTTATCACAATTACATAAGTAAAGTCTGCCTTTTAGATGCCAGTGGGTTTTAAGAAATTTAAGGCATAAGAAAGGCATGAGAAGGCAGAAGAAGAAGATTTTCATATAAGCTAAACGACCAACCAATGACATAATGTAACTGTTCCTTGATATCCGTTGAGTGTTCCGATAGGGTTTGATGTTAACATGTTTTGGAGCGATTTTCCGTCATCCCAATTCGATTTTGGTTTGGAGACAAAACGGTTTCGGCTATGTGCCATCTTCAGTGTCTGTATTCGATCTCTGAAATCTGGGATGAGATCGAATACAGACACTGAAGGTGGCACATCTTCCAAAATCGAATAGGGATGACGGAAAATCGCTCCAAAACATATTTACATAATGTAACGTTTAAAAAAAACTGGAATACAAGATAATTTAACGGAAAAAATATTTTAAACCATATCATTAAAAAATTTGTTGCTAAACCGTCATACCCTTTCCCGTCTATTTTCCTGATGTCGGAACCTTTCCCGTCTACTTTCCTGATGTCGGAACCTATTTTAAGATGCATAAACTCAAATTATGTAAAGATTTGGTGTTTCCCAAACACCATATTGTTTGTTTCGGTATTAGAACATCCCAATACCTCTATCGTTCTTCATGCTATTTCTTTTTGAAAACTATTCTATTGCTTCTATTGCTGTTTCTTTTTGAAAACGAAAGCTACTAAAAAGTTGTTGACACTTTTTCTACAACGCATACCGTTATGTATCCTATTTTAATTAGATTTTAGTAAACTATATTTAAAAAAGAGTTCTGGTTTATCCTTAAAAATGCAATTTAATCCTTCCACTCATAATTTTGTGGAGATTTGGCCAGTGTTTTCAAAGAGTTGCCACAAAAAAGGATAAGATACAATGAAATGGCTTTTTCCTTGAGACATTTGATTCAACGTATTTTGTCTAACGTTAACGGTTTTGCGAAAATTTACGGCAAAGTGTAAAGTGAAAGTGTTTGCAATGAACGCATGGGTATACTTGCGGAACAAAAAATGAAAGAAGAAGAAATAAGACAAGAAGAAATGCCTTTAGACAGGTTTCTTTTAATAGAATTAATGATACCTTGGCGTTCATGATAATGATTAATTTTTGATAGTGAAAATTATTATTAAGGGTTACGACATACTACTAAATGATAATTATCAATTTATCATAGATACAAATTAATTTTTCTGCTGAATATATATAATTTTTAATTATTCCAATTTCATATCGATTCTATGAAATATTCTTAAGTGGCTAGAACTTTTTCCGTTTTAATTTTTTCCAAAGTTTAACAAAAGAGTGTGTATTATGCCGACCAAGAGAGGGGAAAAGAGATATTTTTAGGTTAGAAAAATATAGGGATTAGGAAAATGAGAATCTTGAAGTCAATTTTTAAAACTTGTGCGAAAAAAAATCCAATTTGTTTTATTAGTAAATTTAAATTTGGAATTGCGTTAAATCCATTTATTTTTAAAAGATCGCTTTAAACAAGATGCTGTTTTCATAAGACTTCCTAAGATTCTTAATAAATTGGGATGTAAATTTGAAAGAAAAGACATGCTTACAGACATGTATATTCCTCATTTTCATTTGTTTCATTTGTTCCAAACTGCTTTAGTAAAATTTTTAGGTTAAGTTGTAATTATTTCATACGGAAATCTAAGTTTATTTCAGAAATAAATACAGAAAAATCGAAAGAAATAAAAAGTTTAATTCTCTAAATGTGTAATTTATCATCGATTCCATTGACAAATTGCATTCATTTATGTTCGTAGTAAACTATAATTTGTAATAATGTGTAAGAGCTCTTAAAATTAAATTGTAAAATTAAATTGAAAACAACAAAATCATCAAAAAACAGAAATTAGAAATATACATTTTTTATGCGATCGTAAATATTTTAGTAAAACAATTTTAAAAAAATATTGACCACCGCTTGACGCTATAAAGCTAAGAGCCAATGACGACAAGAGACCTCTTTAAAATGGACATGTTTTGAAACGAAGACAATAATATTTTCTGGTATTATTATGTTATAAGCTTGTAACATTCCTTCACAGGTATCAACAAATCACCTCCAAATACTTTGTAGCTTATTAGGAATTTAACTCACGGACCGTGACTTGAATTGATTTAAAGTGCTCTAAAGTTATTCTAAATTTAAGCCTTGCGTTCGAAAAGTTATAATTCCTTAAGGCCACCGTATTACATTTTGTGATAGTTTGCAGTCCCAGAGACCATTTTAGTGCCTGCCTGCCTGCCCTCCTGCAAACCAAAGAACGCGTCGTCAACGTCATTTACCATGCCATTTTTCGTCTTTATGAGACTATGGTTATTAATTAGAAGGATTATTTACAAAACCTTACTTTCGTCCTAGGCGCGGGCTTACAAATAGTTGACAGTATGCTGTAAGTGTTGTAACAGCATTACTACAGAAATTCACTAGACGTCATGGAATCCCACCCAAAGGTTTGGAAGCCAAACAATAGTATAGAAATCTACTTAATGGTCCAGAAAAATGTCATTTCGATTTTCAAAAGGCTCACAATTTTCTACATCCTGGCCTCGTCTCTTTCTTTTTGCCTTAAGAATTCTAAAAATTTTAAATAATATTCTCAATTCGCACAAAGTCACCGAGTTAAAAATTAATGAATTAATTTTGAATAATATTTGATTTTTTTTTAATAAAAGTTAAACGTGTGTATATTTTTCACAGAAACAGTTTGATTTAACAAAATCTAGTAATTTCCTTTGAATGAGAGTTATGTAATTAATTATCCACCCTTCTTCGTAGATGATAAGTTTATGGTATCGATTTATCCTTAGCGAGGAGGAGTTTAGGGCCCCTACCATCGTTGCCAATAAATCTAAAGATTTAATGACAGTTTGGTTAAGTTTAGGCAGATTTCTCCTAAATGGCATTTAGATGAACGGTTGGTGATTTCATGTGCGTCTCGCAACTTAATTTGTCAACGCAATATTAATCACGACCTTACTAAAGAAAGGAACGACACCATGTAGTGATATTGTTTTGTGAGATAACATTTTTATTGAAATGCAATGGTGTGATTATGAAGGATGACACCATAAATGAAAACATATAATTTTTCAAACACTTACGCCCAAAAGAGACAGCTTATTATGAAAATGTGATGTCTATCTCTGGGGAATAAGTTAACGATATGAATACTAACTATATTTTATTATTTCTAACCAGGCGAAATAAAAAAATAAATTCAATATTTCCAATTTTTTACCAATTTTTCGTAATTTCCTTAAAATTGTATTTTTCCTTCTAAAATCCTAAAAATTCCACATAAACTTCAAAAATAGTCCAAAAACTTATTACGATTTCAGCTCTAATAGAATCAACTAACTTCCAAAATTAAAGGCTTCAAAACACAATAGTTTTGTAAAAATATTCTCATTTATTTTTGGCAACCGTGTACCAATTGAAACACATTAATTTTCCTTGTATTGCTCCTTCCGTTAGTTCCTTTCATTGTTGTTATTATTATTGTTGTTCTTAGTGTTATTGCCGTAACGAGCACGTCATGATTATATAAACTAGATTGAAAGAATACTCAAGCTAAAATCTCCTTGAGTTTCATACGCAATGCAGCTAAAAAACCTTCTGTATCTTAGACATTATCTCTAGCTCTGGATTAGCACAAATAACGTTTCCTCCTGATTGGCAAAAACGTCGAATGAATAATGAAAGGATTCAACCTAAAATAAACAAATTGTTTATCTTGAATGTGTGGAGTTGTTTGTAATTACAAAGCATACGACATGTTTCATCCATTCGTTCAACATCTTTTTCTTCTCAGAAAGCCGTGAGAAAAATGAAGGAGTAAAATGTATCAACTCAATGACGATAATCGTATTTTTTAGTGAATTGTGGTTTAAACTCATTTCAATTTGTGAATGTCGAAAGTCGTTTCACAATTAAAAACCTAAATGGCAATTAAAAAAGTTCATCCAAGATTTGCAGACGCGAATTTGTTACTTTTATTCTTTTCTCATCAATTCAATCCAATGTTTTACTTTATTAAAACGTTTTAAATTAATTAATTTTTTTATTTGTTTGATATTTTCATCATTTGTATACATTTCCACTGTTTGTTTTGCTCTCGCAGGTAACATTTGCTCGGCTGGTTTCTTTAGAAAAATTGTAATTTATAAAAAATGTGCGTTCGTTTGCTTCCAAAGTGTCCACCGTCTCCCCTGCCCCTCACCACCTCTTTGAGAATATTTTTAATATTTCTAGCGGGTGCGATAAAAAATCACGTTCACAATCTTTGAGCTTACTACGAGTTTACTGGTCGACAAGTTTTCAAACTGATGAAAAGTGTTTTAATTTATTCAAAATTTAAAGCTTTGGGTTATGAAATTTATGTCTCCTTAAGGCTACCTGTATCATGTTTTATGATATCTTTCAGCTTCAGTAATCGATTCAGTGTTTCAGGCAGTGGTCACATCAGTGTCGTTAGGGTTTTGTCATTGGATTTCTTTATGAAGCAATTGATATTAATTGAGGCTATAATTTAGAAGAATTTCACTTTCATTTCGTGCGCGCGCCTACGAATGTCTCAACAATAATATGCATTATTGCTTCTACCGAAATGTTGCAGAAGTCTACCAAAACTTCTGAGAAAGATGTTACATAAATTTTTAAAAGACTGGCATATTTCTTGTATTCTTGTCCTGCTTCTTTATTTTTGTCTTATAAATTCCCAAAATTTCAAATAATCTCTTAATCTGCATTGGGTCTCATAAAGACTAATCAAAAGTTAATGTTTCTTTAATGTCTTTTGAATGCCTTTTTCAACTCGGCTCTGCCTCTGTAACATTATATAGTTGTAGAAGCACATGCCAAAAGGGGCCAATGCAACATTTTTCAACAAAATTACTTAAAATTAACAACATTTAGTAAACCCGTAAGACTGACAGTAATATAATTAATTATCTTGTCTTTTCCAAGAATGTCCAGAATTCATCTCAAATTATGCTTAGAGAAGGCTCTTTGGGTGGTTTAAGTCTCCTTTCCATTGTTGTCAAACCGAAGCAATAATAAAGATTCTATGACAATTTGGTTAAAGTTAGTTTAGGTTTCCTTAAAGGGAATTTAAATGAAGAATTGGTCAATCTATGTAAGTCTCATAATTAAATTTGTCAATGCAACATTAATCATTACGGCCTTGCTAAAGAATGAGACGATACCAAGTGGCGATATTGTTTCTCCGAAAGGAAATTTATAGAAAAATATAATTGAGTCCAGATTCCTTGACATGGACAACATAAGTGAGAAAAATGAATTTTATAGAAACATATGCGCTTATGAGACATATTAGTTTGAAAATTTTTAGCTCAGTTTCTTCAAAATAACGAGATGATAATCATTTTAAATCTATCGTCTGGTTATTTTAGTCGTATTTTCTTTGTCGCGCATATACGACTATTGTGTTTTCGATTAGTATTCGTTCCTCCAAATTCCAAAATCCGCAACTCATCTCCAAATATATTTCTAATTGCAAATTCAGTGGACTTAACTCATTTCCAAAACCAGTGGCTCAAAAAATTATTAATTTTGTCAGGAATATTACGCTTCATTCTTGACAGTCGTTTATCATTTAAAATATTATCAATCGTTAGAATAATATTTGTCACATGATGTCCATCGCTTCGAGTTCAAAGCAGAAAGAAACGAAAAAGATAAATAAAGGAGTCCCTTTCATACAAAATTCATTAATTTTCCTCGTATTGCTTCGTCTTTCAGTTTTGAATGTATTTATTTCTGTTATTGTTATTGTTATAACCGACATGGCATGATTATTTAAACTGTATTGAACAAACGGTCAAGACTAACCCCGTTTGAGTTTAACATGAAAAGCAGCTGAAACTCCCATAACCAGAATTTCATCTCTAGCTTTGGGTTACCACAAATTGCATTTTCTTCTGTTTCTTAAAAACAACGAAAGAATAAGGAAAGGATTCAACGTAGAATAAATAAATTGTTTATTTCGAATTAGTGGTGTCGCTTGAAGTAGGAATAAAAACATACGATCACGTCCTTTCGTCTTGGTCATTGTCAGGATTATTGACTGGAGGGGCGTTTCAATGGCTATGTGCGTTACAAGGGACGTTCTGGTATGGGTTTAAGACACAACATGTTGTAACTTCATGTTTTTTAAATGTTTTTTTTATGACGCGTCATAAAAAAATGTTATTTTATTAAATGAAGGGGCACGGTTCCAATGAAAATATCTTTCTTTTATTAATAATTATTTTCCATGAGAAAAACTAAAGCACGAAGTATTAAATATATTTCGATCGAATATATAATACAAAATAATAAGTTATCTGCGATGAATTGTGGCTTCGGTTAATTTAAAAAATGTTAAGAATTTTTATACGTCAAAAACTGTTTGACAATTAAATAAAAATTAGTTGACAATTGGGCAAGATCGATTGCATAAATTAGAGATAAAAACGGTATCGAAGGATTATACGAAAGATTATTTTCGTCGGTCGAACACCCGCTTAACACTTGAACTTAATAAAGCTAAGTTCTGTGATAAAATTAGTTCTCTGTGATAAAATTAGTTCTCACCTACTTCGAAAAGTTCAACCCAATAAGAGTGAGAAATGGGGTAAAACGTTTGTAGCGTTTGTATATGTGAATTATTTTGTTCATGGTCATATTTGCTTCATACTCCATTTTAGGATTCTGCCTACCAAGGCGTCTTTTTAAATATTTCAATTGAAATCTTTTTCAGTACAAAAAATTAAAAAATTTTAATTCAGTAATATAAACTCTTTTAATGTTTCTGAAACGGCATTGATGAATATAATCGATGAGGAAATGATAAAACATTCTTATTTTTCTTCAAAGACTTTAATTTCATCTCGAGATCCTTGGTTTCCCAGCGGTCATCTTAGATACTAAAGCAGGTGAAGGGTTCAATAAGTTTTTTGATTGACAGTAGTTTAGCACAATTGCCCGTCCATGCCTATCGGCTATCTAATTGCAAAAGAATGGAATTACTAAAGATGCTCTCAGCATGCAAGCGAATACGCTAACAGAGGGGTGGATGGATTTCCAAGCGAATGCGTACATAATAATAAAACCAGGAATAATAGTTAAGTAACCCTTTACAACCTTCACAACCGCATAAACACCGTCACAACGATGGCCATCCGGCTCAATTAATGATCGTTCCGAATTTTAATTTCTAAATATATGTGAGTGCGAGCACATTCCTTTCGCCGCTATTTGGCACATATTGTGTGCGTGCACACACACATGTATGCGTATGTCGAGGAAGGATTACTGCTTACCCGAATTTATCCTTATTAGAGGGAGGAGGTGACTTTATAGACTTTTTGCAGTACATTTAATTGCATTTTTCTACTCCAGATCTTCTCCAATATTACTTTTTCTTCTTCTTCTTCATACACAACGCAACCCTGATTGGTTCCCGAAGAGTTCGCCCGTGTTTGGCTTCAATTGCGTTAAGAAACCGGATTTCACGCAATCACTCTCGGGGTAGTCTTGTATGTATTCGTGTGTGACTCACCAGAGAAACCTTATTTCGGAAAATTAATGAAAGAGAGAAAGAGGGCGAGGTTTCTGACGTGAATTTTACGGAATTGTTTAAAAATGGCTTTCGTTTATTTGTGGCGCTTATATTTAAAGAGTCTCTTTAGAAACGAACTTTACGGAGATGGTATAAATTGAACTCCTGCAACAGTCTTTAAGTAAATCCTGAACATCGTTATCAATGCGTTTCATTCAAGCAAAGCAATTATCCCCTTAATCTCAAGTCAGAAAATAATTAAATCCAGACTTATGTAGAATTCTTGGAAGAATTATTGTAACCAAAACAAGAATTTTGGAAGTGAAATTTTTACAACACTTCTTAACGCAAAATTCTTGTCATTCCACTTAGGCATAAACAGCTTGCAAATTGTCCGTAAAAGAATCACAAACGGCAAACACAATTGCATGCAAAGCAAAGAAAGGCTGTACAAAAATATTCGGAGGTAGACCAACCAGTCAGTGAAAGAAAGGACTTTCATTTCAGACCATATTTTGGGCATTAATCTGTCACCTAAGAAACAGTTATTATTGTTTGGGATAGACAATTTTCGTAGTCTTTCTTGGTGGTTTTGTTGTAGATAATGCCATTTTGCAAGATAAAGTTAGTTATATTGACTGCAAAAGATCCAGTCCGCAAAATAAAAAGAACGAAATGTATTAAATAAAGTGTCTGATAAAAACTTGTGAAAAACAGAAAGAACGGAATACTTCCGTTAAACGGAAAAATGGATTTCAAAGACTCTGCGAGAGGAAAAGTGGGTGAGGTGTCAATACTGTTGAAATCGCTCAATGGTAAAGTAAGGCCAAAAGGTATGAATAGAATAAACGGGAAGCCTTTTAAACAAAAACGAAATATGAAGGTAATTTGTTTAAAAATGCAAAACGAACAAATCCTTCATTCGTCTCGATATCTCGGTAATTTCATGGATTAACAATTTTCTTCAATCTTCTAGACTTTTAACAATATTTCAAGTATTTGTTTACACGGCTTCTGATCAGAAGCCATTCAATGACAGTTAGAATTGTGTGTTTCTTGGAGGAGTGTAAGATATTTGATGTTTGGCATTTTTCTTTAATAAGTATTTATATTTATTTTTGCCATTGCCTCGTATGACATTTATAGTATTATTTGTTGAGGTATATAAATACCACCAATATACAATGCAATGATGTAGGAAGATGATAAGTTATCATCTGTGGTTTAGCTACGGTTAAAGTTATCAGCTTCACGGGAAGACTTTTAGAAAGGATACAGCGATAATTTACTCCTGGTTTGGCGTGAGAATGGAGTGGAAACAATCGCCAGGAATCAGTCACTGGAAAACAAGCGGAGACATATCAGTAACGGTGTAGCCAAGTTCACAATAACACAGCCAACTTCGCTTAGCCCCCTTTGTAGTTCACGTATCAAAGTAAGAGGAAATAACGTAGTCAATTCGCAGCAGACACCAAAGGTAAGTACCGATTGTCGGCTTGTGGGTTTTTACCCCGCGACCATCGCAGACCTGTGGGATAGGTCATCTACCTGATTATTAAGAGAGATTTCACTTAAACAGAATTAAATTTACTGCAATAAAAAATATGTTTATATTTTGAGAAAAGATTACTTAAGGTAGATTTTAATAGAATTTAATGACGAATAAAAATGTGTGTAATTAGAGATGGGATTGTTGCGGACTCCATCCAACTTTTTTGAGATATTTAATTCTAACACACAAAATAGATTTACTTTTGAAAAGAGAATCGGAGGGTGATAAAATCGTGTTGTAATAGAAAACATTTATTACAGCTGTTTCAAAGAAGAAAGTGGGCGCGGTCCGAAATATAATTTTCTGAATAAACGTTGTACTGGGCTGAGCCACGCCCATTTTACAACCTTATGTGCCGTTTCTAATTTCATATTAATTTCACTATTATTACGTTAAAGCAGAGGTCGAAACTCTTATGACTTATAATAAAAGTCATGAAATAAGAGTTACCCAAAGACTTTTATTTTAAAAGTTTTTCCGTAAAAGTTATTCAAAAACTTTTATTTTAAAAGTTTTCCGATAAGAGTTATTTAAAGGCTTTAATTTTAGAAGTCTTTCAATAAGAGTTATTGAAGACATATTCGTAAGAAACGCCCCTTTCGTGGTATTGGTTGGCCCACACCCACTTCCCACTACGTCCAAAATACGTTTGTCTTAATATTTTCTATCTATTTGCATCTTCCAAACACCAACTAAGGTCCATTCTTTTCATTATACCGTAGCTCAGTATTAGTTCGTATTGACCACCATCTATCTCATAAACAAAAGACTGTTATTACGAAAAAGTCTTCAATAGCTCGTATTGAAGAACTTTCAAAATAAAAGTAATAGTGAAATTTTAACTTTTATTTATAAAAGTAAAAGTTAACAGTGAACCTTAACTTTTATAAATAAAAGTAAAGGTTAAAAGTAAACTTTTACTTTTAAAAATAAAAGTTTACTTTTAGATAAAAGTTTTGAAAATAATGGTTACTTTCGAGCACTGCGTTAAAGACATGATTTAACTTTAATATCTTTTTGAATATTATTAAAGCTAAATTATTTTGTAAAATCTATAATTTTGATATTATTGAAAATAGAGCCTCTTATTATAATATTTTAGTAAAACATATTAAAAAGCAATTCCAAATGAATATTTTGTTACTTTTACCTTCGGAAAAATAATAGGTCACACAATCTTTAATGTTTCTATATAAACAACTAAGAGATAATAATTTGTCACTATTCAGACATCATTTTTTAAAGCAATTCCTCTAATAATTATTTGCCTTTCTTATCTCTTAAAACCAACGAGCTCTTCTTGTTCCTCATTTCTCACTTCGACCACCCAAAATCACGATAAAACAATTTCATACGAATTACCATTGACGTCATTCCGCACTTCGCCTGTCAATTACTGCGTTCCTCTGCCGTTTTATGGTAAAAGATAAAAAATCAACCTCTGTCAACGCCTTTCCGAAATACCTAATTGTTATTAATTTCTCATATTCACAAATAAGTTTCGAATATTAAAACATTTTAACGGAACCAAACGGAATCGTAAATTTTAAATCGTAAATTTTTTTATGACTCATCGATTACGACGCACTGTCAAAAATTATTCAAATAATATAATTTTATTATTAGTTTATTTCGACGGAGGCATTCGTTTGTGCGCTCTTATGCATTTAATGTCGTTTTAATCTGTCTGTCGTTTTGAGGCCAATACGGTCAATACGGTAAAATTCAAAAAACTCTCTAAGAGCCTGGACGAGAGTTAAAATCCAAAATATTCTAAAAATGATTTAGACGTTTACATTTTGAATTTAATACACAAAGACTATAATGTATTATTAATACTATAATTTCTCTCTTGCTTTAAATTTTAATTTAATATTAATTTGACATCAAAATAGTCAATCATATTTAAAGGCAGAAATAGATTTTCGGTTTTCTTCCTTTGAAAATGAACAAAATATGGTTTTAATTATTCGTACCGCACAAATCGATTTGCAAAAAAGACATTCATCGGTAAATGGAAAAATAAATATTAGCTTGTCTGATTAAGATGTCTGGGCGCTCATCTACTTCTACGCAATTCCGTATCTTGCTGAACCGCATCTCAACTAATTGAGCAGCCCAATAATTAGGAATATCTCCTTTAACAATCAGATAATCATTGAATAATCTTTTCAACAATACACAAGGCTCTTTTCGTTGCGAGAAACATACTTTTATGAATGAAAAATGGCGACACTTTTTGGTGACCGGAAGATCTTCTGGCTAAATGCATTTAGACCAGAATGAAACGCAGAAAGTGGGAGAGAGTGGGAGAGGAAGAGAAATAGATAGCATAATTAGGCTGAAGGATTATTGATTTGCAACCGAAAACCCATTTTAAAAATATTAGGATAACAATTAAAAAGGATTTTTCTCTTTTCTCCCCCGCCACTTCCATTCAAATACCATCCAATACTTTCATTCAAAGCTATTATTTGCAATAACAGAGTTGTTTCCTCTCCGACGTCGTCACGAACTCGAATGTTGAAGAAATTGGAGAAACAACAATTGCATTTCTGTTCATCAGAAGACATAATATTTAGAGCACAATCGGGCTTCTGTGATAACCGGAAGTACCTGTGTTCACATTTTTTGGTTTACTCCTTCTGAGGATGTCCTTTGTGACAACAAAACCATAGAGAGCATGCCAAGGATCATTGACTTGTTTTGTTTAAGGAATGAACGATGAATGGACAGATTCTTAAAAAAATCTCAGTTGGAGATCTTTACAAGGATGTGAACGAAGACGAAGACATTTTTATTAATATTTGCATAACAACTATTAGTTATGATAACTGCCATTTGGATAATTGTTCTTTATTACTATTATTTTGTTGTTGTTCTTATTAAGAATTCAACAAACATATTTCTTGTTTTTGTAAATATAACTGACAACAGCAATTGTTCAAATACAGTCGAAGCAAGACCTCGCAGTGACTGCGGCAGCCGACCAAATTTTATATGGAAGTGTTTGGGGAGCTACTTCACCCACAACAGATTCTATTTCCGAAGCGGTGGTTTCAGTCGAGAGGCACAAAACAGTGCTTTATCTCTTATCTAAATTTGCGAAAAATTTTTGTGCCGTCGCAAGCTTTTTAAAAATGTAAATAAAAACGATATAGTTTTGATAAAGAGAAACAAAATTAAAACAAATTTCGGATGTTGTAAAAATTAAAATTCAAAGTCAATTTTGAAAAAAATAGCCAGATCGAAGACACGCGTCGGAGTTTCACTCTTTAGAAATATGAATTACATGAACCGTTCAATGTATTCCTGGTAACGGAATGATTTACTTCTCATGTGGGCAATTGGACTAATTACTACTCTAGTGGGATTAACCATCCAGTGGTACAGAAAAAAGACATGCACAGTTTGCAATTACCAAACACAGCTTTGAAGAATAATAAATTGATAGAGAACTTTTTAGATATTTACTCTGAACTTTCATACGTTAGTATAGAAAGAGTATTGATCCCCATCTCCCCAACGAAAAGAAATACAAATTCACTCTAGCATTTCCCGTCAAGGTGTTTTCTGAAGCAAGGTGTTTTCTGAAGAGAGAATTTTTTCTAACGGAGTTCTGAAAAATAAGGATGAAATAATTAACACAGTATTCTACTACTACTACTGATCCTTCTACTACTATTCGTAATGTGAGAGTATATTTTGATGACTTACTATTAGTAGGCTATAATTTATTTACAAGTCCAATAAACAAAAGATTGTTACAATTTTTCTGTATAAATATTTCTTTTTGGCATGACATGCTCGACCTTGACATACTATCTTGACATTGACACGTGTGTCATATACATTAAGAATAATTAAGACTTAAAAAGTATTATTTTTAAATTCATAATAAATTCTGCAAGTCAATACCGCCAACTTTCTTATCGTCTTTCTGCGAAATTAGAGGTATTTTTTTACGAGGCAACCCTTTTTTAGATTTACTATTGATCTAAATTAAACCAAAAACTGAATTTCGAGTGAAATAATAACCCTGAAACCAGTCTGTTTTTTATTAAATAAAAGATTTTTTAAGAAATGAAAAATTCGGAAAAAAACATTTATTGCATCATAAAAAAGAGTTGTCCTTGCGGAGTTGCCTTCCTGGAATACCTTTTGATTGGAATTATTTTTTTGTAACATATGGCTCATTCTTTGCCACGCCGAGACTCCTACACTCACAAACTGTGCAATTCCTGTGCAGTCCTTTAACAAATGACTTAAACGGATTGTCGTTCGTCAAATTATTTTATTGCACAATTTCCTAAAAAAATTACTAATTTCAAAGAGAGTTTTTTAATTTTAAGTGAAATATATTTGCATTTCAGGTAAAATGAAAAATCATTTTAATCTTTGATGGAATCATAAAATTTCCTTGTAGTATCCTTTTTGGCTAATGGGTTCATAATAAGCAGCAAAGGATCAGAAGGGTTCAACGGATAAAAAGGATAGTCAGCAGTCCTTTGTTTAATTTTCTCAGAAAAACATGCATTTATGTGATTTAATTATTAAAAATAAGAGAATTGCGATTTGTTTTTTCGAAGTACCAGAAGAGTCGGAATAGAAAGAAATAAAGATGAGTTCAAAATAAAAGAAATACTATAATAAAAACTGGAATAATAAATCATTCTAAAAGGAATAATTTTGTTTATTTAAAAAAATGTTTACTCTAAAAAGTCCCTAAAAGTTTTGTCTTTATCTGATGCATCATATCCTTCCTACGGAAAAGGATTGCGGTCTTGACGAAAAACACTCTTGTGTTGTTGTTGCTTCTTCACAATGCAACTTTATATGGTTTAGGATTCATTTCAAAAAGCCTAGCCTTCAAATCATTACCAACAAATCATAGCCAACCCTTTTTGACGATTTTCTAGCCTGCAAAGTTTCGGGCTATCTGAAAGGATTAAATTGTAAATGACAACTGTAAAAAACAGTATTTTTGACGATAACAAGAATATTTTTGAGGCTTATTTGATTACGTGTCAATAAAATTTTATTGCATCATTCTTTGCCGGTGTCTTCCTTTTTAAAAGCACGCCCTTTCTTTTAGATTTTAGCAAACTTGCAGCGTTAGTAATAATGCGATATATCCTTTAAACTAATTTAGGAATTTATAGTCGAGCAAACTATTCATCATTTCCGAATAATTCAGTGTCATCCCTTTTAGTTCTTTAATTCGCAAATTTCTAAAACGCATGATGTGAGATTAAGACCACGCCAAAGTTCGAAGGAAAAAGGATTCACGCGATATTTTTGCAACGTCCATCCTACTCGGCTATTTGATCCTTTTGTTGAGGATAAGGCGATGATTTGAATACCAATGGATTGAATCGATGAAGATGAACTATTACGAAAATCTGTCACACAAGTTCGCAATATTAAAGGATAGTACACATACATATTTATGCGAACGCGTAAAAATCGATTGTCTATTGCAAAGATTATTTTCAATAAATTGAAAAATTTGGGTAACTTTTGGTAGAAAAAGACTAAAGAAAATTCATAGATTTTAAAAGTATTTATTAGGTAAAAGATTTATTTATTGTGAAAGGACAGCCCAGGATACTCTATGGAATTCTTCTTCTCATGTTGCGCGCATGTGGAAATAGATAAGATGAAAATAAATTGCAGTGGTTACGGCTTTTTTGTCTTTAGTCGCGGCAGAGGTCGTAACTCTCAGTTAACAGCACTCTAACAGTAGTGTGGTGTTTGGGTGCCTAACAGATTTAGTAAAAGTAATGTTTATATAAATGATCGCATGTGTATGTAATTTAGTCATGAAATGAGCGTTCCGTCAATTACAGTTTTCTAAAAAATGACAAGATTTTACATATACGACTAAAAACACGAACTACGATGGTTTTGTAGGCATTCTAAAATTTATAGATGTGTTTAATGTTTTCTTCGAAACACAACGAAGCTTTTTATATCACGTTGGAAAGGTAATAGTATGAGTTATAAGAGACATCCTAATTTAGATCTTAATTATCGTTTTAAGAAAAAAATTATTTTTAAATTGAAGTATTTTTTTGAATTTAATTGTTTTCGCAAATATTGTTGTAATAAAAAAATTATTATATAAAAGTCCTGAAACAGCCTTTAATTGACATCAATATTACGTCAATAATCAATTAATTTTAAAAAAATTTCACCTGAATTTTCGGCATTCAGTCATCTACAACTCCTAAACTACGCCCGATGGTTGAAGATTGTTAAAGACAAAACGCACTTCAGACAGACTTTAAACATACATTAGAGGACTCATTCAAAGTGGCAGGTGTTCATTGTTTGTATATACTTGGCAATCCTTTGCCTGCGTCTCACTTAATATTTTATATCTTGTTGTCTATTACCGGCACTGTCTTCTATTTTCACCTTGACATGATTTGAGAAAATCCTTAATGTTATCGATTTGATCGTATGGGTCTGGCACGTTCGCTCAATTATATGGGTTCGCACGTTTGAGGCTCAATTTGAGATGTTAATACTTTGATATGCGCAAAAATCAATATTGATTAGATTTAAAGGCAAGACGACACGTGGTTGGCATGCTAAATTTGTGACGATAATTTTCTAAAGAAATAGTTTTATCTATTCCTTCCTTTAGCTTATAAATTGAAAAAATGAGTTTATTGAAGGAAAGAAAGTGATGCCCATAAAAATAATAGTAATTTTAATTTCTCATTGAACAATAATGTAATTAAATAAATATGTCACTTCCAGATTTCCGACAGTATTTTTTTCATTTTCAAATCTTCGAAATCATTCCGAAATTCGTCAAGTCCACCTTCAAAATATTATATTTTTATATCCTTTCCGTTTGGTCAAAGGATTTTCCCCGAAAATGTAAAAATAATATTCTGGAATTTTAATTAAAATTTGGCTTGGACAAATCCTTTGACATGACAGAGAATGGACAAACTAATAGACTGGACGACCCTTTCGAATACAATGCGTTTGCGCATATTGGATGGAGTAAAAGACAAAAGGATAAACTGTGATCAATCGCCGAACGATTTATCAGATAGAGAGGTGTGCAAATGTGTTGCGCCGATAGAATCGGTCAGTTTTAGGTTATTGTTTCAGTTATTGTTATGGAAACATGCATATCGATGCATTCACACACTTAATCCTTCACAAGTTTTTTTGGGATAATATGCTGAAAAAATACAATTTCATAATAATGTGGGATTAATTTTAGAAAACATGAAATAATTTTAATGCATTATAAATTTTTTTCAAATATTCAGATGGAAAAAATGAAAGTGGAAAGGTGAAAATGAAATAAAATGAAATTTGACAGAAGGTATTGAAAAGTGGCTTATATGTTTTACCTTTAGTTTGTTAGATAGCATCGTTTTATATAAACCTCCACCCGGTTTTGGAAATATATGTAAAAATTGTCTTGCTGTAAAACCAGCAAAACTGAAAAAAGTTAAGATTTTTCTATATCGTATCAGGATTCTTATGCGCAAAAATAATTATATTTTTAAAAGGACTTTAATGTTCTTTGGTACCTCGTTATATTTGTTGATATTATTTCTAGTTTATTTAAGCTGTTTTATCTTTTCTATTTCAAATAGTTTTCTCTTTCTTTTGCTCTTCTTTTTAAAGTCATCCCATACAAGGCAAGATTTATACACATTCCAAATTATTTTGTTAAGTCAAAAATTGAGTAAATTATTTTATCAGAAAGTTGATAAATTTTTAAATTAGTCTCTAAAGTCGTATTCTATTTGGAATTAATCTCACACAAGATTCGATGAATTTGATGAATTGTAAAATACTGCCGGTACTTTATTGAATAATATCTTGTATCCCTTTTTAAAAATAATTGCAAATATTGCGTATTTAAGATATTAAACAAAATTTTAATTGAAGGTGTTGAATACAATTATAAATAATTTTTGGATACTGGCGTGGTCAGAAACAAAAATTAGTGATATCTTGCAAAAATATATAAAATGAAATTTTATACGAATAGTGATGTTTTCATTCTGTGAAATTATGGGGAAATGGGTGTGGTCCGCCTATTGATAAGATTTAGGCTCAAAATTTATATTACGCATGTACGGCATACGAGCTTCGGCCAAGTCGAAGATTCTGCCAATTTTCAATTTTCATTTGTTTCAATAATTTCAAATTTTTAGATTAATTTGATTTTTTATACGAAAGTCAATTCATTTGAGAGTTAAATTGAATCCATTTCACGGCGGAGTCAATGATAAATGGAAAACCTTGACTTCTTAAATTTTCCATTTATCATCAATTACAAAGAAATGCATTTGATTTTGCTGCGAAATAAAATAAGACTTTTGTATAAAAACAATTAAAATTAAATTAACTAATCAACACATTTAGAAACTTAAAAATTACGAATAGCTACTAATATAATCGTGGATATTTCAATATAGAGAAGAAACTTAACGTAAGGAAATGACACAATAATTACAAAAAGGCTTAATAAAGTGTTTCCAAAGGAAAGCAAAATTATGTCGCGGTTGTATCTTAAATTAAAAAATTTTATAGCATCGATTTAAAGTGTATCCTTTCTAAAACCGTTATCTATCCGAGTTAATACGAGCGGATTATCTACACTCATTTTTATCCTATCAATTCTAAAAATGTTAATTAATATTATTAACCTTGTAGAGGTTCACAAACACTAATTAAATATAAGCGATCTTTTCCTTTGAAGTAATTCTGGATTTGATTTAAACTCGACTGGGTCTTTGTAAAGCATGTCGTTGGACAAGCAGGTGCCCGAGAGAAGTCAATGTCAAAATTATTCTCTGAGAAGTTACTTAAAAGTAACGGAATTTAGAAACGATGTTTAACTGTCATCTAAATAATTAATCATCTTTCCTTCTACAATAATGACAAGTATGCAATCTCAAATTATGCTTGACGACGATCTGCTGAGTGGTTTCGGATCCCTTTCGAGCTTTGCTACATCGAAAAAGTTATAAAGGCTAAATGACAATTTAGTAAAGTTTGGGTTAAGTTTATGGTCTCTTAAATGGCATTTAAATGAGGTCGTATGTAAATCTAATTTAATTCAATTTATCAACGTATTACGATTTCACTAAGGAAAGGGATGACACCAAGTGTCGGTATTGCTTTGTGAGAGGCCATATATATTGAGATAGAATTCATCCCGGACCCTGAAGGACGGCATTATGAATTAGAAGGCAAAATCATACCAAAACATAGGCGCTTATGAGAAGCCGGTTTATTTTGGAAGTGGAAAAGTTCATTTCTGGAAGGGAAGCAAGTAAGAATATTCTGGATGTAATATAAGGAATATATAGGGAATATTGAGTGTTCTCGATGAGGTCGTTTTAAACTATTAGAAGAAGTAAATAGCGGTCAAACCCATTTTTTGAATATCCTTCTTAAAATTCTCTTATTCATTCTCTTAATATCACAAATCCAAATATTCTGATTTGAACTGAATTAGGTTTAGCAATTGCCAACCAATATCAAAGATTACACGATTATTTAAACTAAAATCAAGAAATGTTCAAGATAAAATCGTATTGAGTTAAAATGCAGCTGAATGACATCCTCATCCTGAATCTCATCTCTAACTCTGTGTCATCACAATTGACTTTCACTTTTGTTTCGTAAAAACGGAGAATGAATAATGAAAGGATTCAACGTACAGTAAACGAATTGTTTGTTTTGTATGAGTGCAGTCGCTTGAACTAGAAATAAAAACCCAAGAGCTCGTCCGTTGGCTCGTCTTGGCCTCTCTTGGGATCACTGAAGAGGCGTTTCCGAGGGATATACGTGTTACGGGGACGCTATTGTATGACCTTAAGACACAACATGTTGCAACTTCATGTTTCGTACAATGTGTTTAATTTTCCGAGTTGTGGACGCATAACGACGCGTCGGTTAAAATAATTAATTAGCACGTGGTTCAAAAGAAAATATGGTTAGATACAAAATCACGAAAAAGAAAATAAAAGAGCAAAATATGTGCAATATACATATTTTGATCGCAACACAGCTCTCAAGGGTTTTAACAGTTAGAGTAAATATATATATAATAACAAACTAAATTATTTGAAAATTATGAGTGATGAAAACCATATTTTCTTAAAGAACTGTGGCTTCGATTCATTACAATCCGTTGCGAAATTTCTAAACGTCGAAAGGTATCTGACAACTAAACGACACAAATTACTAATTGACAATTAAAAACTTTAAATTTAAGAATTACTGTCGACAATTCAAATTCAGAAATTTAGGAGTGAGGTTCATTCCTGAATCATGCATTCTAAGATTTTAATGTATTTAAAACTTTTTCAATTAGCGAGTTTCGTATTTGGTTGGCACCTTTATAACTTTTGTAAATTTTGGATCTTTTCTCTTGCCTTCTTTTTTGCCCTATTGTCTTCTTTTAAATTTTTTTAAGATATCCCACAAATTTGGGTTTTCGAGTTTTGTATGGAAGAAACCTGAAGAGTTCATTAAAATAATACAGTCAATAATATGTTTAAACCGCATTAGAGAATGTCTCTATTCTAAGCAAAAGAGAACATGAGGGTGAGGCGTGAATATATTATGTATTATGTTGCAACCAATTATATTGGTTTATAAACTATTGCATTATGACGTAACATAAAATGCACATAAAATTAGTTTTTGAAATAATAATTAGTGGCCATAGAATGTGAACCCCAGAATGTGGTCATGCGTCCTCTAATGACCGACGGTCATATCGATTTTTACCATTCATTCTCACCAACATTCAAATTCCCGCACCATTTTTAACCCATATTTTGTATGCTTTGTATATTTTTTATATTTTGTATATTTTGTGTGGAGCGGTTTGTATGCGGTGGGAGGATTAGTGTCAACTTGAGTTTTAGTGCGTGGCGAGCTATTTACATTTAGCACGATATAAGCGTTGCTGCTCAGTCCTTTGCTTTTATTGTTACAACGATCATGTTGTTTTGTTCGTTCATGATCGTATGCACACTTATGTGAGTATGTACACTCTTCAACTACATCCGAGTTGCGGAGACTCCAATTGGTCCCTGAAATGTTTCGGTGGGTTTGGTTTTAATTGCGTTCAGAAACCGGATTTCATGCAAAAACTGACTCGCAAGAGGAACACCATATTGGGAAAAATAATAAAAATAGAAAGAAGGACAGACATGAATCCTATAGAATTACGTAAAAATGGCGTTGATTAACCATTCGTTGGGGTCATTTTTAAGGGATATTTTTATGGAGGAAGTTCATAGAAAAGCTATGGATTCAATGCAAGATACATAAACACTTTTATATTGGTCACTTTTTATATTGGTCAGGATCTATTTTTTTCGCCTTCATTATTGTTTTTGACTTTGACACATTTCGACTTTTAAATAATTTCGATCATCAAATGCTGGTTTCTTATTTAGCAGACGACCTTAAAAGCAAGACAATCTTAATTTATTAAATAAACTCATATTAAATTTCGCAATTATGCAGCTGAGCTCCGGGTCTAACAGTTGCATTGCAATATATACGGCATTTTATACGTAAAGTCGTAAATTTTAAAGTTACAGCCTTAACAATGCGTTTCTTTTTTTCAAACATTGTCATTTCTCCAAACAAACCTTCATTTCAAGTCACAAATAAGAAAATTCATAAACTTATCTAGAATTCTTGGATCACATATAGTAAGATTTACGAAAACAAAACCTTTGTAACGTGACCACAATTATCGTAAAAACTAGCAATTCTTTCTAGGGAAAGTAAAATTTTGTCACCTTAAAAACACTTCTAGACACAAAATGCTCATTACTCGACTTAACGTTAAACCGCTTAAAAGGCATTTGTGTAAATCTTCAGAATTACAAAAATTATGCAGATTGTCATTAAAGAAATAAAAAAACAAAAATAAACACAATCCAAAAAAGGCCGTACAAGACGAAACACCCGCTGGCAGATTCGGTGAAAGGTGTAGAGGATTTTGCATGGAGTTCATAGTTTGGACATTAATCCGCCACTAAATGAAAGAGTTATTGCCGTTTGGAATAGACAATATTCGAAGTAGTTGTTGCTTTTGTTGTAGATAATGCCGTTTTACAAGAGAAAGTGAGCAATATTGACTGCAAGGTGCTCAGTACGCAAAAAATTGGAACGTGATGAAATGAACGTGATTAAATGGAATATTTTATGGCAATGTGCGAAAAACAGAACAAACGGAATACTTCCGTTAAACGGAAAAAGGAATTTCAAAGATTCTATCGGGAGGAAAACGACGGATGGATGAAGTGTCAATACGGTTGAAATCATTGAATAGTAAAATGAGGACAAAAAGTATGTATGAAATAAACGGGAACCTTTCAAATGAAAACGAAAAGTGAAAGAAATCTGTCCGAAAATGCAAAACGAGCATATTCTTCGTTCGTTTCGATATCTCGATGTTTTAAATAAATTTTCCCCACGATTTACGAATGGATTGACAATCTTCATCAAAGCTTTAGATTTTCAACAGTATTTTATCGATTATTTATTCGCCTGGCATACCTTCGATTGTCATTGAATATCGTTGAATAGCCTTGTTTATTGGACGATTGTGAGATCTTTGAAGTTTCGCGTTTATTCTTAAGGAAATATTTGTAATTATTTTCGCCATTGTCTTCTATATAATTTCTTGTATGGATATTGGATGGATGTGGAAGGTGATAAATTATGGTCTGTAGATTAGTCTAATTATCTTGAAGAAAATATAAGACGAGAATTCGATGCTCATTTGCAACGAAAGTTGATAAAGGAGTGTAAAAAATATGCATATTATGTAATGTATTTTGATACATTCAGTATTAATAGATTCAATAACAATCAACGTTTTAACGTCCTCGAATTCAAATTATTGACATTTTAAAAGTTTTATTTGAAATTTATTGACACTTTTTTTATCATTTTTAAATATCTTTTTTTGTCTCGCGTAGTGTTTGTGAGAAATTTTTTTATGAAAAAATTAACGTAAACCCATTTTAGTTAGTGGTGGTAATTGGCTATCAATGTTGTGCTCGAAACATAAAGAAAATCTCGCGGTTTCGATCGCGACGATATGCCAAAATAGCAAAGGCTCTTATGGGAATTGAGAAAAAATGAAATATACGAATTTTTCTGTTTTTGTCGTGGTGGTTCATCTTGCTCTTCTTTTGGAATTGCAATCAGATATATGGCATTACACAAACAAATTTACTCTCTCCCTCTTTGCGATGGCTTTATTGATTGCGTAATTTTGACATATCGCCGTCACTGAAATTGCAATACATTTTCTGTCGGGTTCTAGAATTAACCCCATAAGCGTCAGTTAAATATAGTGTGGACAAATCACATCGTTAACTTTCGTGTGTGACTTTTTGGGAAAACGCACATCTCTAAGCGTCAGAAGTGGAGAATGGGTGAGTGTCATAATATATTGCATACTTTAGTTTTGAAAAATTGTTTTCATTCCCGTACAAATAAAATATTATTCGAGACTAGGTGTGGAACAACTCCGTTTTCACTATTGTGCAATATATTCCAATTTTGCGCAAAACAGGACAGAAACAAGCGTTAAGGCTCAACCATAACGGCCGTAAGCGAAATTAAGTTAATGTCAAAAGTTAACGACAATGAAGCTTAATTTTTGTAAAATTATTGAATTGCCCATAATAAACTTAACAAAAACTTAACAAAATTGACAACTGTTGTGTAATAAATTAAAAATAGAAAAATGGAGCTTTGTACAAAAATGGAACTTTTGAAAAACCTAAAATTATTAAATTTACTACTTGTGAGTGCATGGAATTTAAAAAAACTAAGAAAAATAATAAAAAGAAAGCGACGCTCATGCAGTGTACGAAAAAAAAATCGTGACAGAGAAAAAAAAAGGATTTTTTAATACAACGTTTTTGCGAATAAAAGAACTCGATCATGAGCAATTTTTTATATATACTCGCATGACTCCTAAACTCTATGAACTCTTTTTGTCCTTGTTATCTCCTTTGCTGACCAAGCATTCAATCAAACCGGATTTCATGCAAAAACTGACTCGCAAGAGGAACACCATATTGGGAAAAATAATAAAAATAGAAAGAAGGACAGACATGAATCCTATAGAATTACGTAAAAATGGCGTTGATTAACCATTCGTTGGGGTCATTTTTAAGGGATATTTTTATGGAGGAAGTTCATAGAAAAGCTATGGATTCAATGCAAGATACATAAACACTTTTATATTGGTCACTTTTTATATTGGTCAGGATCTATTTTTTTCGCCTTCATTATTGTTTTTGACTTTGACACATTTCGACTTTTAAATAATTTCGATCATCAAATGCTGGTTTCTTATTTAGCAGACGACCTTAAAAGCAAGACAATCTTAATTTATTAAATAAACTCATATTAAATTTCGCAATTATGCAGCTGAGCTCCGGGTCTAACAGTTGCATTGCAATATATACGGCATTTTATACGTAAAGTCGTAAATTTTAAAGTTACAGCCTTAACAATGCGTTTCTTTTTTTCAAACATTGTCATTTCTCCAAACAAACCTTCATTTCAAGTCACAAATAAGAAAATTCATAAACTTATCTAGAATTCTTGGATCACATATAGTAAGATTTACGAAAACAAAACCTTTGTAACGTGACCACAATTATCGTAAAAACTAGCAATTCTTTCTAGGGAAAGTAAAATTTTGTCACCTTAAAAACACTTCTAGACACAAAATGCTCATTACTCGACTTAACGTTAAACCGCTTAAAAGGCATTTGTGTAAATCTTCAGAATTACAAAAATTATGCAGATTGTCATTAAAGAAATAAAAAAACAAAAATAAACACAATCCAAAAAAGGCCGTACAAGACGAAACACCCGCTGGCAGATTCGGTGAAAGGTGTAGAGGATTTTGCATGGAGTTCATAGTTTGGACATTAATCCGCCACTAAATGAAAGAGTTATTGCCGTTTGGAATAGACAATATTCGAAGTAGTTGTTGCTTTTGTTGTAGATAATGCCGTTTTACAAGAGAAAGTGAGCAATATTGACTGCAAGGTGCTCAGTACGCAAAAAATTGGAACGTGATGAAATGAACGTGATTAAATGGAATATTTTATGGCAATGTGCGAAAAACAGAACAAACGGAATACTTCCGTTAAACGGAAAAAGGAATTTCAAAGATTCTATCGGGAGGAAAACGACGGATGGATGAAGTGTCAATACGGTTGAAATCATTGAATAGTAAAATGAGGACAAAAAGTATGTATGAAATAAACGGGAACCTTTCAAATGAAAACGAAAAGTGAAAGAAATCTGTCCGAAAATGCAAAACGAGCATATTCTTCGTTCGTTTCGATATCTCGATGTTTTCAATAAATGGCTATTTTCCCCACGATTTACGAATGGATTGACAATCTTCATCAAAGCTTTAGATTTTCAACAGTATTTTATCGATTATTTATTCGCCTGGCATACCTTCGATTGTCATTGAATATCGTTGAATAGCCTTGTTTATTGGACGATTGTGAGATCTTTGAAGTTTCGCGTTTATTCTTAAGGAAATATTTGTAATTATTTTCGCCATTGTCTTCTATATAATTTCTTGTATGGATATTGGATGGATGTGGAAGGTGATAAATTATGGTCTGTAGATTAGTCTAATTATCTTGAAGAAAATATAAGACGAGAATTCGATGCTCATTTGCAACGAAAGTTGATAAAGGAGTGTAAAAAATATGCATATTATGTAATGTATTTTGATACATTCAGTATTAATAGATTCAATAACAATCGACGTTTTAACGTCCTCGAATTCAAATTATTGACATTTTAAAAGTTTTATTTGAAATTTATTGACACTTTTTTTATCATTTTTAAATATCGTTTTTTGTCTCGCGTAGTGTTTGTGAGAAATTTTTTTATGAAAAAATTAACGTAAACCCATTTTAGTTAGTGGTGGTAATTGGCTATCAATGTTGTGCTCGAAACATAAAGAAAATCTCGCGGTTTCGATCGCGACGATATGCCAAAATAGCAAAGGCTCTTATGGGAATTGAGAAAAAATGAAATATACGAATTTTTCTGTTTTTGTCGTGGTGGTTCATCTTGCTCTTCTTTTGGAATTGCAATCAGATATATGGCATTACACAAACAAATTTACTCTCTCCCTCTTTGCGATGGCTTTATTGATTGCGTAATTTTGACATATCGCCGTCACTGAAATTGCAATACATTTTCTGTCGGGTTCTAGAATTAACCCCATAAGCGTCAGTTAAATATAGTGTGGACAAATCACATCGTTAACTTTCGTGTGTGACTTTTTGGGAAAACGCACATCTCTAAGCGTCAGAAGTGGAGAATGGGTGAGTGTCATAATATATTGCATACTTTAGTTTTGAAAAATTGTTTTCATTCCCGTACAAATAAAATATTATTCGAGACTAGGTGTGGAACAACTCCGTTTTCACTATTGTGCAATATATTCCAATTTTGCGCAAAACAGGACAGAAACAAGCGTTAAGGCTCAACCATAACGGCCGTAAGCGAAATTAAGTTAATGTCAAAAGTTTACGACAATGAAGCTTAATTTTTGTAAAATTATTGAATTGCCCATAATAAACTTAACAAAAACTTAACAAAATTGACAACTGTTGTGTAATAAATTAAAAATAGAAAAATGGAGCTTTGTACAAAAATGGAACTTTTGAAAAACCTAAAATTATTAAATTTACTACTTGTGAGTGCATGGAATTTAAAAAAACTAAGAAAAATAATAAAAAGAAAGCGACGCTCATGCAGTGTACGAAAAATAAATCGTGACAGAGAAAAAAAAAGGATTTTTTAATACAACGTTTTTGCGAATAAAAGAACTCGATCATGGGCAATTTTTTATATATACTCGCATGACTCCTAAACTCTATGAACTCTTTTTGTCCTTGTTATCTCCTTTGCTGACCAAGCATTCAATCAGGGCGCCCATAAAACCGGAATGTCGGTTAGCAGTTACATTGTTGTGAGTATTTTTACTTGGTCAAACAAATGGAAATGTCTTAATAAATGCTTGTTTCTCGGTATCGGGCGCAAGGTGTGTCACTGCAAACACTCTTGGTCTTTTAAGCTTGGAAAAGAAACCGTCTCTATTCGAGTACAATTGTGCTCGAAACAGCGGAAATAATATGGAACGCTTTGTACCCGGTTTATGTGTCTCAGCCGAATAAAAGAGATTTTGAGCAAATTGCTTATGAATATTGGTTTAAATGGAATATGCCAAATTGCCTAGGGGCAGTCGATGGCAAACATATTAGCATCCGATGCCCACCAAACAGCGGCAGTCAATTCTACTGCTATAAGAAACACTTTTCTATAGTTATGTCGGCTGCTTGTGACGCAAATTACAGGTTTACTCATATTGATATTGGAGCCCACGGCACCCAAAGTGATGGGGGTAAGAATTGTACTGAAATGTATTTTTGTGTAAATATGTTTCCCAAATTTATTTTTACTTTTTTCCCTACAGGTATCTTCCAATTAAGTAAAATCGGAAGAGGTATAATTGACCAAACGCTTGACATTCCAGGTCCCAAAACATTGCCGAATTCTTCTATCAATATCCCGCACTACTTCGTAGGAGACGTTGTCGGTTCCGAAGAAGCAAAAACTGCTATGTTTTCTTGAATGGAGGTCACTGCATCCTTAATTGTTGTAAAAATACTATCGACTTTAACAGATTCATTAACAGATTCATTATTCTCAATTTGGTACGGAGTCTTATTTGTTCGCATTCTAGACAGAACTCATAGATAGGCATGTGTTTTACTTTAGCCATATTAAAATACCTTCGCGGCGCAATACTGTCAGCTAAAAACAATAAGTCATCAAAATGCTCCCAACGAGCTTCAGACATGGAAGCTCCACTTCCAGAAGGCAAATCTAATTTCTTCTTTTCTTTAACAAATCTCTCCTTTAAAAGCTTCCATCTCTGCTTGACCTCATCAGCTGAAAGATGCGCTTGTGGATTATCATCAAACATGGACTAATTTAAGCTGAATATACTTACCACTCTTGTTGCAATTTGACGCAATATTTTCCCATGCTTGCTCTTTAGCTTTTTTATTAAATTAATACTTATTTCTTTTGTTAAAAATGTACGGATTCGCACGGACCAAGTTTATTAGCGTTTCATTTGAAAATTCCGCCATTGTTGATGTTGCCAATTGCAAAAATAACAAGTTGTTTAAAATGTTACATCGGATGTCGTCAAAAAAATTTTTATCTGGCAACAAAAAGCTGTTCATGTTAATTTTTATTAAGTTATGTGCGACCAGTTTCGCTGTCACATTAAGGTTCCTTAATGTTGCCGAATTTAACGAAGCTTTTCTTAATTCATTTAACGAAGCTTTTCTTAATTCATTATGGTCACTCAGTATGATTCGCGTGTACTCGCACATCACATAATTTTTTGTTAATTTCGCTTACGGCCATTATGGTTGAGCCTTTAGATTTACCCTGCAAATTCATACCATACAAAAGTTTGCAATGTAATATGACATTTATCCATGCTTCTCTTATGACAGATAAGATTCGCATTAAGGATTGAGGCTTTATTTGTGCCAGAGATAATAAACGTATTATCGAAATAAAAGAAACACACGCATTAAAATTAAATCACCTTGACACTTTGATTATTACACTTTAAGTATTACCAATTCCACTATCAATGAAATTAAAGTTTTCGAACACTAAGAAGTATTAAATCGTTAATAGCACACTCATTAATTACTAAGGCAACACCTTATAAAGCAACACTCCTAATAATTAACGTCTTCATTGCCCGTTGTCATTTTCCATTTTCTACCTTGACCACACAAAAGTAAAGACGGAACAATTCGACATGATGCACACTAGGTGCGAAACCTTGTTCACGTTGCCAATCATTTGTTCACAAGCTGTCGTTTTATGGTAAAACTTCTGTCAACTTCTTTCGAAATAAATAATTATTACAATAATAATTACACAAAAATTAACTTCTGTCAACGTCTTTCGAAATAAATAATTGTTAACTCTTCATTTTCATTCGTAAATTTTAACAGAACGAAACGGAATTTCAAATAATTCCACGGATCAAATAATTATGACAAACTGCCACAAATTGTTGTTTAGGTTGTTGTAACTCTATTATAATATATTTTTTAAATAATACAATTTTATAATATTTTAATTGGGATTTCCTGCCGTTTAATTAATTTTTCGTTTGAAAATTTGTCGTTTCAAAGTCGTCAAATTCAAAAAAATCTCTTACAGCCCCTACAGAACATTAAAGTAATCAAAGTATTTGCCATTTGGATTTAATCGACAAAGGATATAATTCTTAATACATTATTTATCCTAGCTATTGTTTTAAATTTTCTTGGATTCTAAAGATTCCTTTAGAGTCAATTGAATTTAATGAAGCGAAGAAAAGCACCATCAAATCATTCCTTCTTCTTCTAAAAATAAACAAAATATGGATGAATCGCACTGCAAAAAAAATTATTTGTAAAAAGGACATTCCCTAATAAATCAAAAAATTAACACCAGCTTTCTAACCAAAATATCCTGCCGGTCGTAAAATATCTTTACGAAATTTTGAATTTCATTGAACCGCATTTATGCTAACTGAGCCAGACTAACTCAATAATCAGTAATATCTACTCTAGTAATCAGATAATCGTTGAGCAATCTTTTCTCTAAACTAAAGAACTCTTTTCATTGCAGAGAAAAAAACAGACTTTCATGACTGAAAAATGCTAATTCTTTTTTTTTTTTTTTTTTTTTTTTTGTTTTCTTGTGTCTAAATACATTTGCACCAGAATGAGAAAAAGAACGAGAGAGAAGGAGAAACAGATAGCATAATTAGGGTGAAGGATTATCCATTGCCAAACGAATACCCATTTCAAAAATATTAGGATAATAATTAGAAGGGAATTTTTCTATTCTTTCCTGCCACTTTATTCCAAAGCCATAATTTGCATTATTGAATGCTTCAGAATACTTTATCACAAAAGAGAAGACTTACTTCCTCTTCACCGCCGTCTTGAATTTGAATACCGAAGAAATACTGAAAATGCAAGCAATGCGTTTCCGTTCATCAGAAGATGCAATGCTTAGACTATAATCGGGCTTCTGTGACCACCGGAAGTACCTAGAAATCTTTTGTATTTACTCGCCTCTACTGAGTCTCGTGGATGCTGAGAGCAAAATGTTAGACAGTAAGTAACGGCAACTATAATTAATTTGTTTTGTTTTGGTAAAATAATTAAAAACCGGGGACGGGCTCTTTCTAAAAAGTTTAATAGAAAATCGTCTCTTGTCGTAAATCCTCAGAGGCTGTGATTATTTGAAGGCCTTTTTATTAATGTTTGCATAACTTCATTAATTTTGGCTTTATTAATTTACCTTTATTTAATTTTAATTTAATATTTTCATTATTTAGGATAACTGTCATTTTGATATTTATTCATAATTACTATTTCTTTATTATTTTAATTAAGATTTTAGCTACCTTATTTTCTGCTTTTGTAAATATAACAGTCAGCTGTCGCAACTACTGCTGCAGCGAGCCGGAAGTACATGAGCTACTGCTCCAACCGCTACAGAGAAGACAAATTATATTTCTGTAGCAATAACACCTGTTACAACAATGCTTCTTCTTTTTTTCATAAAAAAATTAGTCAAATTAGTCATCCTTTCACGATACACGCAACTATTAAACAATTCCTTGCCAGTATATCATTTACTTATATTCTCGAAAATAATATACTCATTGTTTTCTAATAGATCGGTAAGGAGAACGTAGACTACAAACGACGTAAATGAAAATCATAAAAATGTAAGAGAGTAGCCTCCTTGGTCAAAGAAAAACAAACAATCTCGGTTATTACAATAAATATCCCGAGAAGCAACTTTTTTATAATCATCTCCGTTTAAGAACCACAACAATAATATGAATGAAGCGACGTCTGAACCATCTCAGCCGGCAGGTGTGAAGACCACAAAATTAGTGAAGGTTTTGAAATAAAAAAGTTTTGGAATTAGTTTTTCAAGATTTTCAAAAAAAACCTGATTTGATTTATTGTTAAATCAAGTGTTTTAGTTTGGGGGAAGCCTAAGTTTATTTGTATTAAAATCGTGCCGTTTTTTAAAGAGCAGTTTAAGTGAAAACAATTGTGGTAGGATTTGGTGGAAATTCAAAGACATTGGTATTTAAATTTACAATAAAAAATGGTTATTTTTTGTATTTAATTACTTCTATTATTAATTTTTTTAATACAACTTTTTTCACGGGAATCTTAATTCACTTTGGAATTAAATTAAATCGACTTCTGGAAGAAATCGACGATAAATAAAAAACTTAGACTTCCCAAATTTTTCATTTATCATCGATTCCATGGATTTGCCTAATTTAAACTGAGATTTTCGTGTACAAATAATTAAAACTGAACTAAAAAGTGCGAAATCATCCAAACAAATATAAATCATAAATGCATATTTTGTAATCGTAAATATTTTAATATGCAAAAAAGTTGACAATTTACTGGATATTCTATATGTCTTGATTATCATATATAAGCACATAAAGCAAAGAACCAAGTATTGACGAAAAGAAACCTCTATAAACTAAAAACGTTTTGAAACACGAACGTTTTGAACGAACGAAATATTTCATGGTATAATTATGTATAAGTCCATTGTTTTATATTGAATAATTTTAAAGCATGGATTTAGAACTACTCGTTCCATCCTAATACCGTTAATTCATAATCCGATTTAATACCAACGGATTAACTTTGAACATATTCGCATGTCTTAGCATGTAAACGTTACAAGATTTTTTAAATCGTTCGTCTGTTTCTAACACTTTTATTTCTCTCTCTCTCTCTCTCTGAACATTTGACTGTCTTCAATTTATTAACGAGTTAGCTAACTGGCCCTGTTTTAAACTGATTAAAATTGTTTTAAAATTATTGCAATTTAAGACCTTGAGTTATGGAATTTGTAACTCCTTGAGTTTAAAATAATTATATTTTTCAGATTGGTTTAGTGTTTGTCTACTGTAACATGTATAATAATTTTTTTTTCTTCCTTTCAAATATTAATTCTTCCCAAGAACAAATTGCCCTGTATCGAAAATTTCAATTCTTTTCAATTCTGCAAATTTGTGTACAGTATCCTCTCGATCAGCGCGGATGATGAACGCGCGAGTAAAATTACATATATATATTTTTTTTTCGTTTAACCAGCATATAGCTAAACGAGAGTAGACTGTGTCAAAGGGCTAGCGGTTGAATCGTATGATTTAGCAGTAGTGTGGCGTGATTTCAGTTTTTATATGAGCAGACCAAAATTAGCAGATTTTTTTTTCTCTGAGAGAGGTTAAAATAAGCAAAGAAATAACGGCACGTATGTATAGAAAGAGAAAAAAAAAATAGGAATAGAGAAGCGGAGTGCAAGGCTCGGTCGCGAAAAGAGTGGCAGTCAAGTAATGGAATTGAAACCGATCGGACATGAAATGTTGAAGTGAAGTGATTAGCTAAGAAGTTAATTCAGTTAATTTGCATAAGCCAAAATTCTTTGGAAGATATGAAAAATAAATAAGAACGTCCGAACAGTTAAAAGAGATTTCAATGATCTGCCTATAACATTGTTGGCAATAACTGTGGTCAGTAACTTGCGCGAATAATTATTAGTGTCTCTATTGTTGTAAAGTTTTATCCAAACGGTTGTTATGAGCAATTGATTCTTTTCATCATGCAAAAATTTGAACAATTGAGTTATAAAAGTGTTACATGTTTTGCCGGTTTTGCGGCTTCAAAAAAATTAACGCGTGCTTGTGGTTTTTCTCGAGTCGTGCTCCTGAGGCTTAACGATTTATAAATGAAGCTATGCACAAATTATAAATTAATAAAAACAAATATATATTTGAATATTAAATTGATATTGTTCTTCCCATAAAAACTTACAAAAGTGACAAAGAGAAAATTACCTCTTAAAGGAAAAAAAAAAGAGAAAAAAACTCATTGCTAATAATAACAGCAAACCTCATATAACAGATATGTCAAAAGAAGCACGCAATCTCGTGGTTGAGGTGTACGATATATATACACAATGGCAGAATTAATTGAGCAGACCATTCATCCAACAATTACAACGTTGCGGAAGCAATTACAAAATGGCAATGCTGTATTAAAGAAAAAATAGTGTATGGTTCCGAAGTCCTCTGATGCCTGCTTAAGATTTCGTCGACTTGGATTTCTTACTTCGTCTTCAATCTCAACCGCAAGTTTTTAAAAAAATATTCAGAAGCGCAAATTGAATCAATTTAAATTAATTAGACTTATTTAAGAGTAAAATAATTTGGCGTTTGTTATTGATGATTTTGTTAACGTAGTTTTGGCTTAATCATGAAGTAAATAGCGCATAAAAACCGAACATGAAGAATTCATGAATTTTTTTTGTCTAAGTTTAATAATGAAGTGCCTACAACATAATAATATGTAATTCTTGAAAATTATGGATTCACTAATATAATATAATATAATAACGATAACATGGAGTATATGAACATGTTTAGCGTTAAATCCTTTAGATTAATAATAGTTTCTTATTCGCTATGATTTCATTAATATGTTTTCTAATGGATTTTTTTTTTTGTTTTTTTTTTCTCAAACGCAAAGGAATTTAACAAAAAGAAAGGTTGTGTAGTAGTAAATATCAGTACATGTACTAATAAATACGAAACACATTGGAATTTAATCAGAAAGTCACTCAATAGAGGAGAATTGAATTCAATTCATAAACAACTTGTAAAGTTCTAGAAGTCAAATACTTAAAACCTTAATAAATATTATCTTTTAATAGAAATTTTAAATAATTTCTAAATAAGAACATATTGTGTACGTAGTACGAAAACATAAATGGAATCATATTTTCATAACCTCTATAATTAAAAATGGCTTTGAATATACATAAAGATAAAGATATAGTAGATAGTAGATTATATAAAATTTTAATATAATAAAGATAACACACACAAAACAAACACACACGTCCACTCACTCGTACATATACAAAAATAATCGATCCCCGCTAATAATAAAATCCGCCACCAACACAGGCACATATACACATATATACACACGTACACATATAACAACAATTATATCAAATTCATTACATCCCACAAAAATTCAAAATCCATCATAACAGAATATATAATAAATACACACGTTTATTAATCATTTTATTATTTTAAAATCATTGAAGTATAATAAATAATTAAACGAATCTATTAGAAATAATAACAATTTGTTAATGTTAATTATTGTTAAGAATAGATTCTTTGAATGATTTTGAGCTATCAATATTTCTATATATATGAGATAACATGTATATAATTTTTACTTGTTTAGAAGTTAAGACTATGTTTTATTAAGAAAAAAAAAATACATTTACAGAGACACATAGAGACAGAACTATTTTCTCGGCTATGCTTCTTCTTAGAACTCTCTATTTTTGTTCGAAGGAATTTTCAAAAAAACTAATGCGTGCATTATTTGAATTCGTATTGTAAAAAAAAAAAAAAAGGAAAAATTGTTATAATTATTGAGACATAGGAAAAAGTCATAACTGAGTTACCAATGTATTTTATATAAAGATATATGTATATTTTCATAATAAATATATTTTTTCTCTGAAATGGACAAATAAAAAACTAATTTTTGCGTGGACTTGTTCTGAGGTGATGAAGTGATCTCTTATAGTCGAACACAATATTCGGGGCTTCGAAAAAAAAAATGCAATACAGGATTCTTTTCAGCTTTTCGTTGCCAAGGTTGGGAGGGCAAATTGGCATCCCATCAGCCAACAACCCACTTATGTCCGTGAAGGAATAAGAGATGTTTCCTCTTTTCTTTTCTTTCCCCCCCCCTCCTTGTTTTTTTTCTCTTATTCTGATACTTCCTTCTATACTCTTCCTCTCCTTCTTATTACATTTGCAGGTTAACATTGGAATTCGCCCGTTTTTATTTTTTTTGGCAAGTGCATGAATTTTTTTCTGTCGAGGTTGCTGAATTAAAAGAGGAATTAATAACCCATCCAGCCACTGAAGACTAGCCGCAAACAAAATAAACCATGCACTAAAATTTAACAGCTAATTTCCTCCATGCACCTCAGCGTTTCAGCCGTATTCCATATGAATAAGGTAGAAGGATCATTACAGAAAAATGGCGCCCAACGTGGGGCCGGTTAGTATTCAAACTGCAAATGTATAGGAATATTAAAACGAAAATGGATTCTCAATAAAAGAATTGCTCGGTTTCCTTTCCTTCGTGCAACTAAATAATTACTGAAATTATTTCGAGAATTACGAGTTCTGACTGTAATTAGTCGAACATTCGTCTCGCAATTGTATTTTCTTAATTTTTGCTGAGAATTACGAGTTCTGACTGTAATTAGTCGAACATTCGTCTCGCAATTTGTACTTCATGAAATTTTGTTGAGAATTACGAGTTCTGACGGTAATTAGTCGAACATTCGTCTCTGAAATTATCGGTTCGGTAAAATTTTTATAAGCACCGATATTTTGGTTGACTTAAACTACAGTCTATTCTATGCTATCGTAAATTCCACTATACTATCTGTAATCTATACTATCGTAATACTATACTATTTACTATTACTCAGTCTCTATATCTCTATCGGAAAGTCTAGTGGGTTCCTATAAGTGGTCTATGCCGTCACCTGGGAACAAGGAAACTACGCATTAATTTACTTATACATATAGATTTTTTTTTTGAAGAAAAAAAAATTATATCGATTGATTGCTGTTATTTTTATACTCGATTTAATATTCAAAGATTCGATTTGCAAGTTAAGCTTATACAACCGATTGGGAAAAAAACAAACAAAGTTTTTTTTTCAACACAATAAGTGCAAACCAGTATTTTTTTTTGTGTGAACGAAAGAAAGAATCGTTCATCCTTCATAGTTTTGATTATCATCAACCGTTAAAATGGCGGTTCGTCACAGCGGAGATAATATTCCGCCAATGGCAACCCATGATTTTTGCGTTATTTGTAGAGAACCAATTACTAGCAGCCTTGATTCCATTACTACCAAGTGTAACCATAATTTCCACAAAACTTGCTTCATAACTAGAATGCAAGTAAACTCTCAATGTCCGAAATGCGGTGACTGTTTAAGTCCGGTACTGGAACTTCCGGAAGGAACCGCGCATACGTCTAATCAGAGTGTTACATTTTTAACCCCGAACATACAGACAGGTACGGTACCGAAACCACCCAAGACGCGATCACAAACGCTTCGTGAAAAATCGGCTTTGAATCAAAATCCCTTAGACTGGTCCATGCCTACTTCTCCTAAGGCGTATCGGGGAAGTGGGAATGCTAAAAGTCAGAATCACTCTTTCGCCAACCATGCACAGAATCGTAGCAAAACGATTCAGCATGTAAGGAGTGACAATGAAAAAATCGACATGACTTCCTTGGTCGCAACATTGTCTGAGATGATTGATAACAAGCTACAATCAGGCTTAGCTTCGATAGAGCAGAAAATAGTTCAGAAAAGTGCTCAACATGGGGTGATGGGACCAAGAGAACCTGAGTGGCCTGCAATGATGCCTTTTGCCACTCCGCAAAAAAATCAAAATCGACATTCTCAATTTTCAATGCCTAGAACTAGTGAGCAAAATAATAATTCTAGATTTTCCAATGATTCGTTCTATTCAGGTAAAGCCGCGAATTTAATACAAGGTTGGAACATACAGTTTGACGGATCCTTATCAGGACCAACTGTAGAAAAGTTCGTATACCAAATAACAGCATTAACAAACGATTGTTTGCAAGGAAATTTTCAAGTGGTTAGCGATAATAGTTATTTATTATTTGCCGGACAAGCGAAGGACTGGTATTGGAGGTATAGACGTTGCGTTGATAGGATACAGTGGGACGATCTTTGTGCAGCTTTACGTTATCATTTTAAAGATCCTAGAAATGATACCGACATACGAGAACTGATCAGAGATAGGAAGCAACGCGAGGGAGAGACTTTCGAAGTGTTTTATAATTCCATTTTAAAGTTGACTGACCGACTACATGTTCAGATGCCGGAATACGAACTGGTAGAGATCTTGCAACGTAATCTAAGGCAAGAAATACGGCAACAGTTGTTTATGATCCCAATCACTAGTGTCTCCCATTTAAGGTCCTTGTGCCTAAGAGGAGAAGCAATAACATCCGGTGTTCGATACCGTTATCAGGCTCGGCCAAATCAGACTTCACGTCAAGTAAGCGAAGTAGACAACGAAATTGATCCTTCGCCTGAGACACAAGGAATCTGCGTAATCGGAGAAAATAAACTGGTGTGTTGGAATTGTAGGAAACCAGGACACCGTTATCACGACTGTATAGAGGCACGCGCAGTATTTTGTTACGGTTGTGGGGCTCAAAATACGTATAAGCCAACGTGTATTCGCTGTAATCAGACGGAAAACCAGAAAAGGAGCGAGAGCAAAGCCACCAGCTCCCGCTCCTAACTATCGAGTCGACAGACGACCAGCAACTAAATGACGAACCGAAAATTAACACAAATTCTCCCGATCTAAAACATAAACCATTTCTAAAACGTTTAGTACCTTTTCAAGACAGACTTAGAAGATATAATGACTTACGGAAATTTCTTTTCAATGAGACATCGGCAACATTAGAACCAAAAGGCAACTCTATAAAATCTAGTCATAAAAGATCAACATTACGATTGCGCAAATACTGGCATTTTGTAACAAAGCAGCGACAACAATTATCGAGCACGATTTCCGAAATTGTTCAAAGAAAAAATGATGTCCGTCCGTATGCCAAAGTAACTATTTACGGGAAAACTTATTTAGGTCTGTTAGATAGTGGAGCATCAGTTTCGTGTGCAGGAGGCAAAGCCGCGAAAGAACTTATGCTTCAAAATGATTTTAAAAGTAGGGCTCTATCAGTGTGTACAGCTGACGGGAAAACACAAGAAGTTGTTGGTACAATAGAATCGGAAGTTACTTATGGACATAAAAATGAACGAATTTTGATTTATATTGTTCCTAATCTTAAACAGGATCTTTACTTGGGTCATAATTTTTGGTCGATTATGGGGCTAAGAATTGAAGCAGGTACCTTCGACAATGTGAGTGAAATAATTCTTGACGGAAAACCAGAAGACACAAAATTACACGATTTGAGTCCGACTGACAAAAAGAAGCTAGAAACTGTAATAAATCTGTTTCCATCCTACGCAAGGGAAGGTCTGGGTAAGACGTCGCTGATAGAACATGTGATTGAGCTAAAAGAAAATACTCGCCCGATAAAACAGAGATACTTTCCGGTATCGCCTGCAATAGAAAAACTAATGCATGAAGAGATTAAAAATATGCTTGAATTGGGCGTTATCGAAGAATCAGTCAGTCCGTGGAGTAGCCCTGTGGTAATGGTGAGGAAAGAAGGGGGTGCCAGACTTTGTCTAGATTCGAGAAAAGTTAATCAAGTCACCTTGAGGGACGCTTATCCGATTCCGATTATCGAAGGAATTCTTAGCCGAATGCCTAAAGCTCAATTTATTTCTGCACTCGATTTGAAAAAGGCCTTTTGGCAAATAAGCCTAGAAAACAAGTCTCGAGCATATACCGCGTTTACCATTCCTAATTGTCCTTTATATCAATATACTGTGATGCCTTTCGGATTGTGCAACGCTCCGCAGACAATGTGCAGACTCATGGATAAGGTTATTCCGGCACAACTTCGCGACAAGGTTTTTGTTTATATCGATGATCTTTTGGTTCTCTCCGAAAATTTTAATGATCATTTGCAATTGCTTACTGAGGTTGCCTTCCACATTCGTAAAGCTGGCCTTACTTTGAACATAGAAAAGAGTAGATTTTGTTTGAAAGAAGTCAAATACCTCGGTTATATTGTGGGGAATGGTATAATAAAGACCGATCCAGATAAGGTTGTAGCGATTAGTTCGTACCCTCCACCAACTTCTATCCGTCAAATTAGGCGATTTTTAGGAATGGCTGGTTGGTACCGTCGTTTTATATCGAACTTTGCTGATCTGACCGCTCCACTAACCGACCTTTTAAAAAAGGGAAAAGCTTACCATTGGACAAAGGAGGCCCAAGCTGCTTTTGACCTTATCAAAACAAAATTAACTTCCGCTCCAGTACTTGTTACACCTGACTTTACAAAACCTTTTTGCATTCAATGTGATGCCTCTTCTATGGGTATTGGTGGTGTGCTTACACAAACAGACGAAAATGGTGATGAATTGCCGATAGCTTATGTTTCACAAAAATTGAATCCTGCACAACGTAAATACAGCGTTACTGAACAGGAATGCTTGGCGGCATTAGTTTGTTTGAAGAAATTTCGGCCGTATGTAGAAGGACAAGAATTTAAATTAGTAACCGATCATGCCAGTTTGAAATGGCTCATGCGACAAACCGATCTCTCAGGACGATTAGCTCGTTGGTCACTAAAAATGCAAGGATATTGCTTTACAATAGAGCATAGGAAAGGTAGTGAAAATGTCGTTCCCGATGTTCTTTCACGCAGAGAGATAATTGATGCTATCGAAGAACCGAATAACACAGGCCCTATCATTGACATGAATTCCCCACATTTTTCATCACAAGAATATAATGACCTGAAGAAGCACATTTCTGAAAATCAAGTTAAACTTCCTCATTTAAAAATTGTCGATAATGTTATTTTCCGTCGGTCTGAATTTAATTCTGAAAATCAGGTGCATGAAGCACATAGGTGGAAACTTTGGGTTCCTAAGCTTTTACGCAGTTCCGTCCTACAAAAAGCTCACAATGCGCCAACAGAAGCACATGGGGGAATTACAAAGACCTTGGAGAAGGTTAGAAGGAATTTTTATTGGCCAAAATTGTATGAAGACGTAAGAGATTTTGTTAACAAATGCGAAGTATGCAAACAGATTAAGCCATATAGTATGGTACAAAGACCACCGATGGGCCTGCAAGCAAAGTCGAGCAGACCTTTCCAGCGACTGTATATGGACTTACTGGGGCCATATCCAAGATCAAAGGGTGGAAACATAGGCATTTTTATCGTACTAGACCATTTCAGCAAGTTTCCATTTTTACATCCCTTAAAGAAGTTTACGGCAGGAAAAATTATCGAATATTTGGAAGATCACGTGTTTACTATTTTTGGTGTACCAGAGGTAGTAATAAGTGACAATGGGTCTCAATTTAAGTCTTCGCAATTCGAAAACTTCCTTAAGCAATATGGAATCCAACATACTTTTACGGCGTTGTACTCTCCGCAAGCAAACGCTTCCGAAAGGGTTAACCGAATAATAATAAGTGCAATTAGAGCGTATTTAAAGGATGACCAACGTCATTGGGACGGTAACCTAAGCAAAATAGCCATGTCAATTCGATCATCATATCACCAAGCTATAGGAAGATCCCCCTATTTTGTTCTTTTAGGGCAACAGATGGCCACCAATGGGAATTCATATGAACTATTTCGAAAATTAGATTCTCTGGAAACAGGCGAAAATATAGAACCAGTGGACAAACTTTTACAAATTCGCGAAGGAGTTAAAATTTGCCTTGATAAAGCCTATTCTACAAATAGCAAAACGTACAATCTTCGTAGCAATCCCGATGTAAATTATTTTCCTGGTCAGGAGGTATTCCGTAGAAATTTCTCACAAAGTAATAAAGCTAAGAACCTTAATGCCAAATTGGCCAAAACATTTTTAAAAGCCAGAATAGTTCAGAAAATAGGCACTTGCTATTACAAGCTAGCTGATGCGAAAGGGAAAGAAATCGGAATCTTCCATGCTAAGGACATTCGAGTATAATCGCCAAATTTTTAATCCAGTTTGTTCGCCAGCTTAACAACCCTGCGAACAATCTGTGTTGTAACATGTATAATAATTTTTTTTTTCTTCCTTTCAAATATTAATTCTTCCCAAGAACAAATTGCCCTGTATCGAAAATTTCAATTCTTTTCAATTCTGCAAATTTGTGTACAGTATCCTCTCGATCAGCGCGGATGATGAACGCGCGAGTAAAATTACATATATATATTTTTTTTTCGTTTAACCAGCATATAGCTAAACGAGAGTAGACTGTGTCAAAGGGCTAGCGGTTGAATCGTATGATTTAGCAGTAGTGTGGCGTGATTTCAGTTTTTATATGAGCAGACCAAAATTAGCAGATTTTTTTTTCTCTGAGAGAGGTTAAAATAAGCAAAGAAATAACGGCACGTATGTATAGAAAGAGAAAAAAAAAATAGGAATAGAGAAGCGGAGTGCAAGGCTCGGTCGCGAAAAGAGTGGCAGTCAAGTAATGGAATTGAAACCGATCGGACATGAAATGTTGAAGTGAAGTGATTAGCTAAGAAGTTAATTCAGTTAATTTGCATAAGCCAAAATTCTTTGGAAGATATGAAAAATAAATAAGAACGTCCGAACAGTTAAAAGAGATTTCAATGATCTGCCTATAACATTGTTGGCAATAACTGTGGTCAGTAACTTGCGCGAATAATTATTAGTGTCTCTATTGTTGTAAAGTTTTATCCAAACGGTTGTTATGAGCAATTGATTCTTTTCATCATGCAAAAATTTGAACAATTGAGTTATAAAAGTGTTACATGTTTTGCCGGTTTTGCGGCTTCAAAAAAATTAACGCGTGCTTGTGGTTTTTCTCGAGTCGTGCTCCTGAGGCTTAACGATTTATAAATGAAGCTATGCACAAATTATAAATTAATAAAAACAAATATATATTTGAATATTAAATTGATATTGTTCTTCCCATAAAAACTTACAAAAGTGACAAAGAGAAAATTACCTCTTAAAGGAAAAAAAAAAGAGAAAAAAAACTCATTGCTAATAATAACAGCAAACCTCATATAACAGATATGTCAAAAGAAGCACGCAATCTCGTGGTTGAGGTGTACGATATATATACACAATGGCAGAATTAATTGAGCAGACCATTCATCCAACAATTACAACGTTGCGGAAGCAATTACAAAATGGCAATGCTGTATTAAAGAAAAAATAGTGTATGGTTCCGAAGTCCTCTGATGCCTGCTTAAGATTTCGTCGACTTGGATTTCTTACTTCGTCTTCAATCTCAACCGCAAGTTTTTAAAAAAATATTCAGAAGCGCAAATTGAATCAATTTAAATTAATTAGACTTATTTAAGAGTAAAATAATTTGGCGTTTGTTATTGATGATTTTGTTAACGTAGTTTTGGCTTAATCATGAAGTAAATAGCGCATAAAAACCGAACATGAAGAATTCATGAATTTTTTTTGTCTAAGTTTAATAATGAAGTGCCTACAACATAATAATATGTAATTCTTGAAAATTATGGATTCACTAATATAATATAATATAATAACGATAACATGGAGTATATGAACATGTTTAGCGTTAAATCCTTTAGATTAATAATAGTTTCTTATTCGCTATGATTTCATTAATATGTTTTCTAATGGATTTTTTTTTTGTTTTTTTTTTCTCAAACGCAAAGGAAATTAACAAAAAGAAAGGTTGTGTAGTAGTAAATATCAGTACATGTACTAATAAATACGAAACACATTGGAATTTAATCAGAAAGTCACTCAATAGAGGAGAATTGAATTCAATTCATAAACAACTTGTAAAGTTCTAGAAGTCAAATACTTAAAACCTTAATAAATATTATCTTTTAATAGAAATTTTAAATAATTTCTAAATAAGAACATATTGTGTACGTAGTACGAAAACATAAATGGAATCATATTTTCATAACCTCTATAATTAAAAATGGCTTTGAATATACATAAAGATAAAGATATAGTAGATAGTAGATTATATAAAATTTTAATATAATAAAGATAACACACACAAAACAAACACACACGTCCACTCACTCGTACATATACAAAAATAATCGATCCCCGCTAATAATAAAATCCGCCACCAACACAGGCACATATACACATATATACACACGTACACATATAACAACAATTATATCAAATTCATTACATCCCACAAAAATTCAAAATCCATCATAACAGAATATATAATAAATACACACGTTTATTAATCATTTTATTATTTTAAAATCATTGAAGTATAATAAATAATTAAACGAATCTATTAGAAATAATAACAATTTGTTAATGTTAATTATTGTTAAGAATAGATTCTTTGAATGATTTTGAGCTATCAATATTTCTATATATATGAGATAACATGTATATAATTTTTACTTGTTTAGAAGTTAAGACTATGTTTTATTAAGAAAAAAAAAAATACATTTACAGAGACACATAGAGACAGAACTATTTTCTCGGCTATGCTTCTTCTTAGAACTCTCTATTTTTGTTCGAAGGAATTTTCAAAAAAACTAATGCGTGCATTATTTGAATTCGTATTGTAAAAAAAAAAAAAAAAAGGAAAAATTGTTATAATTATTGAGACATAGGAAAAAGTCATAACTGAGTTACCAATGTATTTTATATAAAGATATATGTATATTTTCATAATAAATATATTTTTTCTCTGAAATGGACAAATAAAAAACTAATTTTTGCGTGGACTTGTTCTGAGGTGATGAAGTGATCTCTTATAGTCGAACACAATATTCGGGGCTTCGAAAAAAAAAAATGCAATACAGGATTCTTTTCAGCTTTTCGTTGCCAAGGTTGGGAGGGCAAATTGGCATCCCATCAGCCAACAACCCACTTATGTCCGTGAAGGAATAAGAGATGTTTCCTCTTTTCTTTTCTTTCCCCCCCCTCCTTGTTTTTTTTCTCTTATTCTGATACTTCCTTCTATACTCTTCCTCTCCTTCTTCTTATTACATTTGCAGGTTAACATTGGAATTCGCCCGTTTTTATTTTTTTTGGCAAGTGCATGAATTTTTTTCTGTCGAGGTTGCTGAATTAAAAGAGGAATTAATAACCCATCCAGCCACTGAAGACTAGCCGCAAACAAAATAAACCATGCACTAAAATTTAACAGCTAATTTCCTCCATGCACCTCAGCGTTTCAGCCGTATTCCATATGAATAAGGTAGAAGGATCATTACACTACCTGTCCTCTTGCCTTCCCAGGAAGCCGCCGTTAGTGTTAGCGTTGGATTACTGGGTTTGCAATTGGACTTCTTTTTGAGGCTATTGTTTTCAATTAGAGCGATTATTTGTAAAATGTTGCTTTTGTTACATGCGCACGCCCACAAGTAATTGAGCAGTATGTACTGCTGGTGCAAACGAATTGCTGAAGAAATTAACCAAAAGGTATAGAATCCCATCGAAAGGTTAAGAAGCCTAACAATTGGGTTAGGTGTTCACCGAATGGTCTAGAAAGATATCATTAAAATTGCTAGAAGGCTGAACATTTTCATAAATCCTTTCCTTGACTTTTTCTTTCCATCTGAAGAATTCTAAAACTTTTAAATAATACTCTTAATTTGGAAAGAGCCTCCGAGTTAAAAATCAATGAATTTATTTCGAATAATTCGGGGATTTTTTAAACTCAATTAAGCTATTATAGTAGTAAACCATTGGATAAGAACTTGGCCAACAGAAGTCTATGCAATATTTCTGAGAAACTTACTTAAATTAACAAAATCTAGTCAGTTCGCTTAACTAATAATTATATAATTAATTATCTCGTCCTCTGCAAGAATGGTCAGTACGCATCTAAATTTGGGCTTAGGAAAGACTCATGAGTGGTTTAGGGTCTTTTCCATCATTGCTCAATAAAATCAGTTCTAAAGATTTAATTACAATTTGGTTGTTTAGTTTTCCTAAAAGAGATTTAAATGAAGGATTGGTCACCTTGTGTAAATCTTACAATTTAATTTGCGAAAACAATATTGATCATTATGACATTGTTAAAGAAATATTTTATGCCACTTTTTTATTAAAAATTCCTGGTTTTGAAGTCAAGGCGTTTAAATTGAAAAAACTCTCGAAGATTCTAGAAGTAAGTTTGTTTATATCCTAAAGAGTCTACAAGGAAATGAAAGTTCTGCAATTTGGGTCTAATCTCGAACAAATCAAATTATTTTTAATTTTGTAATTTTGTTCTTGTTTTAATTTTTTAAGGTCCCTTCGATCCTTTTAATCGTTCAACCGCATTTAATGTCTGAAAAGGATCTTGATCTCGAATTGTCCTCTCCTTCTTCTTTCTCTTCTTAAATTCTTCTTTCTCTTCTTCTCAAAATAAACAATTTTCGGCCTCAATTACTCGTACATCGTACTCGTACAAAGGTATATTTGCAAAAAGGACATTCATCGATAAATGCGAAAATAAATATTGGCTTCCTGATCAAGATATCCTGCCACTCATTTTTCTTTATGAATTTCTTCATCTTGTTGAACCGCATCTCAAATAATTTAGCAACCGAATGATCAATAATATCTCATCTAATAAACAGATAATCGTTGAACACTATTTTCAGTAAGTCAGTGAGTTTTTCCTCGCATCGAAAGCGACGAGTTTTCATGAATAAATATTTTAGATGTCCTTTGACTAAAAATTGCTGCGGTAGCAAATATTTGAACCAAAGTGAAAGTGAGGAAGTGTGAGAGAGATCGAAGGAGATTAATAGGTATTATAATTAGGCTATAGGATTATTTACTTGCAACCGAAAAGCCATAGAATAACAATTAAAGAAGGATTTCTTATTTTCTCCCCAACCACTTCGTCGTCCTTTCAAAAGCAATCGTCCCCTTCCTACCAAAGCCATTGTTTTCAATATTGAATTATTGCAGAATGCTATGTAAGGATAGGCAAGGTTTCTTGCCTCTTCATCATCGTCATGAATTTGTATATTAAAAAAAACAAATGCATTTTCGCAGGTTTAATATTTCGACCGTAATCGAGTAATTCTGTGATAACCGGAAGTACGTGCTGTTGATATCTTTTGTGCTATTTATTTGTTTGCTCTAAGGATATTCTTCACGAAGACAAAATCCTAAAAGAATTAACCAGCGCACAGACTCTTTTTTAAAAATCGTAATAGAAAACCTTCTTTTTCCTTAAATCCTTAGAAGGATGTGGTGAACATCATCCATCATTATTAGATATTTTCAAAAAGTTGTTTTAGGCGTTTGATTTATTTTAATTTAATAAAACAAACACCATGTTTTCTGAATGTGAATTTTATGAATGTGAATTTGTAAAAAACAATTAATAAATGAATAAGCTTCCGAAGAAAAGATTTATGTTCCACCTGTTCCCTAATTAACCCTTCGCATAATGAACCTAATTCAACTCAACCTAAATTCAAAAATAATTGATTCTTAATTGAGAAATTAGTGTTCAATGTTTATTTAATTGATCCCAGTAAACATATATTTTTTTATTTGAATGAAATCGAACTAGTACGAAATTTTGTCACTTTTAGTTTCGCAAGATTAAGAAGTAATACACACAAATACACATACGAACTCATTAAAATCGATTGCGTATTAAAGAGGTGATTAGAAGATATTGACAAATTTTGTTAATTCTTGCTGGAGAAAGAGTTGAAGCAACTTCGGGTTTAAAAGCGCATATTTGGTACGTAATCTCATATCTCCACTAACTCCACCCCAATCCGCAGACTAACCACGCCCATTAACGAAATTTGCTGCGCACCGATCATTTCTGTCTTCTCCAATGTCGTTTCGTGATAAACATCGAAGAATTTAGTTTAAAATTTTTAATAAAAATTAATAAAGGTTAATTCTCAAGTGATTTGTGTTTAAAAAATCGCCTGCTTTGAATTAAACGATTTATTATTAATTTCATTTTAAAGATACAGTACATTGATTTTAGGCATTCAGGGGTCTGGAACTTCTAAACTGCAACTCATAAACTAAATTTGTACCAGTGGATACATTACTTTATGTTGCATCAGTGGATGCTCTTCGGCTTAGTGTAGTGAGCATACTCCTGGGCAACAAACAGGGATCACTAAATTAAGAGCTTCGAGAAACACATATTCTTAATTCAACTCTTTATTTTATAACATTTTAGTGAAGTTAATTAATGCGGAATGAGTGTTAGAAGAATGCAAAAAACGACTCTGAGATCTGGGATGAGACCGAATACAGACTCTGAAGATGGCACATAGCCGAAACCGGTTTACCTCCAAACCAAACCCTAATCATCACATATGACAAAGATCAAACCCTATCGGAACACTCAACGGATATCAAGGATCAACAGTTACATTATGTCATTGGTTGGTCATTTAGCTTATATGAAAATCTTCTTCTTCTTCCTTCTCATGCCTTTCTTATGCCTTAAATTTCTTAAAACCCACTGGCATCTAAAAGGCAGACTGTACTTATATGATTGTGATAAAAGAGAGCATTTATTGAGCCAATATCGAGACCAAATAAACAGGATTTAATTATATATTTACATCACAAATATTGTAGCTCTATCCTGCCAGCGATTGAATGCTTGTATAGAAGATTATGCTTTGCTTATTCATGTCCACGCGAAGTGAAAGTAAAATCGAGGTAAAGCTTTTTAAAGGAAGTGCTCATCGTCCATTAAATATAGAAAGACCAACAGACAGGAGAGGGGAATGGCTATATGGCGACTCAGGAGGTAATTCTGGGCGAGAATATATATATTTTTCTATAGCGTCCACCCCTCCTTCAATGAGTTATCAAAGACAGCATAAGAGTGATATACCTTAATCCCTTCGGGCGCAGGGTTTTAAGAAGCCGACTTTTGAGAGAGGTTGTCAAAGACAAGTAAAAATCTTCACAGGATTCGACGAAATAATGAATGTAAATAAAGTATTTGAGAATATAATTATTAGAAATAGTAAAAAATACAATTCTTTTACTATGAACCCTTTTTCATTCCGACTATTCTTCTTCCCTAAAGGAAAAAGGAATATAATACAGGAATTATTGTCCAAACATGGCGTAGCGTCCACTCTTGTCAATTACCGGACCAACTCGCTTTTGCGTACATTCGATTGTTATTGCAGTTGTTTTTGTTGCAAATTCTGTTCGTCTGTCAGTCTGGAAGTTGGTTGCAATTATTAAACCAGATTTTGTGGGTTGACCGTGGTACCAAAACTGACTGGGATTAACCCAATAAGTGCGCTTTATTTCCATTGTCTGACCATTCCTTTGTTTTTCTCACAATCAGACTCTCCCTCTCTCGTTCTTCTTTATTACAATTTTTTGTGTGATTTCTTTTAGCAAAAATACAATAATGAATTTTTTTCATAGACAAAAACTTTGATTTTATTTTTGTATGCGCGTCGAGCAATCAGAAAATACTTAATCCCTTGACAGGCTTGAAAGGCATCTGGCATTTGCGTCGGCGTTCAAAAATATTTCTAAAAATTTATTGTGGCCAAAAAAATGTATTCACTTAAATTGCAACCCTTACGCTCGGTATTTGTTCGAATTAATACCATTATGTTACCATCATTTTATGGACCACAAAATATTATGATCTGGACATGGTTCTTATAATAGTTTCCAATATTTCCTCCACTCACTTTCAGGAATTGTATTAAATCAAACGAAAGAGAAATAATTTTATTAAGAAGAGTCTTTTCATTAATTTTAAAGTTATATTTTATCTTCACTGTATTACATCCAATTAACGTAATCTAATTCTATACGAATATTTATTGGTACAATAATTGACCTATTTGAAATTATTCACCAAAATATAAAGAAACATTTAACAACAAATTTGTTAAATAACATACAAAATATATAAAAAAATGTCAAACATATAAAATACAAAATATATAATAAACAATTAAAAAGTAATAATTATTACGGTTAATAATTATTAATAAGAATAGAATTATTCATAGAATTTTTCAATTTAAGAATTTTAATTTTTTAAATAAAGCATAATGCTTTTAATTTCTCTGCAATTCTAAAAATAAAATATTTATTAATGCAGGTAACGTTTGTCTAATATGTAAGCAAGAAATATTATGAAAATTCAGAAATTATCTTACTAACGGTATTTTACTATTAGCCATCGTTAAGATCAAAATCGGGTTCTCTTTATGAAAAACAAACAGGAAAAGCATTTTTAAGACGAGTCAAAACGGTCCAGGAAGAACAACTTATTTTATGCTGAGTCAAAACTAAACTCTTTAAACCAAGTCTTAAATCAATAACAAAAGAAAATTGCATGCAAAACAAAGAAAAACGATCGGTCAAAGTAAACCGAATGACAAAAGGGTTTGAGTTTGAGGAAGAAGAATTAACATGAAGGAATGACTGCCAGAAAATCAAAAAACGTAACACAAAAATCAGCAGGTTATTTCGAAGATTTAAGAAAGGATAATCAGTGGCTTAAAATGTAGTAATTCTTTTCGAAGAATGACTAAACAGAAACAATAAAATACCGTAATAATTATTTTTAAATCTCTTTGGGTTTTATATCTAAGGCGTCAAGTGTGAAAATTCTGGTAAAATTTTCAAGAAGTCTTAATTATCATCATCATCAATTATTATTATCTTCATCAGATAAATTTACGTAAGAAGTAAGAACTTATGCAAAAGAAATGAAGAAAGAAAATTTTCCCCTAAAATGGTTTGCAACTCCGCTAAATTCAGGTTAAGTGAATGGATCTCTACCATATAAACAGTAATAACTAATTGCCTAATTACTTAACTGGCGCTCATACTAATAATAAATAAGGCTTTTAGTTTAAATAATTATCCTCTTTATTTTTTTTAATATTATCCCTTTTATTTTTTTTTAATAATTATCCTTTTACATCTCGATCAACACCTTTAAAGGGGCGTGTTCCTAAACCATATTGCTGTTACTTTTATTCTCGAAAACAATATGCACATTATTCCGTAATAAATCGATTAAAGGTACGTAAACTAAAAAGGACGTAAAAATAATACAAAAAGGACAAATTTACAAAACCATAAAAAGGTAACACACTCCTTAGAAAGAAAAAACAAACAATACCGTCCAATGCAATAAAAACTTCTTGTAAGTAACACGACTGTCTGTAAGGAAACACAGACCAATATTTTCATAAGTATGACTCTTAAGCAGCGTTAAAAAATCTGACCAAACGAGTCAGCAGGTGTGAAGACCGCAAAATTAGTGATGGTATTGTTTTCTAACCCCCCCCCCCCCACCAACAAAATCTCTTTTATGGTAGATGCTGATGGACGGATGATACTGGGGTGAATTGACGTGAGGACAAATCAATCAAAATTCATAACAATTCTATGAAATTCCCTTAAACTGCTGTGAGTTTTTGTCGTTTTAATCCTTTAAAATATCTGATAAAAGAGAAGTTGTGAGAGGTTGTGAGAAGCAAGAGAGGAGCTGGAGATATTTTAGATTAAAAAAATATATAAAGATTAGAAAAAGGAAAGATCTAAATAGTTTTATTAACAAATCGGTAACATTTATTTTGAAAATAAAACGCGTCCATTTTTTATAAGATATATTAGAACTTTTAAGAAGTTCTCTCTACATTAGTTTACAAAAAATTTGATAAGCCCATCATTATCAGAACCACATCTATAAAGAAGACCGCATTACAGGAGAACGAGTTTTAATTGTAATGAAATATCACACGGATATCCTCGGGTTTTATATGCCCAACAAAGACCAGATAAATTATAGCACGTAAAGGGTTGTCAGATTTATTTGGTTGACAGCAATTCAACACAATTCTACGTCCATTCCTCTCGGCTGTCTGTCTAATCGCAAAAGAAAACGAATCAGTAAAAATGGCCACAGCATGCAGGCGTTGACAACAACACACATACAAACTAACGTCGACACATACAGGCTAACGTCTAGACCAGGGTTTCCCAAAGTGGTCGATATCGACCCCCTGGGGTCGATATCAGTTTCCTAGGGGTCGGCATAAACGAAAACTAGTTTTGGGGGTCGACGAGGTCTAAAAATCGACCCCTATTAAACACAAGATAAATTAGCACAAGTTCTTATTTTGAACTTTCAAAATAGGTAGGCAAATTTTAATTATGTTGTGTTACGTGTACTGAGAATAATTAGTGTTTTAGTAAGAAATAGCATTGTTGTAGTCCCAAGTTCGTACAAGATGAAAAAGTCGGCAAGTCCGTGCGGACATGTTTGTGCGGACAAGTTTGACAAGAAAAAATTTCTGCAACTCCGGCTCGCTCTGAGAGCCTACTAATGAGTTTATTGACCATTACCTCGGGTATCTAACCTGCAAAAGAGTATAATAAATGGTGATGCGTTTTATAATTTCATTTTTTATATGGAAGGTAATGGTTAATAAACTCATTAGTTGAAAATAGTTTTGATATCTGTATGGCAGCTTTTGGGTGAGTAAAACCCTCTGAAGCTTGCAGAATTAACAGGTAGCAAGAATTACTTCATGTGTCGCATTAGAATCGACAGAGACATTTCGAAAAAACAAAAGGATCACGAAAGGTAATAAAGTAATTTTCAAACTGCAAAAGTATCACTTCAGATAATAAAAAATAAACATATTTCCAAATATGCAAACAAGCAATAATGCAATAATATGCAAGCACATTCCTGATATTTTACTATTTAACGAGGTTGGAATTGGTTTGAAAGTTCATTCGCGTTTTGAAATTTGTTGGAGCTTGAACGATAATAACTCATATAAGTATTCATATATTTCAAAAGTTACAAAGTTATAACATAGCTAATTAAGTAAAGTAAAGTGACTGATTACTGATAGTTTTATGATGGCGGACACGAAAAAAAAATGCAGACAATATAGTTTGGATTACTTGAAGTTCGGATTTATTGCATCTCCATCAAATCAACACTTACCGATGTGTCTCATATGTGAAAAGGTATTCAGTAACGATGCCATGAAGCCTTCAAAAATGGATGACCACTTATCAAGAGCACATGCTGACAAAAAAAGTAAGCCCTTGTCATTTTTTCAAGCGCTTAAAGAAAAACTAGACAAAAGGCCATCCATAAGCTCGATGTTTGCGTCATCATCTATTAAGGACGATGATGGCTTACGAGCGTCCTATAATATACCTTTACTAATAGCGAAGTCGGGGAAACCCCACACAATTGGAGAGCAGCTTATCTTACCAGCCATTGCAGAGGTCCTTAACACTGTATTGCACAAACCCGCATATGATATTATAAAGAGAATACCTTTGAGTAATAACACGGTTCAGAGACGCATAGACGAGATGGGGCGCGATGTAGAGAACATTTTATGCAAGTACTTACAGACCAACAGATTCTCTCTCCAGTTGGACGAGTCTACATTGTCCGGCAATGAAGCTCTGTTACTAGGATATGTTCGATATATCAAAGATGAAAATATGTGCCAAGAACTGCTTTTTGCTACATATTTAGAGACTGATACCAGAGGAGAATCGATTTTTCAGGCCGTGGAAAATTTTTTTACTGACAAATCTATTCCATGGAAGAACATTGTTTCTGTTGCGACTGATGGTGCACCATCTATGGTTGGTCGCCATCGTGGTTTTATAGCTCATTTAAAGCGACAAATGCCTGATGTACTGGTCATTCACTGTGTGATTCATAGGCAGCATTTAGTAGCTAAGAAGCTGAGTCCTAGATTGCATAAGTCTTTACAATATATAATAAATGCTATCAACAAGATTCGAAGCAATTCTTTGAACTCCCGGTTGTTTGCTCGGCTATGTGAGGAAAACGACGAAGTTTTCACTCGATTACTTCTGCACACTGAAGTTCGTTGGCTATCCAGAGGCTGTTGCTTAGAACGATTTTCAGCCCTTTTTGAATCTGTGTTGGAGTTTTTACAAGAAAAAGATCAGTTTTTGAAGGAAAATCTGAACAATTGTAAAACAGATATTTATTACTTGACTGATATCTTTGGAATCTTCAATAAAGTTAGTCTGCAAATGCAGGGTGACGACCTTAACTTGATAAAAACAAAATCAATAATATCGGCCTTCGTGGGTAAACTAATTCTTTATAAACAAAACTTAGGCAGAAAAGAATATTCGCAGTTCCCGCATTTATCAAAATTAGCAGAAATGCTTTCAGATGATGATATTGTATTATATGTCAATCATTTGGACGCATTGCACAACGACTTTACGGAGAGGTTTGAGGATCTATTAAATTTAGAAATTCCTCAATGGATAATAAATCCGTACAATACCCAAGCCATAGAAGAAGACAATGTGATAACGCAAGAAGAGTTGATAACCATCAGCACAGACGAAGAGCTTAAGCAGAAGTTCAACCAAGGCTATCAGAAGTTCTGGCTGCAACGCAACATTGAAAAAAAGTGTCCAACATTGTGGAACATTGCTGAGAAATACCTGATCGCTTTCCCATCCTCATACCTAGTTGAAAAAAGCTTCAGTGTGGTAACAAACCTTTTGTCGATACAAAGAAACCGTTTGAAAATCAACAATCGTGGAGATTTAAGGCTGCAACTCACCAATATTGAACCGGATGTAGCAAGATTGGTAGATAGTCACCAGGCTCATCCATCACACTGAATATTTTATTTTTTCTTTGTGAATTAACACTTTTTAAATATAATTTCCTACCTATTTAAGATTCTTTACGTACTTAATTTGCAATAATAATTATAAATTAAACCAGATATTTACTGAATAATATGTCTTTTTATTTTGTTGAATTTTGGTGAGGAAATGAATTTTGCATCAATATGACAAAACTAAAGATAGGCGCCCATATTCATAATAATCTGCTAGCTTAAAACATTGCTAATTCTCACTCTGCCTCCTTCTATTGACCTGAGTCAGAATAAGAAATAGCACTCTGTGGCAGCTGTTTTAAGTCAGCATACCATTATGAATAAAGGGGTTAATTTTAAAAGGAAGTAATTTGGCCATGGGGGTCTGAGGTAACAGCTCATTTTGAAAAAGGGGTCGTTTGTCCAAAATAGTTTGGGAATCCCTGGTCTAGACTAACACGCACATAAAATTGATGGTCGCAATAATAATTAAGTAACCCTCTACAATATTCGCGACCTCATTAGCGCCGACACAACGACGACAGGGGCCAGAATGTGGTCATATATCCCTTCCCTAAATATCTTTCTCACCCACACTCTTATCGCCCCAGCTGTTTAACGCATGTTGTGTGCGTGTGCGTGTGCGGAAGAAAGATTATTGATTACCAGAATCTACCCTTATTCAAGGGAAATGGTGACTTGCTAAACCTTGTACAATATATTTAATTGCATTCTTCTCTACCACGGCTCTTACTCCTTCCAATTTTTCGTCATCCACAACTCATTTCTGATTGGTAGCTATCTCGCAAGAGAACCTCCATTTAGGAAAAAAATAGAAGAGGGAAGGAAAATGATACATGTCACAGAAGTTACGTAAAATAAATAAATGGCGTTTGATTTTCATTTTGTGGCTTAATTTTAAATGATATTTTTATAAATGGAATTTATAGAAAAGGTATAAAGTAAATGGAGAACACACAAAGCCTATTTTCGTAAGGATGTAAATTTACACGCATTCATTATAGTTCTTGTAAAGCAATCTACCGGGTTTCTACATACAATTCGTCACTTTTCGGCTTCCAAATCATCCAATCAATTTTTTCTGTTCATTAAAATTTTAAAATTTAATCAAAAAATCTCAGAGGAATTTCTATAACAACAACCATCCCCTCCAATGGCTGTATTCTTGATAAGCTGGAAATCTTCCAAACATAAAAATGGTGCGCATTAATTTGGCCTTTGAGGACATTACTTTGAGAACATTCCACACATTTCGAACTTTTTGAGTGGAAATGCGTCGTTCGATTTGGACTTCAACGACTGCGTTGCGACGTGTACGGTTATCCATACGGAAAACCGCAACGTTCAGATATACATCCATCGTTGTCAACGTAGTCATATAATTTAGCCATTTGTCCAAATAAATATTCGTCCTAAGTCACAAATAAATGAAATGGAAAGACATTGAGAATTCTCGGATCCAATACAGTAAGATTTACTAAAGCCTAACCTTCGCAATGTGATCAAAATTTTCACGAAAGATAACGATCATTTCAATTGAAAGTAAAATTTTGACACCTTAAAAACACTTCCTGGCACAAAATCATCATCACTCGACTTAACGTTAAACCGCTTAAGAGACTTTTGCACAAAACCATCAGAATCAAAAATGTTCGCGATTGTAAAAGAATCAAACGGTTAAAACAATCGTACGTAAAGCAAAGAAAACCCGTACAAAAACTATGCAAAGGTAGAAAAACCAGCCGGTGGCAGATTCGGTGAAAGGAGTAAAGAAAGGATTTTGCAGTTCATATTTTGGTCATTAATCTGGCACTAAAGGAGCAGTTACTATTGTTTGGAATAGACAATTGCAGTAGTTGTTGTGGCTGTTTTTGTTGTAGATAATGCCGTTTTGCAGGATAAAGTGAACAATATTAACTGCAAAAGATTCATCCCGCAAAAAATTACTACACTGTGGATTAAATAAAATGTTTGATGACAACGTGCGAAAAACAGAACACACGGGATATTACCGTTAAACGGATAAAGGGGTTTCAAAGATTCTATCGAAATAATGATGGATGGATTAAGTGTCAATGCAGTTGAAATCTCTGGATGATACAGTAAGACCAAAGCGAATGAATATAACAAACGCGGGATCCTTTCAGAAAAAGTAATACGAAGTTATCTCTAATAAACCCGAAAGATTTCGCATTCGATTCAATATTTCGGTAATTATTTTGATTGAATAGTTTTTTTCCACAGACGAATGGATTGACAATCTCCTTCAAACTCTTAGATTTTCCACAACATTTCATCGAGTATTTATTTGCTCGAATGCCATTGAGTGGCTTCGTTTATTGGGCGAGTGTGAGATAATTGTGTTTTGCCATTTATTCCTCACACATATTTATCATTACATCCGCCATTGTCTTGTATATAATTTATACTATGGATATTCTGTGATATATAAATGTGGCCTAAAATAAACCATAGAGTAAGAAATAATAATAGAGTAAGTTGTTTCTTACTCTATGAATAAACACAATTGCGATGATGTGGGAGAATGATAAATTACCACCTGGGATAACGGTTTAAGTTGCGGTTAAAAATGCTATTTTGTTAGGAATATTTTAAAAAAGCATATAATGACAATTTATTGTTCGCTTGCAAGAAGAGCTTTATGAAAAGTACAGTACAAAGTGGTTCTCAAGTTATCGACATTTTTATGCTTTATGCTCCTGGAATTTCTGAAATGGAAATGTTATTAAAACTGAAACATTCCTAATGTATCGACATTTGTCGATATTCATAGTTTCAAAATCGTATCGATTAAAATAAGTAAAAGTGAGAGTAAAACACTCGACTTTCCTTCGAGTACTCCTTCGAGTTCCTTCGAGTATTCGAATACTACGGTAATATAACAATGTCATCACTTTTATAACTCGTAATACAATAAACTTGAAACGTTCGGAATTTCTATCTTTTTCTAACTAATTCTAGCTATCTCTTGAAAATCTTAACTTGCTTTAAGAAATCCTACATTCGTTGTTATTGAGTATATCCTCAGGACTTTTCTTATGTTGTTGTTTTTTGCATTTAAAATATGTTTTAGCATTTTTTTTTATTTAATATTATTTCAATTGAAACACTATGCAGAAGTTTTTTATTTCAATACTGTTTTATGCCATTTTCTATTTCAATTTTATTAAATTAAATTTGAAACAATTGACGTTTCTGATCTTATTATTGATAGACTGTCTAATCTTTTGTTAATTATTTAGTTAGTAATGCTAAATCATGGTTAGAGATAGCGCAGCGGAATTCACAATCGATATCCTGCATAAACGAGTTGAATATATGGCTTTCTCTCGCAGAGGTGACGTGAATTTACCACCAAGACCTTGCGATTTGACCCCGCTAGACATTTTCTTGTGGGGTTTTCTGAAGTCGCAGGAATATGCGAATAAGTCACAATCGACATATGCCCTTAAAGTCAATATGACCGAGGCCATCGTTCAAATTCAGCCAGATTCAAACCTTGGCGGACATTTGAGCCCTCTTAAATTCCTTACGTAATGACACGTAATTCCTACACGGGCCGTTGAAATAAAATTTAATAATTACCTCGCAGACAGCTTGTTTCTTTCATTTCAACATGGATCCGCTCCAATTGCAAAACCCTTCAATTTTTTACATTTCTGTTTTGAATATTATTTTTCTGAGAAATTCTAGAGGTACATAATTTTAATAGCATACAATTTTCACAAAATTATGACATGAAAATAACAAAAATTATTATTTCAATATTGAAATTAAAACGACTGAATTCTTAATTTTAATATTAAAAAAATTAAAGGATTTTATTATATTTCTATCTTCAATAATGATGAAATTGTAACACGACGTTTGCAATATTATTAAAATCATAAATTTGATTATGTTATATTTTTAAAATAATTTATTATTTATTCGATATTTTTAATTTATATATTATTTTTATTGAAACTTCTAGCTTTCCTTCCATCAATTTTATTGAAATTAGTGATCTTGGTGATTTCTGATTTCATTTCCTTGTTCCTCATTTCTCATTCCGACCACCCAAAAAACAAGGCGGGATAATTTCACACGAATGATCAATAAATGATATCATTGTGTACTTAGCCATTTCATTTTATGGTAAAAGATCACAAACGTCGGTCAACACCTTCTCGAAATATTTAATTGTTAATTGATTCTCACTTTCCCAAATGAGTTCCGAATGTTCTAAAATTAAAAGATAGCAAGAAACGGAACTGCAAATTTTCCACGGCTCATCGATTATGACGAGCTGTCAAAAATGATTGTTGACGTTTTAGTGATGGTGACTCTGTTATAACAAATTTCTAGTTACCACAATGATGGTTAATTTATTCGGTTGTTTTGAGAACCAACAAAAACTCATGCATTTCCTGCCGTTTTATTTATTTATTAATTTAAGAAATTTCTCGAAGAGTCTAGAAGTAAGTTCAGCTCCTAAAGTGTCTACAAGAAAACAATGCCTTTACAATTTGCACCTAATCCTGAAAAATTCAAATTAATTTTAAAATTTATAACCTCGTTTCTTCTTTAATTTTTTTAAAGTCCTATCGATGCTTTTAACCTTTCAACCGCATTTAAAGACACAAAATATGTTCGAGTTTCCTTCTTATTCTTCTTCTTTTTCAGAAAATTAACAAAATATGTTGTTATAAATGGAAAAATAAATATTACTGCCCGATCATGTTCCGCTGGTCGTATCTCCTATGAAATTTCGTATTTCGTTCAACCGCATCTCAACTAATTCAGTAACCCAATAACCGATAATGTCTGCTTTAGTAATCAGATAATCGTTGAACAATCTCTTCAACAAGCCAAGAAGTTCTTTCACTTCCGGACCAAAGAAAATGTACGATGTTTTCTGGCGGCCAAAATATCCTGTGGCTAACACACATTTGAACCACAGTGAAAGTAAGGAAAGTAAGTGTATGTGCATGTGAAAGACAAGGAGAGAGAAAGAGAGAGAATAGGGAGATAGAGAAATAAATAGGTAGCACAATTGGGCTCAATGATTGTTTATTTGTAACCGAAAACGCATTTTAGAAATATTAGGACAACAAATCTCTCTCCGAAGAAATGTTGGTAAAGCAATAAATGCATTTCCGCACATCATAAAGTACAATATTTAAACCATATTCGGGCTTCTGTAATACCTGATAGCAACTGCGTCGAAATCGTTTGTATTTACTCGTTTCTTTTGAGGATGTCCTTTACGAAAACAAAACAGCTAGATGTTTTGTTTTGTTTCTTTTAAAATAATTCTTAATAGAAAATCCTAATAGAGAATACCTTAATAATCTTCAACTATAATAATTTATTTTATTTACTAATTTTCAATAATCGGTAAGCACACTAAGAGAAAAACTTTTTTGGATTTGGATCTTAGTAATAATAAAACTATCGGCACAGAGCCATAGATAAGAAATAAGAGAGAAACAATTGGTCACAAATAAGAAAAGTAAGAAAATTAAGAACTGTAGGGGTCCTGGTTTGGTTCGGTATCCGGTTGTATATAATATACACGTAGGCTTTATTTTTTATAATATATTTATTTCACATATTTGAATAATATGTTTTTACATGAATAGAATTGAATATTGAATGAATAATTTTTTATATTCTCTAGACAACGAAAAATATGGAAAACGATATAAATATTTTTATTTTACAGTTCATAAAGTTTGAGAAATTAAAGTTTAAAATCAAACACTACAATACCCCCCCTCCTAGAGTAAAAAGTTTAAACGTGACCTTTTTCTTTTTAAGTGTTGGTGTGCTAGTGTTATTATTTGTATTTAGTGTTAGTGCTGGTTTTAATCTGTGTATTGGTATGTTTTTTATTTCATCTTCAATATCTAATTTAAAACTATTTTTCTCTTTTTCTAAAACTTTATATGGACCTTCATATGGTTGCTGCAATGACGTTTTGTTGATTCTTTTAACAAATACGTACTTGCATGTGTAGAGGTATTTTGGTATATAAGTGTCAATGCTTGTGTCTCTGTGGTGTTCTGTTAGGTTTTACTTTTCTAAAATGTTCTTTTATGATTTTTAACGTGTCCGATGGGTCATTGTCTTTGCTCGGAGCGATGAATTCGTTTGGAAGACGGATGTTTTGTCCGTAGACTAGTTCTGCGGACGTGGTAGAAATGGCTTCTTTAAAAGTAGATCGTAGACCCATCAAAACTATCGGAAGCTCGTCATACCATTTAGAGGGTTGATTTCTAGCTGTTAAGGCTGCTTTTAATTGTCTGTGTAATCGTTCGACAATGCCGTTAGCTTGTGGATGGTAGGGTAAGGTGGTAATATTGTGGCTTCCTAAAAATTTTGAAAGTTCGCAAAACAATTTTGATCTGAATTGTGATCCTTGGTCAGTTGTAATTTTTAGAGGTACCCCGAAGCGAGCTATGTATTGTCTTAAGAATGTGTCTGCGATAGTGGTGGAGTTAATATCTGGTAAGGGAAATGCTTCAGGCCATCGTGTAAATCTATCTATTATAGTAAGTATGTATCGGTATCCCTTCGATGGTGGTAAAGGTCCTACTATGTCTAAATGTATGTGTTCGAATCTACCTGCTGGAATTTTTATCTTTGTTACAGGTGGTTTTGTATGTCTTTGTACTTTTGATTTTTGGCAATGGATACATTGTCTTGTCCATTCGTTCACTTCCTTTGTCATATTTGGCCAGAAATATCTTGTTGTAATTAATCGACGGGTAGCTCTTATTCCGGGGTGAGAGAAATCGTGTAACTTGTTAAAAATATGTTTTCATAATTTTAGCGGAACATAAGGTCGTGTTAAGTTGTTAGTGGTTTCGCACCATATTTCTGTGTAAAATTGTGGGATATTTAATAATTTCAAATTTTGGTTTTTATTAAGAACAGGATCTTTAAGATTTTAATCATCACGTTGTTCTTTTGCCAAAATTTTAATATTAAATTCTGTATTCTGTAAACTGTTTATTTCAAATGCACGTGATAAATTGTCCGCTACGATGTTTGTTTCTCCGCGTATATACTGAAAGTCGTCTGTAAATTGTGCTACGTATTCGAGATGTCTAGTTTGTCGTGGACTCCTTTCTGTCTTGGAATTTATCGCGAATGTTAGTGGTTTATGGTCTGTAAATATCGTAAATTGTCTACCTTCCAACAGATATCTAAAATGTTTTACGTTCAAGTAAATTGCCAATAATTCACGATCAAATGCACTATATTTGGTTTCTGTGGGTGTAAGCTTTTTTGAAAAGAAAGCTAGTGGTTCTGTTGTGTTCCTACTGCGGAATTTGAAGCGTCAACCGTTAAGGTCAATTTCGCGTCTTTGTTCAAATGGTTCAACATTATTTTTGATGCGAAACTGTTCCTAATATCTTCAAAAGCTGTAATTGTTTCTTCGTTCCAAATGAGTGTTTTGTCCTTTCTTTTTGAAGTGTTATTAATCAGATTATAAATTATGTTGTTTTTTCTGCTAGTTTTGGTATATATCTGTGGTAGTAGTTTACCATTCCTATGAATTTCTGTGTTTGTTTAATTGTTTTTGGTATTTCGTAGTTTCGTACGGCTAGAACTCTTTCTTCGGATGGTTCTATTCCGCGACTTGAAATTTGTCCTAAGACAGTGTCCTAAGAAGTCTATGCTTGTAGTGCCGAAAGTACATTTGCTTGGTTTTATGTTTAAACCGTACTTTGTTAACCGATCGAAAACTAATTGTAAATGTTTCAAATGCTGTTCTTCGTCTTCACTAGCGATTAATATATCATCTATATAAACGAAAATGAAGTCCAGCCCTCTAACTACTTCGTTTATAAACCTTTGGAACGTTTGTGCCGCGTTTCACAAACCGAATGGCATTCGAGTGAATTCGAACATGCCGAAGGGAGTTGTTATCGCTGTCTTGTGAATGTCTTCTTTTGCCATGGGAATTTGGTGGTACGCTCGCACCGAACCTAACTTGGAAAATATATTTTTATCCCTGATGTTCATATTTAAGTCCTGCATATGTGGGAGAGGATATCGGTCTGCAACTGGCACTGTATTTAGTCGCCTAAAATCGCCACAAGGACGCCAATCGTCTGGGTCCTTTTTAGGTACCATATGTAACGGAGATGATACTGAAGAATTTGATGGTCTACAAATACCAGTTTTTACTAAAAATTCAAATTCTGTTTTCGCGGCTTAAATTTTATAGGATCTAATCTTCGTGGTTTTGAAAAAGGTAGAGTGCCCTCTGTTACTAATCTATGTATTGTATTATGTTTGACCGGTTTCGTGTAGTCTGGTTCTTTCGTCAATGATGGATATTGTTTTAATAATTTAGTATATTTGTTGTCGATATTAAATAGTTTGGGTAATTGGACGTCGCACAGTGGCAGATATTTTGAAATAGCGGCCAAAAGTTTTTTTTTTCACAGTCGCCAATTTTACAATTAGTATGCTTATATGAAAGATAATACATCAGAACCTAGGGTGCCAAAAAATAACAGCTCTAATTTGATCCTTTCACTAAAAACAGGACAATCAAAGCTAGTCCTTTTCTGTTTTGGCCTAAAATTTTTGATTTTCTGTAATTTTTTTATAGTTTAAATAATTATAACTCGGCGAGTTTTGCTGATATTAAGTTCCGGTCTTTTTTATTTATTTTTCTAATCTATTTTATATTTAAATAATATTAAACTAAGTTAAATAAGCGTTACTAATAATATGTAACAGGTATTTAAAAAATGTACCAAATTTCAAAAAATTTTCATGTAAATTGGATCGGGAATCAAAAGGGCCAGCGTCGTCCAGAACAAATTTTACACGATCGCATAGCTGAGTCTTTTCTCTAGATTCTGTATATAGTTTTATTTGCGGAAGCTTGCGGATGTGGTACCTGGAGTATTTTTTATGACACAAAGTCATCTAATGCAAAATTAAAGGATTCTTATTTCATGTTTTTTTTTTTGGCTGTTAAATGATTATGAGTATTTTGTTTCTTTAAATGATTGTTTCGTTGGAAAAATAAGTGTTGTATTTTTAGTTATTAGGTACCTATACTTAATTATCAGGTACCTAAAACATTAGGTAATGGTAGGGTATGGGTATAAGTAAAGTTTAAACGTTTTGATGAATCAGGTAGCAGTGTTTATGAAGAAAAAAACCAATTTTATGACCAAATAATTACCTACAAATATTGTTAAGGATGTGTGAAGATTAGAGTATTTAAAGCGCTGCCAAAATATAATTTCTGTAGTGTTGATAAAAACATGGTGAAGTTCACATATAAGACTTTGGCCGATATTTACTTTGTACGAAAAGAGGACCAAGATGTTATTTCGTATATTCTCAGTAAAACTTTTTGCGATTCTTGTAATGAAGAACGTATTGAAACATATACAAATAAAATAAAAACTTTTTTGTCGCATTTGAAAACGCGATATAAGGATGTGCATCGAAAAAAAGAGGTGATGTACCAACGCTATAAAAATTGGATGGAAACTGAACTCGTCTTTGAAAATGAAACTACTGATAAAGGCAGCGAGAAGACTGGTCGACCAAGGAAATCGATTGATGAGTGCAGTGAACGATCTCGAAGGCGCAAACTTGGCAACATCAATGAAGAAATATCCACCGAAATAATAAAGGAATCATTTCTTCATCAACTAGGTCCATCAAAAAATAAAAAGGACAAGGTAGAACTAATTGAGAAAGTAATGGAAGCTACCCCTAAACGCATAAAAAGATTACTGACCAACGTTAAAACTCCAACTGAAGAAAAAAAGTTTACCCCAGATGAAGCATTTGCATTATTCCTAGATTTAAAATTGACTAAAAATCAGTATATAGAATTACGCAAGCGAGCCAATGGAAAAAAATGCAACATCTTTCCATCATACGACGAAATAATTGCTATAAAAAAAGACTGCCTACCTTCGAAAAGTGCGATCGAAATTACTCCAAGCTCAGCAGAGGTTAAATTACAAGATCTTCTAGAGCACACTGCCGAGAGATTATTGCTTTCATTAGATGAAAATTGTCTAAAAAGTCTTGGCGATTGCAATCTTACTCTTGTTTCTAAGTGGGGATGTGACGGATCATCTGGTCAGAAGCAATATAAACAATTTAACGCAGAGAATTCAAATGACGGCAACTTGTTTATGATTTCTTTTGTTCCTTTGCGATTAAGGAAAAATAAAATAGAACCTGAGCCGTCAACCAGCAAAGATATATGGAGAAATGAAACACCTTCTTCAACAAAATATTGCAGACCAATTAAATTTGCATTCAAAAAGGAGACAAAAGATGTCATAGTCGAAGAAGTTGATAAAATAAAAAGCCAAATTCAGGAACTGCAGCCAGTATTTTTTGAGATTTATGGACATCGTATTCAAATAGATTTCAAACTTCTTCTCACTATGATTGATGGAAAAGTAGGACAAGCCTTAACGGATACTAAGGCATCATCTAGCTGCATTATATGTCACCAAACCTCGAGTAAATTGAACCAAGTACCACCAAGTGATAATGACTGTAAAGATGCGTACGAATTTGGATTGTCCCCTCTTCACACTAGAATTCGTTTCATGGAACATATTCTCAAATTGGCTTATGATTTGGAATTCGGAGCTACAGGAACAGTTAGAAGAAATGAATTGAATCTGGAAAAAAGAAACATAAGGAAAAGAGAAATACAGGAGCAATATCGTCAACTAGGTCTGATAATTGACCAACCAAAACAAGGAGAGGGTAACACAAATGATGGAAACACTGCTCGAAGGTTTTTCTCTGATCCTGAGACTGCAGCTTTCATAACAGGAGTGGATATTGAAATAATAAGGCGGTTTAAAGTAATTATAGAAGTTATAGCATGCAGCAAAATGATTGATGCGAAGAAATTCGGAATATATGCTAAGAAAACCGCAGAGATATATAACGAAAAATACCCTTGGAGGAATATGCCATCAACAATACATAAAGTTCTGTATCATGGAGAACAAGTAATTGAACATAGTCTGCTTCCACTAGGTGATCTTTCCGAAGAAGCACAAGAGAAAAGAAATAAGGATTATAGATTTTTTCGTGAGCACAACACAAGAAAAATGTCAAGATATTGTACGAATGAGGATCTTCTTACAGTTTTGCTCTGCACATCAGATCCATATATTTCGAATATTCGTCAAAAATGGAAGTCTTCATCAATTGAATTGGATAATGATGCTAAAAATTTACTATTAGACGACCAACAAAAATATTTTGCTGAACATTTTGTAAAAATTGCTTAGTTTGCATACACATGTAAATATTTTGTCTTTATTTATTGAATTATAATCTTAAATTATATATCTTTGTATTTTGCCTTTATTATTATAATAAATAATTAATATAAGTATTCAAAAAACACAACATTTATAAAAAAACGCAGTATGTTTGCAGTGTTCTTTATTCATGACGGATATGCTTAGAAAGATTTAGATTGTAGTAAAAGTACGAGGTAGGTTGATAAAATCTGTCATATCTTTGGTTCCCCCATGTCAATTTTAATGGTTGTAGCATGAAATTAAAGCTAAAGATTAGGGTAGCAAAGAAAAAAAAAATAAATTAAATAATTTAACGCGTTCAGAAGATATAGACTTTTGACCGCTATTTCAAAATATCTGCCACTGTGATAAGTTGTTTTCTTTTTATATCAACTAAAAGTCCGTACTTGTTGAGAAAGTCTGCACCGATTATTGGTTTCGCGATATCTGCGATTACGAATATGAAAGGAAAATCTTTTCGTAATCCTAGATTAATATTTAACAGTTTCCGTCCGAAAGTTTTAATCTTAGAACCGTTTGCTGCGGTCAGTATAATGTCGGAGGACTGTTTACTTTTTGTAAATTTGGAACATGGTAACACAGAGATTTCTGCACCACTATCTATCAGAAATTTTATTTTATTATCTTTATCATAGATAAAGAGGCGACGTGTTGGGAAGTTAATGTCGCCGTTGTCTGTCGCCGCAACAACGGGTCTCTTTAGTTTGACCGCTCTCTGCTTTTGTGTTCAAAATTGCATGGTTGTTCGCATTTTCTGGCTTTGCTACCAAATCTGTAGTGGTATCTGCAAAGCCAGTTTGTATTTTTACGCGAGTTCGATTTATATCGTGAGGAACTTCTTCCTCATGAAAAAGATCGAGGGTTATGTGTTTGTCGTTTCAGTTCAGCTACTTCTAAAGTTAGCTTGTTGAAATTTTCGGTCATTTTTGTTGTTAATTCAATTAGATTCTGGAAAAGTTGGTTTGGGATGTGTGTTTTTGAAAAAGCGGCTATTTCACTATCGTTAAGCGTTTCCCAAACTCTATCAGCTATGCGTAATAGCTCAGTTGTTTCGTTTACATTGGCTCCAGTTAAAGCGACATTAAGATTCTTTGGTAATTTTCGCAACCAAAGCTTCTTAATCACTTCCGTGCTGAAACTGGAACCAGCTAACGAGCGACCGAAAAAATTCCGAAGGTCTACGATCTTATATTTCAGATGCTGATAAAAGCTTTTCTAATTTCGCGTTTTCACTTAAGGTATGTCTTTCGATTAGTATTTGTTTTAATTCTATATATCGATTATTTGTTGGAGGATTCTGTATGAAATCTAACACTGTTATAATAACTTCCTGTGGTAGTGCTGTAATGACATATTCGTATTTCGTGTTGTCTGTCGTAATGTTTTTTGTTCTGAATTGAGTTTCCGTGTGTATAAACCAAGCTTCTGGCCAATTTGTCCAAAACTGTGGTCATTTAATTGATACTGTATGTATCTCTGAATTTATGTGTGTATTTGTAATTTGTTCGTTTGGAAAATCAATTAGTGATGTGTTAGGGTCCTGTGCACGTGCGGATGTGTGTGTATTTGTTGGTGAATGTAAAATCTTGAGACCGGAGGGAAAGTTAACACAATTCGAAAATTTTAAAATTTTTTTTGTTAATTATAATTATAGTATATAAAATTAAAATTATTATTATGTGACAAGTAGATAGTAGATAAAAATATTGTTGTTGCTAAGTTTGCTAAGTTGCTAATAGTTTAGTTCAATTTAGATTAGCTTAATTTTAATTTTAATTAAATCTGAATCAATTGAATTAAAGTATTTTAAGATTAAAATTAAAAATTGAATATGCTATAAATTATATATATATATTTTTTAATGATGACTTATCTTCATATATCGCTGCTGGATAAGAATTTCTTCGGCGATTACTATGTTATGCTTGATATAGGAATTTTTAATAAAGATTGACGATTTTTTTTTTGATTGGAGAAAATTTACATTGGATTGGAGTTAGATACACGTTCAGTATATTCTTCGATGTAAAAATGTTGAATATTTTGTTGATTAACACAAATTGTAAAGATGAAATCGCGGTCGTAGAGATAAAGGGTCGCGAAATTTCTAAGTCACGAAATTAGAAGCGAAACTTTTCCATCGGCTCCTGGCAGGATCGCCAGTTTGTAGGGGTTCTGGTTTGGTTCGGAATCCGGTTGTATATAGTATACACGTAGGCTTTATTTTTTATAATATATTTATTTCACATATTTGAATAATATGTTTTTACATGAAGAGAATTGAATATTGAATGAATAATTTTTTATATTCTCTAGACAACGAAAAATATGGAAAACGATATAAATATTTTTATTTTACAGTTCATAAGGTTTGAGAAATTAAAGTTTAAAATCGAACACTACAAGAACAAGGCAAAAACATAGAAGGGTTGCAATAACTGGTAGATTAACAAGTGAGAAAGAATAACGACATAATCTAATGATTTAAAAAATGATCTCTGACCAGCCATCTGAAACGGTGACTCTCATAAATGATTCTTTCACAATAACTAACTAACTAACTTATTTCATAATCTGCTAAGGCAGATGAAGAAAATCTTTCAGAATTCATGTTGGTACAAGAGGAGTTCGAGAGGAATGACCAAAGGTAAGACTGATGAGTGAACTAATCGATGCAAAAAATACATTTTTTATATTTGATATAGTTTTGCAAACGTGATGGAAAGGTTATAGTATCTCTCAGGTTATGCCCGGAACGTGTTGGGTTCTTGAATAATATATAAAGTGTATAAGATGATTGAAATCAAACAGACGGTGCGTAAAATTAACGTAGGTCAGAAACCCAGAGTTTTACCCGAACGTGAATTAGTTAAAAGTTCGCTACTTAGCACTTAATTACTATGAAAGGGCAGAAGCGACAGTGTTGAAAAAACACTGTGTTGAAAAAAAACGAGTGTTGAAAAATTTAGACATACGCATTTAAACCCTTGTGGTGAAAATTCCATCGAATAATTTATCATGAAATTCTTACCGTGAATGAATTGAGAGTTTCGACATTGACAGATATTGTTTATGTCAATCAATTAACAATCACCATTTTTCTAAATTTTGAAAGGCTTCAAAAGAGCTTAAAGGCTTAAAATTAATAAATTCTAGAAATAACAGAATAATCCAACAAATACTTTTTCTCGAAAATTACAAGTAAATTACTCCATGGCAACCTCTCCTTGGGCTTCCTTTTAATATGGATTCAGATCAAATGCTGTTTTTCCACGGAATAACATTAAAAATAAAACACGTTTTAAAAGTATTGTAGTATTTTTGTGCTTAAGCTAAATATTAATTAAGAAATGTAAAATCAGACAAAACCATTTACCACCATAGTTACCATACCATACCATACCATAGTTACCATTCCCTTCCTGCTTTTAACTAGATTGCGCTTTTTTAGATTAGAATCTAAACTCACCTCACCAACACTCTCTTGTTTACAGCCTCTATGCACATAATGTGCAATCTTATAACGAATGAAATCCTTTTTAGGGACATTTATTGTCGCCTTTTAGCCACTATTTATTTAAAATTTTATTTATTTTTATTTATTTAAATTTATTTTATTTCACAATTTCCGGACTATAAATTGGACTCTGGGGCCCTTGTTTTTAATGTTTTTAAAACACAAAGATCCAAAATTTTTTCCTCGTTCATAACTCTTCATTCTTTATACCCACACCCACCAACATAAGCAGCCAGAAAAACTCCAACAAAAGGAAAGCGGAAGTGCAGCACAATTTATTTACACATTTCTCTTTTTAATAAAATAGTTAAGAAAATTATTTACTCAATTCTATGCGATTTCTGCAAAATGAGACTTGATCCAACTCACGTAATAACTAACCTGCGTGAAAGTAACTTGATCGACGGATAGGCACGGCTGGTATGGTTGGCGGGACATAATACCAATGAGCTCTTCAGTTTCTTTTTTGAATAAGTGGCCACTAGTATCACCGTAGCAAGTCTCCCTGGTGAATCCGGTGAAAATACATATTTGGTCTTCGTCCATAGGCTCTCTTATTGTTTCTCCTCCTCCATGCTTAAATTTAACTTCACGCTTGCAATAATCATCATCGACGACTGTTAAAGTCGTAGTAGCAGTAAAGAGATCCCGTGGGGATGTGTTGCACGATTGCCCAAAGCGAATAAATTCTGACTGTGCGTTGTAAAACGAATACCTTTGAGCATTCTCGTCGGGTAGGCGGGCAATCCAATATCGTTCGCACGAAGTCTCATTCATAAATTTTATCAAAGCGATGTCATGAGATTGTTTTATAAGGTACCGAAACAAATCATACTCCATGTTAAAAGATGGATGGACGATGATTGCGTTTTTTTTAATGGCGTAACTCATAGAGCAGAACCTACTAAAGTGCCTACCAACATCTACGACCACTGAATTTGCACTACGGAAACCATGCCGTCAGATATTGATAAGTATTTACTTTGATCATTTGAAATACTTACTCGTGAACACAGTGAGCGGAGGTCAAAATCCAATTTGGGTTCACAAACGAGCCACTGCATACCGAACACTGCCCCTTTTTGTAGATGTTTAACTTTACCATAGATCGTTCAGAACTTAAGCCCACTCTCTTCAATTTGTTTATGATCCAAGGTTTGAATTGGTGCACATCGGTAAATATAATGTCAGAAGCTATTGCTTCGTTCCTTTCACAATCTTCTTCCCTTGGACTTGTCATGATTCCAATGAGCTCGACGTCAGTATTTCCCATAACTAAATGAGTGCTGGTATCGCCATCACATGATCCCCCATAATCAAGTGCAGGCACACACAACACCTCCTCCTCTGTTGGTCCATCTGACACACCCGAAATCACTCCCGGGGGGCAGTGAAGATCCCCAATAACAGGCTGCACATTCAGTAAAGCCGGTGATTGACCGCATGATGAAGAAAACTGAACAAAAGCCACCGATTTGTTTCTGTACTGTTTTGTTTGGGGTTTTTCATCGAGAAATCGAATGGGTTTATTTGGACGGTATGATGTTCTCCGGGTAAATTTTATCAATGCGATGTCATAACGATATGCAAATTGATCTGCTTCTCGGAAAAGCTCATGAACCACAATCGAGTTTTTATTAATTTCGTAGCCGGTGCTGCAATTGGCTTCAAACGGAGGACCAATGTATGCGATTACAGAATCCATCCTGTGAAAAATTAGTGGTCAGAATTTGCTGTAAAAGTTGTTCCCGAGCTTTCGACTTGATTTACCCGTGGACGCAATGTGCCGCCGTCAGAATCCAATTTGGGTCTATAAACGATCCGCTGCATACGGAACATTGGCTAGCTTTAGAAACTTCCAGTTTTACCATATACTGAAGATTTGACGGATGAGCACTTCCCTTGGCACCAGCTGCTATCAGTGCGAAAACGAAAACTAATAAACTTTTCATTTTAAAGAACTATAAAGATTTCCTCTATTTGAACAAAAAGACGCAGGAGATAAACTGACGTTAATCAAGTTGCTTCTATTTTATATATCTCCGAAGCACCTTAAGTTAGTGTGGATGCTCTACAAAGATATGAGCTAAATATCTGGCGCCAAACTTCTTCCAAGATAAATTGCAAGTAAATAATATTTACTTAAGAAATTTTCAGTTTTTATCTTAGGCGAAATAATTCACGAATAAACAATATTCAGTATCTAAACGTATGTCGCAAATTCTTCCCTGTACCTAAAATTTTTCATTTGACACGTAAGCTATTTTAAATTAAGTTTCTTTAATTTATCGTGAACTAAAATTTTGAAATGTAATATTAATCTTATAATTCTTGTTATATAAAAAAATCTTTCATTTAGTTCGGGCCACGGAAATCTTTTTATTACGATCACAAATACAAACGAATGACTGTTTTGTGTCTCAATGATTAATTAGCAGAATTTCTTGCAAATTCGGGATGATAAGGTGTAATGAATTTGCAATCTATTAGACGAGCTGTCGAGCTGTTTAACGCCATCACATCCACTATAAATTCAGAAAATATTCTGGTGAAGTGTGGTAAGACTATCTTTTTGCATAACTCAGAATTAAAACAACATTACAAAAACTTATAGTACATTTCTTGTCAATTTATATTTATCTATAACGAGCTTTCGGCGGAGCTTAAATGAAGGAGCTTAAAGAAAGTAGTTGTGTAGTCTATAGATATTTTACCATCGAGGATTTCTGTGTCATCCTCCTTTTATTAACATTAATTTATTTCAATATTTCCGTATCTCAATTCAATTCACGACTGAATATGAACTAAGCGCAAGTGACATTTACTCTCTGTCCGAAAATTTGTTTAGATTAATTTATATGAGAAATTTATATCTGGTACGTGTTTTTTTCACAAAACAAAATTCTATGGATCAGACCTGATTCGTTCCTATTTTCAATTTTATTATAGTTCATAAATTAACGAACTGTAAAGTTAACAAAATTTTTTGCTGCCATAATATTTCATGGACACAAACCAATTTTTTCACTCGTTTCAACGGCTGGATTTTTTGAGTAATTCTGGAGGATTGGAAAATGTTTGAATGATTTTCAAAATTTCCAAAATTTATTGTTTGGGGGACTAGTAGTCCATGAAGTCCATGAAGTTGTTAATTAATGTAACATGAAAGGGGGTGGGGCGGGGCGGGGCTGGTTCCACTGGTAGTTGTGTTAATACCAAAAATGTTTTTGCAGAAATCGATAGCAAATAACCTCAGATTGATTTTGTACATAATGGGCAGTGGGTGTAGACCACTCATAATTTACCACGTGAATTATTTTTTCAGAAATAGATAGGAAATTTTCTCGGCCATTTCGCAATCAAAATGAAAAAGTCCGCTTTATAAAATTTGGATGAATACTCGGGGGTGTTTTTTGTTTTTATTTTTTTACGATACCGTTCAGTTTTTACAAGATCACAAGGTTTTTTAAAATTGCGCTGAAAACGTAAACATCAATTCAAGGCGTTACAAAACTGCGCCGTATAACCGGATGAGCTCCCAAGCACTGCAATATGATTCTGCCATGCATGTTCTCTTAATCTAAGGTGCTCAGTACGTTATAGTACTTGCAACAGGCATTTCACTCAATTACCTTCATTAAAAATAGAGTCTTTGTGAAGGTATGATTTTGTTTTCTGGGTTTCCAGAAGGCGAAATTCGCAAACGATGGTGAAATCGGAAAGTACCAACAAATATTTATTTTCACTTTTGATATCATGCAGAAATGTTCGATACTTAAATTGAATTATGGCGTTTTTAAAAATTTTAACTACAAGGAAATCCACCCGGGACACAAACCTTGAGTGTGAGGTTACTAAACATGTTTTTTAAACTTAACGCTTCCATTTCCTGTACGAAGTTTAAAAAAATGTTTAGTAAGGTTATGGATATTTTTGAAAAAAAATGTTTTCATTTCAAGTAACCGAAAAATTGCTTTTAGTAGCTTTGCAGAATCTTAAGAAATACTGCATTTCCTTTTTCAATGATGAGTCTTCGTTTAATTTTACCCAGAAGGAAGGTATTTTTTGTATTTTCGTATTTTTATTATTACAAAGAGAGAATTATAATTCAATTCTTTTTGGAGTATTAGAAAAGTCAATTTCGAAAGAAATTACCAAATTTTAAAAATGAAATAAAGCATTTTTATTCAAAAAGAACTATACGTAAAATTTTTTCATTTTAAAAAGAAGTTTCCACTAGAAAGCCTCCTAAGAATTTTTATCTTTACCTGATACGACATATCCTCCCAAAAAAGGGGTCGTGGTTTCTTCTTCTGTGGAAAAATTGAGGTGGGGTGATGCTGAAAGGAAAAACTTCTGGGTGATGCTGTAGCTTTTTCATTTTTTAGTTTAAGTTTTGCAATTCATCCTAAAAAACCTAACCTCAACCAGTCAACCGTTTTCGACGCAGTTCTTGTTCAACCCTTTTTGATAATTTTCTTACTCTGTGAAATTTCGGATTACCTTTAAAGAATTGATACGAATTGGCTGCGATTGGTTGTAAAGAGCATCTGTAAAATATGTTGGTTTTAGGGACAACTAAAGTATTTTTAGATATTTTTTGAGACAAATTTTATTGCATCGTTCCTTGTTTTTGATGAGCAAATAATTTCTGATCCTGTTATTTCAATTGTAGAGAATGGTGCTCAAATCTCATTTAATTTAACTAAGTGTTAGCAACGAAATAAGATATCAAGCGAATCTCTTAATTTTACACAGACCACACACAGACACAGACCAAAAACAACTTCTAGCCGACTTCTATTCCTTTGGAATTCATCTCATTTTGACAACCCTGAAATTTCACAATTTCCGAATTTACTCGCTATTGTAAAGTTTTGCATGTAACTGTTTTTAAGTTTTTCAAGTCGTAAATATTATAATCCTCAATCCGCAGAACTTTCACGATATACTGAACCTTTCTTTTTTTATACCAGTTTTTCTGTGTTGGTGTGCTTTGACCACTACTGGACTTTAAACTAAACCCCTACCTTAAACTACATTCCCTCAGTAGTGAAAAGTTTTTTTTACAATAGAACTGGTTATAGTTATGTTTATATACACGATATACAAAAACCACTGAGACTAAATTCTAGACCACTGAGACTAAATTTGCATAAATAGACAAATTACGCGGCGGTTGGAGGCAGTCATAGAAATAATAGATTTTTTAATTTGCTCAAAAGATACCTAAACATAATTATGATGAGCTGTCAAAAATGATTATTGACGTTTTAGTGATGGTGACTCTTTTATAACACATTTCTAGTTACCACAATGATGATTAGTTTATTAGGTTGCTTTGAGAAAGAACCGAAACTCATGCATTTCCTGCCGTTTTATTATTTATTAATTTAAGAAATTTCTCCAAGAGTCTAGAAGTAAGTTTAGCTCCTAAAGAGTCTACAAGAAAACAATGCCTTTACAATTTGCACCTAATCCTGAAAAAATCAAATTATTTTTAAAATTTATAACCTCGTTGCTTCTTTAATTTTTTTAAAGACTTATCGATGCTTTTAACCTTTCAACCGCATTTAAAGACACAAAATATGTTCGAGTTTCCTTCTTATTCTTCTTCTTTTTCAGAAAATTAACAAAATATGTTGTTATAAATGGAAAAATAAATATTACTGCCCGATCATGTTCCGCTGGTCGTATCTCCTTATGAAATTTCGTATTTCGTTCAACCGCATCTCAACTAATTCAGTAACCCAATAACCGATAATGTCTGCTTTAGTAATCAGATAATCGTTGAACAATCTCTTCAACAAGCCAAGAAGTTCTTTCACTTCCGGACCAAAGAAAATGTACGATGTTTTCTGGCGGCCAAAATATCCTGTGGCTAACACACATTTGAACCACAGTGAAAGTAAGGAAAGTAAGTGTATGTGCATGTGAAAGACAAGGAGAGAGAAAGAGAGAGAATAGGGAGATAAAGAAATAAATAGGTAGCACAATTGGGCTCAATGATTGTTTATTTGTAACCGAAAACGCATTTTAGAAATATTAGGAAAACAAATCTCTCTCCGAAGAAATGTTGGTAAAGCAATGAATGCATTTTCGCACATCATAAAACACAATATTTAAACCATATTCGGGCTTCTGTAATAACTGAAAGCACCTGCGTCGAAATCGTTTGTATTTACTCGTTTCTTTTGAAGATGTCCTTTACGAAAACAAAACAGCTAGATGTTTTGTTTTGTTTCTTTTAAAAAAATTCTTAATAGAAAATCTTAATAGAGAATACCTTAATAATCAATAATCGGTAAGCACACTAAGAGAATAACTCTTTTGGATTTCGATCTTAGTAATAATAAAACTATCGGCACAGAGCCATAGATATGAAATAAGAGAGAAACAATTGGTCACAAATAAGAAAGGTAGGAAAATTAAGAACAAGGCAAATACATAGAGGGGTTGCAACAACTGGTAGATTAATAAGTGAGAAAGAATAACGACATAATCTAACGATTTAAAAAATGATCTCTGACAAGCCATCTGAAACGGTGACTCTCATGAATGATTCTTTCACAATTAGGTAACTTGTTTCATAATCTGCTAAGGCAGATGAAGAAAATCTTTCAGAATTCATGTTGTTACAAGAGGGGTTCGAGAGGAATGACCAAAGGTAAGACTGATAAGTGAACTAGTCGATGCGAAAAATACATTTTTTATATTTGATATAGTTTTGCAAAGGTGAAGGAAAGATTATAATATCTCCTCAGGTCATCCCCGAAACGTGTTGGGTTCTTGAATAATATATAAAGTGTATAAGATGATTGAAATCAAACAGACGGTGCGTAAAATCAACGTAGGTCAGAAATCCAGAGTTTTCCCCGAACGTGAATTGGTTAAAAGTTCGCTACTTAGCACTTAATTACTATGAAAGAGCTGAAGCGACAGTGTTGAAAAAACACTGTGTTGAAAAAAACGAGTGTTAAAAAATTTAGACATACGTTTTTAAAGCCTTGTGGTGAAAATTCCATCGAATAATTTATCATGAAATTCTTACCGTGAATGAATTGAGGGTTTCGACATTGACAGATATTGTTTATATCAATCAATTAACAGTCACCATTTTTCTAAATTTTGAAAGGCTTCAAAAGAGCTTAAAATTAATAAATTCTAGAAATGACAGAATAATCCAACAAATACTTTTTCTCGAAAATTACAAATAAATTACTCCATGGCAACCTCTCCTTGGGCTTCCTTTTAATATGGATTCAGATCAAATGCTGTTTTTCCACGGAATAACATTAAAAATAAAACACGCTTTAAAAGTATTGTAGTATTTTTGTGCCTAAGCTAAATATTAATTAAGAAATGTAAGATCAGACAAAACCATTTACCACCATAGTTACCATACCATACCATACCATAGTTACCATCCCTTCCTGTTTTTAACTAGATTGCGCTTTTTTAGTTTAGAATTTAAACTCACCTCACCAACACTCTTGTTTACAGCCTCTATGCACATAATGTGCAATCTTATAACGAATGAAATCCTTTTTAGGAACATTTATTGTCGCCTATGAAGGAACGGGTTGCCTTTTAGCCACTATTTATTTAAATTTTTATTTATTTTTATTTATTTAAATTTATTTTATTGCACAATTTCCGGACTATAAATTGGACTCTGGGGCCCCTGTTTTTAATGTTTTTAAAACACAAAGATCCAAAATTTTTTCCTCGTTCATAACTCTTCATTCCTTATACCCACACCCACCAACATAAGCGGCCAGAAAAACTCGAACAAAAGGAAAACGGAAGTGCAGCACAATTTATGTACACATTTCTCTTTTTAATCAAATAGTTAAGAAAATTGTTTACTCAATTCTGTGCGATTTATGTAAAATGAGACTTGATCCAACTCACGTAATAACTAACCTGCGTGAAAGTAACTTGATCGACGGATAAGCACGGTTGGTATGGTTGGCGGGACATAATACCAATGAGCTCTTCAGTTTCTTTTTTGAATAAGTGGCCACTAGTATCACCGTAGCAAGTCTCGCTGGTGAATCCGGTGAAAATACATATTTGGTCTTCGTCCATAGTCTCTCTTATTGCTTCTCCTCCTCCATACTTAAATTTAACTTCACGCTTGCAATAATCATCATCGACGACTGTTAAAGTGGTAGTAGCAGTAAAGAGTTTCCGTGGGGATGTGTTGCACGATTTCCCAAATCGAATAAATTCTGACTGTGCATGGTAAAAAGAATACCTTTGAGCATTCTCGTCGGGTAGGCGGGCAATCCAATATCGTTCGCACGAAGTCTCATTCATAAATTTTATCAAAGCGATGTCATGAGATTGTTTGATAAAGTACCGAAACAAATCATACTCCATTTTAAAAGATGGATGGACGATGATTGCGTTTTTGTTAATGGCGTAACTCATAGAGCAGGAGCTACTGAAGTGCCTACCAACATCTACGACCACTGAACTTGCACTACGGAAACCATGTCGTCAGATATTGAAAAGTATTTACCTTGATCCTTTGAAATACTTACTCGTGAACACAGTGAGCGGAAGTCAAAATCCAATTTGGGTGCACAAACGAGCCACTGCATACCGAACACTCCCCCTTTTTGTAGATGTTCAACTTTACCATAGATCGTTTAGAACTTAAGCCCACTCTCTTCAATTTGTTTATGATCCAAGGTTTGAATTGGTGCACATCGGTAAAGATAATGTCAGAAGCTATTGCTTCATTCCTTTCACAATCTTCTTCCCTTGGACTTGTCATGATTCCAATGAGCTCGACGTCAGTATTTCCCATAACTAAATGAGTGCTGGTATCGCCATCACATGATCCCCCATAATCAAGTGCAGGCACACACAACACCTCCTCCTCTGTTGGTCCATCTGACACACCCGAAATCACTCCCGGGGGGCAGTGAAGATCCCCAATAACAGGCTGCACATTCAGTAAAGCCGGTGATTGACCGCATGATGAAGAAAACTGAACAAAAGCCACCGATTTGTTTCTGTAATGTTTTGTGTGGGGTTTTTCATCGAGAAATCGAATGGGTTTATTTGGACGGCATGAGGTTCTCCGGGTAAATTTTATCAATGCGATGTCATAACGATATGTAAATTGATCTGCTTCTCGGAAAAACTCATGGACCACAATCGAGTTTTCATTAATTTCGTAGCCGGTGCTGCAATTGCCTTCAAATGGAGGACCAATGTATGCGATTACAGAATCCATCCTGTGAAAAATTAATGGTCAGAATTTTCTGTAAAAAATGTTCCTGAGCTTTCGACTTGATTTACCCATGGACGCAATGTGCCGCCGTCAGAATCCAATTTGGGTCTATAAACGATCCACTGCATACGGAACATTGGCCTGCTTTAGAGACTTCCAGTTTTACCATATACTGAAGATTTGACGGATGAGCACTTCCCTTGGCACCAGCTGCTATCAGTGCGAAAACGAAAACTAATAAACGTTTCATTTTAAAGAACTATAAAGATTTCCTCTATTTGAACAAAAAGACGCAGGAGATAAACTGACGTTAATCTAGTAGCTTCTCTTTTATATATCTCCGAAGCACCATAAGTTAGTGTGGATGCTCTACAAAGATATGAGCTAAATATCTGGCACCAAACTTCTTCCAAGATAAATTTCAAGTAAATAATATTTACTTAAGATATTTTCAGTTTTTATCTTAGGCTAAATAATTCATGAATAAACAATATTCAGCATCTAAACGTAAGTCACAAAATTCTTCCCTCTATCTAAAATTTTTGATTTGACACGTAAGCTATTTTAAATTAAGTTTCTTTAAATTATCGTGAACTAAAATTCTGAAATAAAAGATTAATCTTATAATTCTTGTTATATGAAAAATATCTTTTATTTAGTTCGGGCCACGGAAATCTTTTTATTACGATCACAAATACAATCGAATGACTGTTTTGTGTCTCAAAGATTAATTAGCAGAATTTCTTGCAAATTTGGGATGATAAGGTGTATTGAAATTGCATTCTATTAGAGGAGCTGCGATCAAGAGATTTGCGTCTGCTTAATTTTAACGCCATCACATTCACTATAAATTCAGAAAATATTCTGGAGAAGATAGTCTTATCAATCTTTTTGTATAACTTAGAATTAAAACAACATTACAAAAAATTATAGTACATTTCTTGTCAATTTATAGTTATCTATAACGAGCTTTCGGCGGAGCTTAAATGAAGGAGCTTAAAGAAAGTAGTTGTGTAGTCTATAGATATTTTACCATCGAGGATTTCTGTGTCATCCTCCTTTTATTAACATTAATTTATTTCAATATTTCCGTATCTCAATTCAATTCACGACTGAATATGAACTAAGCGCAAGTGACATTTACTCTCTGTCCGAAAATTTGTTTAGATTAATTTATATGAGAAATTTATATCTGGTACGTGTTTTTTTCACAAAACAAAATTCTATGGATCAGACCTGATTCGTTCCTATTTTCAATTTTATTATAGTTCATAAATTAACGAACTGTAAAGTTAACAAAATTTTTTGCTGCCATAATATTTCATGGACACAAACCAATTTTTTCACTCGTTTCAACGGCTGGATTTTTTGAGTAATTCTGGAGGATTGGAAAATGTTTGAATGATTTTCAAAATTTCCAAAATTTATTGTTTGGGGGACTAGTAGTCCATGAAGTCCATGAAGTTGTTAATTAATGTAACATGAAAGGGGGTGGGGCGGGGCGGGGCTGGTTCCACTGGTAGTTGTGTTAATACCAAAAATGTTTTTGCAGAAATCGATAGCAAATAACCTCAGATTGATTTTGTACATAATGGGCAGTGGGTGTAGACCACTCATAATTTACCACGTGAATTATTTTTTCAGAAATAGATAGGAAATTTTCTCGGCCATTTCGCAATCAAAATGAAAAAGTCCGCTTTATAAAATTTGGATGAATACTCGGGGGTGTTTTTTGTTTTTATTTTTTTACGATACCGTTCAGTTTTTACAAGATCACAAGGTTTTTTAAAATTGCGCTGAAAACGTAAACATCAATTCAAGGCGTTACAAAACTGCGCCGTATAACCGGATGAGCTCCCAAGCACTGCAATATGATTCTGCCATGCATGTTCTCTTAATCTAAGGTGCTCAGTACGTTATAGTACTTGCAACAGGCATTTCACTCAATTACCTTCATTAAAAATAGAGTCTTTGTGAAGGTATGATTTTGTTTTCTGGGTTTCCAGAAGGCGAAATTCGCAAACGATGGTGAAATCGGAAAGTACCAACAAATATTTATTTTCACTTTTGATATCATGCAGAAATGTTCGATACTTAAATTGAATTATGGCGTTTTTAAAAATTTTAACTACAAGGAAATCCACCCGGGACACAAACCTTGAGTGTGAGGTTACTAAACATGTTTTTTAAACTTAACGCTTCCATTTCCTGTACGAAGTTTAAAAAAATGTTTAGTAAGGTTATGGATATTTTTGAAAAAAAATGTTTTCATTTCAAGTAACCGAAAAATTGCTTTTAGTAGCTTTGCAGAATCTTAAGAAATACTGCATTTCCTTTTTCAATGATGAGTCTTCGTTTAATTTTACCCAGAAGGAAGGTATTTTTTGTATTTTCGTATTTTTATTATTACAAAGAGAGAATTATAATTCAATTCTTTTTGGAGTATTAGAAAAATCATTTTCGAAAGAAATTACCAAATTTTAAAAATGAAATAAAGCATTTTTATTCAAAAAGAACTATACGTAAAATTTTTTCATTTTAAAAATAAGTTTCCACTAGAAAGCGTCCTAAGAATTTTTATCTTTACCTGATACGACATATCCTCCCAAAAAAGGGGTTGTGGTTTTGAGGAAAAACTTCTGGGTGATGCTGTTGCTTTTAATTTTTATATCCTATTCCCTTTAAAAAAGGGAAATAGGATATATTAACGTTGATTCTAAGTTTGTAACACAGTGAAGGAGCTACAATAGATATAGGAAAGTATATATATTCTAGCTCAGAATGATCCTCTGAGCCGATTTAGCCCTGTCCGTCCGTCTGTCTGTCTCTCTGTCTGTCTGTCCGTCTGTCTGTCTGTGGAAATCACGATTACAGGAGAACGAATGAATCTATTATCATGAAATTTGGTATGAATATTTCGTGTTACGATAGGCTGGTATTGAAAATGGGCGAAATCGGACAACTTCCACGCCCACTTTTGGTATTTAATGTGAATTTAATTGCGCTTAGAGATCAATTTCTCAGCTCCGAGTACGAACTTAAAGGTGGAATTGTATATCCACCTCTACCACTTACCACCTCATTTTAAAATATATTTCGGTGAGCGTGGTCCGCCCACTAGAGACAAAATTCATACAGGCGTAAAAATAGAGATATTGGGATGAAATTTGCACAAATATTCCCTGTCATCATAGGATATGTGGTGTGGAAAATGGGTGAAATCAGGATACTGCCACGCCTACCTACGCCTCATTTAGAATTGTTTCAAAAAAAATTAGCGTTGAAAAGGAAAAATAAAGCATGAAATTTGGTACGAATGTTCTCTGTCATCAAAGGCTGGTTATAAATGTAAATATAATTTAAGTATAAATATATTATATATTCATATAAGCCGCCGACATTTTATTTGAACGTTGTTATCAAGAGATTCGGGAATAGGATATATAAACTTCGGCCAGGCCGAAGATAACGTTCTTACTAATTTAGTTTAAGCTTTACAATTCATCCTAAAAACCTAACCTCAACCAGTCAACCGTTTTCGACGTAGGTCTTGTTCAACCCTTTTTGATAATTTTTTTGCTCTGTGAAATTTCGGATTACCTTTAAAGAATTGATACGGATTGGCTGCGATTGGTAGTAAAGAGCATCTGTAAAATATGCTGGATTTAGGGACAACTAAAGTATTTTTAGAACGTTTTTTTGAGACAATTTTTTTTGCATCGTTCCTTGTTTTTGATGAGCACGTGAAGAGATTTTAACATAAAAAGGGTAATCAGCAAATAATTTCTGATCCTGTTATTTCAATTGTAGAGAATGGTGCTCAAATCTCATTCAGTTTAACTAACTTTTAGCAACGAAATAAGATATCAAGCGAATTTCTTAATTTTACACAGACCACACACAGCCACAGACCAAAAACAACTTCTAGCCTATTTCTATTCCTTTGGAATTCACCTCATTTTGACAACCCTCAAATTTCACAATTTCCGAATTTACTCGCTATTGTGAAGTTTTGCATGTAACTGTTTTTAAGTTTTTCAAGTCGCAAATATTATAATCCTTAGATATTATAATATAAGTCAAGCCGCAGATATTATAATATACTGAACCTCTTTATATACCAGTTTTGGTAGTGTTGGGCTTTGACCTTAAACTACTTTCCCTCAGTAAAGGGTCGTTTACAATAGAACTGGTTAAAGTAATATTTATATACACGATCGTGCATGTATATAATATAGTCGTGAGATGGGCGTGTGTTTCTCAAAAAAAGCCAATCACAGAATTATGGCTGGAGGCAATCATAGAATTAATAGATTTTTTAAAAATTTGCTCAAAAGATACCTGAATATAATTTCAGGTATCAGAATGAATATAAATATTATTGGACTTTGAGAAAACTAATTCTAGTACTTAATTTTATTTACTTAATAGTGATTCTGATTACCTTGATTAGAATTTCAATAAGAAAAGTTCATTTAAAATATAAGCAAATTTTTTAATAAAATTTACTGACATTCGCTTTAAGGGTGAGGATTATCCTAAAAAAATCTTAAAATCTAGAATATTTTTTTTAAATCCTTGAAAGAATATTTTATATCTTCTAAAGTAAATTGAATCAATGCCAAATTTATAAATGAAAAACGTAATGAAAAAGTTATGCAACAATTCATTTAATTCACCGCAAGCCCCGAGGAAGAATTTAAGCGGAAGAAAGGCACATGCCAAACACACTTCAAGGGGTGTTTGGCATGTGCCTTTTAATCTCATTTAACTCATTTAAGGGAACGCATGACAATTGTTTGCTTGTTTTCCACTTCACACTTTAAACCCCAACATTTACTTGCACCCAAACCCAACATTTTCATCGAATCGATCCGTAGCATTCGTTTGGGTGTATTATTTGGGTGTATCCTGACTTTGTTTGAGATGCCGATTGTTTGATATGCGCATCATTGCAAGTCAATGTCGATGAGATTTAATATAGAGCCGGAGAGATGTTGGAGCGCTGCACAATGGGCCGATTTCAAAGAACGCAGAACTTATGACTAATAATAGTGAAATAACAATACCTCGATATCACATTTCATTTTTTATTAGACTTGCCCCTCGGGACTTACAAAACGGCAAAGTTGATTCTTTTTCGAACATTAGAAAACGCCTTTCTTCAAATGTCTGTATTAAGTAGACTACTAATGTGCATCGTTGTAAAGATGAATTTAATGAGTTTTATAGAACTGGTCCAATGTTTTGATTACTTGATAAAGGTTTGATTTAAATCAATAAACGGAAGTGTGTTTCGAGAGAAAATTCTTTCAACTAAAGTTCTTACTTTTAAAAAAAATATAGTCTTTAATTTGAGAATTTCATTTAAATTTCATTTAAAAATTTATTTTTACCCCTCTAAAAATATATTTATTATTTGCTGTAAAAGTCGTATAATTATTCCTATAAAAACATAATATATCATTACCCGTATGGAAAACGTATCAATATTATTAATGTTATGAAATATATAATATAACTCAGGGAATATACAAAAGTATTACTTGTTAAGAATATATTACTTTAGTCACCGCAAAGAAATTATTTCATTATTACAATTAGAACTTAATGATCATCTGTATTGAAAAATCATAATTTTTATATATAAAAAATATATCACATTCTTTAGAAAAGTATGAACAACTAGTCTCTGTGGAAAAAATATTTAATTAACTCTATAACAAATGTATCACTATTTATTTAGAAAATACATCTAATTATTATATGAAAAAGAAGAGCTTATTATTGATCGTGTTGCAAATATTATGATCATTATCGCTATCTATAAAACATTAAATTTTATCTAAGTTTACAAAAACATTACATATTTAAATAAGATATTACACTTTAAAAGTATATGTCACAGCGATGCATAATATTACATCATTATCATTCCTAAGAATATGTACGGTAACAATTTTTTTAAAATATATTATAATTTATCAAAATTGTAGCATCCACAAATTATAACTTAATCCACAATTCCACATAATTATAATCCATAATTCCACATAATTATAACCTATCCACAAATTATAACTATAACACAAATGTTAATGATAATTAGCTGCCAATATATATCATTACCTTTCTGAAAAGAACATCTTGTGATCTTTAAAAACTACACAATTTTTATGCATTAAGGTATATAATTATCTCTATTATGAGTGACTGTTCTGCGTTAGAAGAAATATTTAAACATTTCTGAAATATTATTATTAGAACTTTTTACGAATTGTCTATATGGAATCTATTGTGTCACTAAAAATATGTTATTACTCTTAAAAACAATTCGTTGCCATTATCAAGAATAAATTATTATCATGATGAATAAGTCCTTTCTTTGCTAAAAAATCCTTACTAAAATTAATCCTTCTTATTCTTCTTATCTTTCAACGCATTTCGCAAATATTTTGAGACTTCTATTCCAATTTAAAACTCAATATATTCCGTGAATTCCTCACAGTACCCTCACCGTGACACAAATGTACCGTTACACAAGTGTGTGACAAAAAGTCATCTCATTTCATCATATCTTGCTTTGGAGTAACTCTTTAAAGAGACCGTCGAAATAGTCACCAAATTGTGAATGTGCATTGAATGGTTGAAAAGGGTATTTCGTAGAACAAACAATTTTGAAGGAATGAACAATTCAATCATGAAACAGGATTAAATTGTTTGTTCCTTTGAAAAGGACATTTGGAAAAGATGCAATAAAACGCGTTAACATACGCGGTAACAGTGGTTTAACAATGCTTTTAAGGACCCACCTTAAAATTTAAAAGAACGGCTTAAAAGAGAGGCTGAGTCAAAACTAACAAAATTCAATTGCATTTCAGTTCAGTTCAGTTCAGTTCAGTTTATTAAATCTACCGGGAGTAAACCCTTACAGATTAGAACTTAAATACAAAGAATTACAATAAACGTATAACAATATTTTGCAAAATTTGTGACAAAATAATCAATAAATTTACAAAAATTTAGGAATTCATAATAATGTTTCCCAGTAGCAACTTAAATCTACTCCTTCCTAAGCTAAAATCAATTAGCTCTGCTAGATTATTACACTGACTTAAACATCTGGAAATGGGCTCATTCAGGCCATAATTTGTTCTATGGAATTGTATGAAAAATAAGTTATTGCCTCTCAGTCGACGAGACGGAACGAGAAACGAAATAAGCGACAACAATTCCGGGGAATTTATTCTGCCGTCAATAATGTCCTTAATAAACAAAATATTGGCTAGTTTTCTCCTATGAGCAAGACCGTGAAGGCCAAGTAAATTACATCTTACCTCATAATTGGGCATATTTTCCCAAGAATAAAGGCGCTTAAGAGCAAATCTTGTGAAACGCTTCTGGACTTTTTCGATACGGGTGATTGAATTTGAATGAAAAGGGTCCCAAATTAAACTTCCATATTCTAATATGGATCTCACCAAACTAACAAATAGTGTCCTACATGTAAAATGGTCGGTGAAATCTTTCACATTGCGCTTTAAGAAACCCAGCATTGAATTCGCTTTTGAAATCATGTAGTCAATATGAAGATTAAATGAGCAATTATCATCGAAATATATACCAAGATCTTTACATTGGCTGACTCTCAAAAAACTGACACCAGTAACATAAGTATAACTAAATTCCATAGAATTGAGTCTTCTAGAGTAAGATAAGATTTTGCACTTCGAAAAATTTAACGTTAACCAGTTAAGTTTGCACCAGTGAATAAGAGAATCAATGTCTCTTTGAAACTTTAAGCAGTCATTTAAAGTCTTTATTATAATAAAAATTTTAAGATCGTCTGCATACAGCAGACTTCTACAAGAAACCAATAAATTCGGCAAATCATTAATAAACAAAATAAAAAGTAGGGGTCCCAAGTGACTGCCCTGTGGTACACCTGAATTAACCTCGATCGGAGATGATAGGTCTCCATCAACATTAACATATAAAACTCTGTTAGATAAATAAGAATAAAGCCAATCCAATAATCTGGATTGAAACCCTAATTTCATAAGTTTATGAGTTAATAAATTGTGCTGAATACTATCAAATGCTTTCGAGAGGTCGGTGTATAATACATCAACTTGGGACCCACTTTCTAAAGCATTTAAGCAAAAATGTGAAAACGTAGCAAGATTTGTAATCGTAGATCTCCCAGAAAAAAACCCGTGCTGATGGTCGGAGATTATATTTTTTACTTCTACAAACAAAAACTTGCTAACAATTTTATCAAAAAGTTTAGGAATTACCGAAAGCTTTACAATAGGCCTATAATTTATCACTAAATGTTTAGGCCCCGACTTAAGTATAGGTGAAATACTGGCAATCTTCCACTCATCAAGAAACTCGCCCACCGCCAAAGACTTATTAAAAATAAGACATAGAGCGGAGTGCAACGAAGGAGCGCAAAATTTCAGAAAAACTGGAGGAAGCAAGTCAAAACCCGCGCTTTTTTTACAATCCCGGTTTCTCATTGTTTGAAAAACTTCCTCATCAGTTATATATAAAGAGCTGACCATAACCAGCTGAGGAAGATGTGAAAAAAGGTCAGTTTCGAGTGGATCATCTACTCTGTTGTACACTAAACCAAAATAGGAAGCAAATAAATTGCTAATGTCATGATGATTGTCAGCTGAGTTTCCCAAATATTCCATATACTTAGGAAAACCTCCTGATTTTCGTTTAGTATTTACAAAAATCCAAAATGATCTGGGATTCGATCTAATATTATTCTCAATAGAAGCAATATACCTTTTAAAAAGGAAATTGAACAAAAACTCATATTCTCGTCTACGCAATAAGAATAGGTTTCTATCAGCCGACAGGTTTGAATTCTTAAACTTTGAATATGCTTTATTTCTTAAATTTCTTAATGCATTAAGTCTATGATTAAACCACGGTTGCTTATATTGACGCCTCTTAGATTTAAGCGGTACATAAAGGTAAATGCCCTCATTTACAACCCTTTTAAATACTGAATACATATTAGTCAGATTTTTAGAAGCAAAAACCAAATTCCAATCAATGGAATAGAAAAACTCGTTAAGAGCATCATAATTTGCAGTTTTGAAATCATAGAAGTAATCTTTTTCTCTCCCAAGCTTATAATCGAAAACGTAATAATCAAAATCAACAACAATTGCCTTATGATATAGGGAATCATTGACCAAAGGCAACTCACATTTAGACAAATTAAACTTTAAATCATTTCTAATGAAAATAAGGTCCAAAATTCGAGAAATATCGTTCTTCACATTATTGATTTGGAACAAGTTCCATGAATAGACCGAGTCACAAAAAATCGCTCCTGCCTGACTCCCCAAATTAAAAGGCAACAACACATTCTCATCTGAACAGAAATTCCAATCAATATTGCCAAGGTTGAAGTCACCTAGTATACAAGGGGTCTGGTGGTCATTCAAGGAACTTACAATTGCCCCTATATTAAAAATGTGGTCATTATATAAATCCAAGTTGCTAGCTGGAGGAATATAACTAACAATAAATACAATTTCATTGATACTAGAGTCAGGACATTTCCCAAGAGAAACTGCCACGCAGATCTGCTCAATATGATCATCTTGTCGAGGAAGGTGAATTTCTCTGCTTACAAATACTTCAGATACGGCAACTAAAACACCGCCACCTTCCACCGAGATATATTAGAGCTTAAAACACGATCCTTACGGTAAATCACATAATGCGAGTCAAACAGCTCACTTGAAGAAAAATGAGATGTTAACCATGTTTCGACTAATGCCAGAATATCAAAATCACGGGAGCATGAAGCACTAAAGAATTGGCAGGTCTTCGTACGGAGTCCACCAACATTGTGAAAATATGCTTTAATAGATCGAAGAGAGTTATTTACCCCATTGCACTCCCTGTTAAGTGAGGAGCTTGATTGGTTTTTCTTTTCGAAAAAAAAACGAAATGGTTTTAATTGAACTCCTGCTTGACAAATAGATGGGTCAAGAATCTGGTCGCACAATGAAGGAGTAACCCCGACCTTAAAACTGACTCTCCTCAAATTAGTGACATCTTCATCCTTCTTTACCAGCTTAAAACATGTTAAGTGGCCTCTGCTAATGTGAGCATTTTTTTCAATGTAATCCATCAAGTTTTCAGAGGTTACTGAAGGTTTAAAGTAGGAAATGTGAATCCACTTTTTCCTTTCCACAACTTCCAAATCTATAGCATCCTTAATGCCAATAACACGATCCGCATTCCTTTTAACTGACTTCACAGATTTATTAGATTTAGTTGGCTTTTTACGTATTGTTACCCAATCACCACGCAATGGAGCGGCTGCATTATTTTCAACAATATTCTCAACAACCGTACCACTGGAAGAGGCCGAAGAAGAAGGGGAAATTGTACCCGGATCCGCAGCAGTGAGATCAACCAACGCACCACAATCTTCAACATTTGGGACAGCGTTCATAGGAGGGTTAACTGCAGTTTGATCGACTGCTTTCGAAACCAACGTAAACACATGCTTATCAGGTTGTAGTTTAGCAGGTAAAGGCTCACGAAAGTAAGAGCGCGAAGAACCAGTTTTGAGTTGATAAATTGCATTAATCCTCTCAGCAAAGTTCATGAATGCACCGTTAACTTTATTAAGCTCTTTCGTTAGATTTGCAAATTCTAAAAATAATTTAGATGAAATCACGAGACAATTATCACAATTAAAAATGATATTGCAATTGTATTTTAAAGACTTTAAAGCGTCGGTAGAAACGTTGTAACATTCTGCGTGAAAAGAATTTGTGCAAGAATGACAACAAACACTTATAGAATTATTAATAGATTTTAAACACTTAAAACACTTTAAATCGGTCATGATCCTAAGACGGTGACGGGTGAACTCATTTCGAACGAAAAATCAAGTCATATCCTTTATAATAACGTTTTTGTGAAGAATATCCTTTCCTAATAAAATAAGGTACATAACGGTATATATTGTAGAACTAACTGCAAATAATTCTTTAGTGGTTTTCTTTAAAGGAAGGAACAAAAAGGAAATAATAAAAATGCATTTATTTGCATAAAATAAATAAAAAATTAAGATATCTTAGAAACCACTGATTTGATTCTTGAATGGGTTTTGAGTGGAAAAAAATTATTCAAGTGGTGTCTTCCATGACTGTCATTGTAATGTTTAGTAATAAATGCATTTACTAAATACAACACTTTACAAACACAAACATTATGATCGAAAATTTCAATAAAGTTGAGTCTATTGGCTCAGATTTTATTTCCAGATTTTAAAAACTTCGATTGATGCAAAAGAATAACATTCAGCGCGACAAAAAATTTTAAACTTGATTCTTGATGTTACTCAGACATGAAAAAGTTTTAAGGATTCAAATTGTTATTTGATTATGGGAAACATCTACGCATGTTTGTCTTTTCATAGAAGACAAATATAACCGATTCTAGCGAATATTTAAAAAATTAGAAATCGATTTCTTTCCATTAATTGATTTCATGTCAGGGGGTGAGGCAAGGATATCCGTTTCAAATTATCCGTTCTTACCTATTTATCTGATTTTCTCTTTCAGTAATTCCAAATTTATATAAGATTAATTTTTCCTCTTAATCAGTAATCAATAAGATTCTATTTTTCATTGGTTTAACCGAGTCTTTTATAAAATTAATTTAGAAGGCAGTACGACTTAGGCTAAATAATAATCAAATGGAAAAGCTTAGCTTTCTTTGATAAAATGACAAATGGCAAAAGCCTTAAGAAATTAATCAAAAAAATATTTAAATCTTGTTCGATATGGTAAGGATTCATAACGATTAGAGGTATCTAAAAATTGTATAAAAAGATGTAATGAAGAACTGAAAAATATTGCTTTAATGTGGGCGTATGTTGGTGTAGTATAGATGTATAGTGGTAAGCTATAGAAATCACAGTTATGGCAAAATAAATAAAATTAAGGTAACTTTTACATATTTTTTCAATAAAAATTGATAAAATATAGAAAATGTAACTCAATCCGATTAATCAGTTTTGGCAGTGAGTCAAACAGAGATATAGGAAGAGAATCTATTTATACTAAACGTCGCTATTAATAAACCTAAAGGGAAGGCATAAGGAGCATATTGTATATTTTATAACCTCCTGTTCTGTCTCTTTCACTTTCCTTTTTCTGTTTCCTTTATGCAAATTTTTAAAGAAATTAACATCTAATAATTTTCAGTTGCGGCTCGCTTTTCTAAAAAAATTGTGCATTATAAAATATTGTCCGAACAAACCAAATCGAGTGAAGGATTAAGCGTGTGAATGCATTTATAAGCATTTTTAACGATAAACAAAAACGGTAAGCGAAACCTTTGACCAACTGTGCCGATGCGACACTTTTATACACCTGTCCAGCTTATAAAGCCTTTGGTATTCATTTTTGTTTTTATTCTCTTCGATATGCGCAAATCGATCCCTTCAAAAGAATCACCCATTCTATCAGGCTGCTTACTCCATATCGTGACAGAAGAATTGCTTATGCAAAAGTTTAATTAAAATTTCAAAATATTATTTTTACATTTTCTGGACAAATCATTTAGTGAGGATGAAGGGACACAAAAGCGAAGAATTTTCAGGAAGGATTTCAATAGTTTTGAACAGATTTGGATGATTTTAACAAGAAGAAAATATCTTCGGAATTTTGAAAATGATATTATTATTTAATTATGTTTTAGTTAAATAATAAATCAAAACTAACATTTCATATATTCACAGTCTTTTTCATTCCCTAGATTTGTAACCCAAAGGGAGGACTAGATAAGAATCATTGCAATTTTGAAATTGTGATGATCATCACAAAGAAATCATCATCACAATTTTATTGTGCCAACCACGTGCCATCTTTCACCAGATCCTCATTGATATTGATTTCTACGCAGCTTGGATAATCAGCATCTCACTTGAAGTTCCAAGAAAGACCCAAGTGAGTGCCCCGGATCGAGGCGATCAAACCGATGACTGCAACGGATTTTGTCTAATCATGCAAAAGTGAAAAAAGTTGTTTTTGTAGTTGGAAAAAGGTGGATCACCAATAAATGAAAGGTTTTAAAATGTGAAATGGGATGCAATCAAACAATTGGCAAGTGCAATCAATGAACACGTACCTCGTTAATCGAGTCCTGTAATGCGGGTTTAAAGCTTGCGTGGCATGTGCCTTCATTCCAAGTAGGGTTTCTCTGTGATTGCCATGAATGAGCAATGTTTTTGGATAACTTATCCTGGTTTGTCAGTTGCTTCGTAATTTTTAACGTTTGATGGCTGAATTTTTTTACGTTCTTCTTCTATTCATTCCGCATTAATTAACTTCACTAAAATGTTATAAAATAAAGAGTTGAATTAAGAATATGTGTTTCTCAAAGCTCTTAATTTAGTGATCCCTGTTTTTTGCCCAGGAGAATGCTCACTCCACTAAGCCGAAGGGCATCCACTGATGCAACATAGAGTAATGTATCCACTGGTACAAATTTAGTTTATGAGTTGCAGTTTAGAAGTTCCAGACCCCCGAATGCCTAAAATCAATGTACTGTATCTTTAAAATGAAATAATAAATCGATTAATTCAAAGCAGGTGATTTTTTAAACACAAATCACTTGAGAATTAACTTTTATTAATATTTATTAAAAATTTGAAACTAAATTCTTCGATGTGTAACAGGAAATGGCATTGGAGAAGACAGAAGTGATCGGTGCGCAGCAACTTTCGTTAATGGGCGTGGTTAGTCTGCGGATTGGAGTGGAGTTAGTGGAGATATGAGATCTCGTACCAAATATGCGCTTTTAAACGCGAAGTTGCTTCAACTCTTTTTCCAGCAAGAATTAACAAAATTTGTCAATATCTTCTAATCACGTCTTTAATACGCAATCGATTTTAATGAGTTCGTATGTGTATTTGTATGTATTACTTCTTAATCTTGCGAAACTAAAAGTGACAAAATTTCGTACTAGTTCGCTTTCATTTAAATGGAAAAAATATATTTTCGCTGGTTAATTCTTTTAAGATTTTGCCTTCGTGAAGAATATCCTTAGAGCTAACAAATAAATAGCACAAAAGATTTCAACAGTACGTACTTCCGGTTATCACAGAAGCTCGATTGCGGTCGAAATGTTATACCTTCTGATGAACGAAAATGCATTTGTTTTTTTTTTAATATACAAATTCATGACGATGATGAAGAGGCAAGAAACCTTGCCTATCCTTACAAAGCATTCTGCAACAATTCAATATTGAAAACAATGGCTTTGGTAGGAAGGGGACGAATGCCTTTGAAAGGACGACGAAGTGGTTGGGGAGAAAATAAGAAATCCTTCTTTAATTGTTATTCTATGGGTTTTCGGTTGCAAGTAAATAATCCTATAGCCTAATTATAATACCTATTAATCTCCATCGATCTCTCTCACACTTTCTCACTTTCACTTTGGTTCAAATGTTTGCTACCGCAGCAATTTTTGGTCAAAGGACATCAAAAATGTTTATTCATGAAAACTTGTCGTTTTCGATGCGAGGAAAAATTCACTGACTTACTGAAAATAGTGTTCAACGATTATCTGTTTATTAGATGAGATATTTATTGATCATTCGGTTGCTCAATTATTTGAGATGCGGTTCAGCAAGATGAAGAAATTCATAAAGGTAGATGAGTGGCAGGATATCTTGATCAGGAAGCCAATATTTATTTTCCCATTTATCGATGAATGTCCTTTTTGCAAATATATCTTTGTACGAGTACGATGTACGAGTAATTGAGGCCGCATTTTGTTTATTTTCTGAACAAGAAGAGAAAGAAGAAGGAGAGGACAATTCGAGATCAAGATCCTTTTCAGACATTAAATGCGGTTGAACGATTAAAAGGATCGATGGGACCTTAAAAAATTAAAACAAGAACAAAATTACAAAATTAAAAATAATTATAATTTTTCGAGATTAGACTCAAATTCCAGAATTTTCATATCCTTGTAGACTCTTTAGGATATAAACTTTCTTCTAGAATCGTCAAGAGTTTTCTCAATTTAAATGCCTTGACTTCGAAATGACGAATTTTTAATAAAAAATGGCATGAACTATTTCCTTATCAATGTCATAATGATTAATATTCCTTTCGCAAATTAAATTGTAAGATTTACACAAGATGACCAATCCTTCATTTAAATATCTTTTAAGAAAACTCAACCTAAACTTAATAAAATTTTCATTAAATCTTTAGAACTGATTTTATTTAGCAATGATGGAAAAGTTCCTAAACCACTCAGTGAGTCATTCCTAAGCCCAATTTTATTCATCCTTTCAGAAGACGGGATAATTAATTATATAATTATTAGTTAAACGATTTCACTAGATTTTGTTAATTTTAAGTAAGTTCCTCAGAAATATTGCATAGACTTCTGTTGGACAAGTTCTTATCCAATAGTTTACTACTATAATAGCTTAATTGAGTTTAAAAAATCCCCGAATTATTCGAAATAAATTCATTAATTTTTAACTCGGAGATTTTTTCCAAATTAAGAGTATTATTTAAAAGTTTTAGAATTCTTCAGATGGAAAGAAAAAGTCAAGGAAAGGATTTATGAAAATGTTCAGACTTCTAGCAATTTTAATGACATCCTTCTAGACCATTCGGTGAACTTCTAACCCAATTGTTAGGCTTCTTAATCTTTCGATGTGTTTCTATACCCTTTGGTTAACTTATGCAGCAATTCGTTTGCACCAGCAGTACATATTGCTCAATTACTTGTGGGCGTGCGCATGAAACAAAAGCAATATTTTACAAGTAATTGCTCTAATTGAAAACAATAGCCTCAAAAAGAAGTCCAATGGCAAACCCAGTAATCCAACGCTAACACTAACGGCGGCTTCCTGGGAAGGCAAGAGGACAGGTAGACAAACACTAAACCAATCTGAAAAATATAATTATTTTAAACTCAAGGAGTTACAAATTCCATAACTCAAGGTCTTAAATTGCAATAATTTTAAAACAATTTTAATCAGTTTAAAACCGGGCCGGTTAGCTAATTCGTTAATAAATTGAAGACAGTCAAATGTTCAGAGAGAGAGAGAAAGAAATATATGTGATAGAAGCAGACGAACGATTTTAAAAATCTTGTAACGTTTGCATGCTAAGACATGCGAATATGTTCAAAGTTAATCCGTTGGTATTAAATCGGATTATATATTAGCGGTATTAGAATGGAACGAAGTGTTCTAAATCCATGCTTTAAAATGATTCAGTATAAAACAATGGACTTATACATAATTATACCATGAAATATTTCGTTCGTTCAAAACATTCGTGTTTCAAAACGTTTTTAGTTTAAAGAGGTTTCTTTTCATCAATACTTGGTTCTTTGCTTTATGTGCTTATATATGATAGTCAAGACATATAGAATATCCAGTAAATTGTCAACTTTTTTGCATATTAAAATATTTACGATTACAAAATATGCATTTATGATTTCTATTTGCTTGGATGATTTTGCACTTTTTAGTCTAATTTTTAGTTCAGTTTTTATTATTTGCACGCGAAAATCTCAGTTTAAATTAGGCAAATCCATGGAATCGATGATAAATGAATAATTTGGGCAGTTTAAGTTTTTTATTTATCATCGATTTCTTCCAGAAGTCGATTTAATTTAATTTCAAAGTGAATTAAGATTCCCGTGAAAAAATTGTATTAAAAAAATTAATAATGGAAGTAATTAAAAACAGAAAATAACCATTTTTTTAATTCTAAATTTAAATACCAATGTCTTTGGGATCTCAACAAATCCTACCACAATTGTTTTCACTTAAACTGCTCTTTAAAAAATAGCGCGATTTTAATACAAATTAACTTAGGATTCCCCAAACTAAAAGGCTTGATTAAACAATAAATTAAATCAGATTTTTTTTTTGAAAATCTTGAAAAACTAACTCAGAGACTTTTTTTGCTTTATATTTTTTTAAATTTAAAATATCCCTCTTCCTTTTTCTTGTTTTTTATAATATCAATTTCTTAAAAGGAAAGGATTAAAATGATAAAAATGCACAGCATTTAAGAATATCTCCAAGAATTGACTTGAAAATTGTTTGACTTTTCCTCACGTCAATTCACCTCAATCAGCACCAACCATAAATTGTTTTTTTTATGAGAGGTTAAAAAGCAAACCATCACTAATTTTGTGGTCTTCACACCTGCCGGCTGGGATGATTCTGACATCGTTTCATTCATATTGTTGTTGTGGTCCTTAAACGGACATGATTATAAAAATATTGCTTCTCGGGATATTTGTTGTAATAACCGAGATTGCTTGTTTTTCTTTGACCAAGGAGGCTACGCTCTTACATTTTTATGATTTCCATTTACGTCGTTTGTACTCTACGTTCTCCTTACCGATCTATAAGAAAACAATGAGTATATTATTTTCGAGAATATAAATAACAGTTATACTGGCAAGGAATTGTTTAATAGTTGCATGTATCGTGAAAGGTTGATAATAAATTATAAGATATTAATGTACTCCCCTAACTAATTTTTTTATGAAAAAAAGTTTAGACAAAAAAAGCATTGTTTCCCGTTCTCTGACAGGTGTTATTGCTGCAGAAATAGAATTTGGATTCTCTGTAGTGGTTGGAGCAGTAGCTTATATACTTCCGGCTCGCTGCAGTAGTAGTTGCGACAGTTGACAGTTATATTTACAAAAGCAGAAAATAAGTTAGCTAAATTCTTAATTAAAATAATATTAAACAAATAGTAATTAGGAATAAATATCTAAATGACAGTTATCCTAAATAATGCAAATATTAAATTAAAATTAAATAAAGGTAAATTAATAAAGCAAAAATTAACAAAGTTATGCCAAAATTAACAACAAGGTCTTCAAATAATCGCACCCTTCTGAGGATTTAAGGAAAGAGAAGGTCTATTATAATTTTTTAGGAAGAGTCTGTCCGCTGGTTTTTAATTCCTTTACCAAAACTAAACTAAACTAAACCAACAAATTAATTATGGTTGCCGTTACTTACTGTCTAACATTTTTCTCTCGTGGACACCCTTAGTAGAGACGAGTAAGCACAAAAGATTTCAACACAGGTACTTCCGGTTATTACAGAAGCCCGATTATAGTCTAAACATTTCATCTTCTGATGAACGGAAACGCATTGCTAGCATTTTCATTATTTCTTCTATATTTAAATTCATGACGGCGGCGAAGGGGAAGTAAGTCTTGTCTTTTATAATAAAGGATTCTGAAGCATTCAATAATGCAAATCATGGCTTTGGAAGAAGTGGTAGGGAAGAAAAGAAAAATTCCTTTCTAATTAGTATCCCAATATTTTTAAAATGGGTATTCGTTTGGAAATGTATAATCCTTCAGCCTAATTATGCTATCTGTTTCTCTTTTCCTCTCGTTCTGTTTCTCATTCTCATGCAAATGTATTTGGACACAAGAAAACAAAAAAAAAGAATTAGCATTTTTCATTCATGAAAGTCTGTTTTTTTCTCTGCAATGAAAAGAGTTCTTTAGTTTAGAGAAAAGATTGCTCAACGATTACCTGATTACTTGAGTAGATATTACTGATTATTGAGTTAGTCTGGTTCAGTTAGCTAAAATGCGGTTCAGTGAAATTCAAAATTTCGTAAAGATAGACACCGGCAGGATATTTTGGTTAGAAAGCTGGTGCTAATTTTTTCATTTATTAGGGAAAGTCCTTTTTACAAATATTTTTTTTTGCAGTGCGATTCATCGAAACCATATTTTGTTTATTTTAAGAAGAAGAAGGAATGATTTGATGGTGCTTTTCTTCGCTTCATTAAATTCAATTGACTCTAAAAGAAACTTTAGAATCTTAGAAAATTTAAAACAATAGCTAGAATAAATAATGTACTAAGAATTCTATCCTTTCTCGATTAAATCCAAATGGCAAATACATTGATTACTTTAATGTTCTGTAGGGGCTGTCCGAGATTTTTCTGAATTTGACGACTTTAAAACGACAAATTTTCAAACGAAAAATTTATTAAATGACAGGAATTCCCAATTAAATAATGATAAAATTGTATTATTTAAAAAAAATATATTATAATAGAGTTGCCACAACCTAAACGTCAATTTGTGATAGTTCGTCATAATTATTTTAATTATTTGAGCCGTAGAATTATTTGAAATTCCATTGCGTTCTTTTAAAATTTGCGAAAATTCGATACTCATTTATGAAAATGAAAAATTAAGAATTATATATTTCGCAAAGCGTTCACAGAAGTTAATTTTTTTACCACAAAATGACAGAATGTGAACATATGATTGGCAACGTAAACAAGACTACACATAGTTTGCATCGTGTCGAATTGTTCCATCTTTACTTTTGTGTGGTCAAGGTAGAAAATGGAAAATGAAGATTGCGATAATCCGATGGGTTTGAATAGTCAACGAAGGCATTAATTATTAGGAGTGTTGCTTTATAAGATGTTCCCTTAATAATTAATGAATGCGCTATTAATGATTTAACACTTCTTAGTGTTAAAAATCTTTAATTTCATTGATATTGGAATTGGTAACACTCAAAGTGTAAGCTCCATATCGTTATTATCGTTAGTACAAATAAAGCCTCATCCCCGCAAAAATCCTAATCGAGTCTCATGTCAAAAGAGAAGCACGGATAAATGTCATATTACATTGCAAACTTTTGTATGGTATGGATATGCACGGGTAAATCTAACGCTTGTTTTTTCTGCCCTCTTTTGTGCAAAATTGCAATATATTGCATAATAGTGAAAACGGAGTTCTTTCACACCTAGCCTGGAATAATATTTTATTTGTACGGGAATGAAAACAATTTTTTATGAGAGTATATAATAAAATACTCCCATAAATCCACTTTGTGGGAGTATATAATATAATCCTTTTTGACACTTAGATATGCGTCTCTTTCAAGTAAGTCACACACGAAAGCTAATGTTGTGATTTGTCTACATTGCGTCCAATTGACGCTTATGGAGTTAATTCCAGAATCCGACAGGAAATTTATCGCAATTTCAGTCGCGGCGATATGTCAAAATTACGCAGTCATTAAAGCCCTTGTAAGAGGGAGAAAGTAAATTTGTTTGTGTAATGCCATATATCTGATTGCAATTCTAAGAGAAAAGTAGAGCAAGATGAACGACTGAGACAAAAACAGGAAAATACGCAGTTTTTCTATGACGCCGACAGAGGTCGCACCTATATTTTATTTTTTCTCAATTCCCATAAGAGCCTTTGCTATTTTATTTATTTTCATAAAAAAATTTCTCACAAACACTACGCGCGACAAAAAAAGATATTAAAAAATGATAAAAAAGTGTCAATAAATTTCAAATAAAAACATTTAAAATGTCAATAATTTGAATTCGAGGACGTTAAAACGTCGATTGTTATTGAATCTATTAATACTGAATGTATCAAAATACATTACATAATATACATACTTTTTACACTCCTTTATCAACTTTCGTTGCAAATGAGCATCGAATTCTCGTCTTATTTTTTCTTCAAGATAATTAGACTAATCTAAGAATTTTCACCACAACCAAAACCGTTACTACAGACCATAATTTATCACCTTCCACATCCACCCAATATCCATACAAGAAATTATATAGAAGACAATGGCGAAAATAATTAGAAATACTTCCTTAAGGATAAACGCGAAGCATCAAAGATCTCACAATCGTCCAATAAACAAGGATATTGAACGATATTCAATGACAATCGAAGGTATGCTAGGCGAATAAATAATCGATAAAATACTGTTGAAAATCTAAAGCTTTGATGAAGATTGTCAATCCATTCGTAAATCGTGGGGAAAATAGCCATTTATTGAAAGCATCGAGATGTCGAAACGAACGAAGAATATGCTCGTTTTGCATTTTCAGACAGATTTCTTTCACTTTTCGTTTTCATTTGAAAGGTTCCCGTTTATTTCATACATACTTTTTGTCCTCATTTTACTATTCAATGATTTCAACCGTATTGACACTTCATCCATCCGTCATTTTCCTCCCGATAGAATCTTTGAAATCCCTTTTTCCGTTTAACGGAAGTATTCCGTTTGTTCTGTTTTTCGTACATCGTCATCAAATATTTCATTTAATCACTTTCATTTCATCACGTTCCGATTTTTTTGCGGATTGAGCCCCTTGCAGTCAAGATTGCTCACTTTCACCTGTAAAACGGCATTATCTACAACAAAAGCAACAACTACTACGACCATTGTCTATTCCAAACGGCAATAACTGTTTCATTTAGTGGCGGATTAATGTCCAAAATATGAACTCCATGCAAAATCCTTTCTTTACACCTTTCACCGGATCTGCCACCGGGTGTTTCGTCTTGTAGGGCCTTTTTTTGGCTTGTGTTTATTTTTGTTTTTTTATTCCTTTAATGACAATCTCCATAATTTTTGGTATGCTGAAGATTTACACAAATGCCTTTTAAGCGGTTTAACGTTAAGTCGAGTAATGAGCATTTTGTGTCTAGAAGTGTTTTTAAGGTGACAAAATTTTACTTTCCCTAGAAAGAATTGCTAGTTTTTACGATAATTGTGGTCACGTTACAAAGGTTTTGTTTTCGTAAATCTTACTATATGTGATCCAAGAATTCTAGATAAGTTTATGAATTTTCTTATTTGTGACTTGAAATGAAGGTTTGTTTGGAGAAATGACAATGTTTGAAAAAAAGAAACGCATTGATAACGCTGTAATTTTAAATGTTACGACTTTACGTATAAAATGCCGTATATATCGCAATGCAACTGTTAGACCCGGAGCTCAGCTGCATAATTGCGAAATTTAATATCAGTTTATTTAACAAATTAAGATTGTCTTGCTTTTAAGATCGTTTCCTAAATAAGAAACCAGCATTTGATGATCGAAATTATTTAAAAGTCGAAATGTGTCAAACTCAAAAATTATAATGAAGGCGAAAAAATAGATCCTTACCAATATAAAAGTGTTTATGTATCTTGCATTGAATTCATACCTTTTCTATGAACTTCCTTCCCTTAAAAATGAGCCCAACAAATGGTAAATCAACGCCATTTTTACGCAATTCTATAGAATTCATGTCTGCTCTTCTTTCTCTTTCTATTCTATTGCCCAATCTGGTGTCCCTCTTTCGAGTCAGTTATTGCGTGAAATCCGGTTTTTTAACGCAATTAAAACCACACCCATCGAAAAATTTCAGGGACCAATCGGAGTCTCTGAAACTCAGATGTAGTAGGAGAGCGTACATACTCACATAAGTATGCATGCGATTATGAACGAAAAAAACAACATGATCGTTGTAACAATAAAAGCAAAGGAAAGCAAAGGATGCTTGCTAAATGTAAATAATGCTCGCCACGTACTAAAACTCGAGTTGACACTAATCCTTCCACCGCATACAAACCCGCACAAAACATGGGTTAAAATGCTACGGGAATTTGAATGTGGGTGAGAATGAAATGTAGAAATCGAAATGACCGTCGGTCATTAGAGGACGCATGACCACTTTCTGGGGTTCACATTCTGTGGCCACTGATTATTATTTCGAAAATTAATTTTACGTGCATTTTACATGCTTCGTCATAATGCAATGTTTTATAAACCAATATAATTGGTTGCAATATAATACATAATATATTCACGCCTCACCCTCAAGTTTTTTTTTGCTCGGAATAGAGACATTCTCTAATGCCGTTTAAACATATTATTGTCTGTATTATTCTAATGAACTCTTCAGGTTTCTTCATACAAAACTTGAAAACCCAAATTTAACACAAACTGTGGGAGATCTTAAAAAAATTTAAAAGAAGGCAATAGGGCAAAAAAGAAGGCAGGAGGAAAGATCTAAAATTTGCAAAAATGATAACAGTGCCAACCAAATACGAAACTCGCTAATTGAAAAAGTTTTAAATACATTAAAATCTTAGAATGCATGATTCAGGAATGAACCTCACTCCTAAATTTCTGAATTTGAATTGTCGACAGTAATTCTTAAATTTAAAGTTTTTAATTTCCAGTTAGTAATTTGTGTTGTTTAGTTGTCAGATACCATTTGACGTTTAGAAATTTCGCAACGGATTGTAATGAATATAAATATGGTTTTCATCACTCATAATTTTCAAATAATTTAGTTTGTTATTATATATATATTTACTCTAACTGTTAAAACCCTTGAGAGCTGTGTTGCGATCAAAATATGTATATTGCATATATTTTGCTCTTTTATTTTCTTTTTCGTGATTTTGTATCTAACCATATTTTCTTTTGAACCACGTGCTAATTAATTATTTTAACCGACGTGTCGTTATGCGTCCACAACTCGGAAAATTAAACACATTGTACGAAACATGAAGTTGCAACATGGTATGTCTTAAGATCACACAATAGCGTCCTCCGTAACACGCATATCCCTCGGAAACGCCCCTTCAGTGATCCCAAGAAAGGCCAAGACGAGCCAAAGGATGAACTCTTGGGTTTTCGTTTCTAATTCAAGCAACTCCACTCATACAAAACAAACAATTCGTTTACTTTACGTTGAATCCTTTCATTATTCATTCTCCGTTTTTACGAAACAAAAGTGAAAGTCAATTGTGATGACCCAGAGATAGAGATGAGATTCAGGATGAGGATGTCATTCAGCTGCATTTTAACTCAATACGATTTTATCTTGAACATTTCTTGATTTTAGTTTATCGTGTAATAATCGTGTAATCTATGATATTGATTGGCAATTGCTAAACCTAATTCAGTTCAAATCACAGAATATTTGGATTTGTGATATTAAGAGAATGAATAAGAGAATTTTAAGAAGGATATTCAAAAAATGGATTTGACCGGTATTTACTTCTTCTAATAGTTTAAAACGACCCCATCGAAAACACTCAATATTCCCTATATATTCCTTATATTACATCCAGAATACTCATACTTGCTTCCCTTCCAGAAATGAAAGCTATTCCAGAAATGAAAGCTATTTTATATTAACCCGAATAGCTATTTGTGACATATGTCATTGGAATGACATGTGTCATTGAGTTGAGTTTTGTCACTCAACCAGAATAAGGGGGTAATTTAAAAATTTATCAACTTTCTGATAAAATAATTTACTCAATTTTTGACTTAACAAAATAATTTGGAATGTGTATAAATCTTGCCTTGTATGGCATGACTTTAAAAAGAAGAGCAAAAGAAAGAGAAAACTATTTGAAATAGAAAAGATAAAACAGCTTAAATAAACTAGAAATAATATCAACAAATATAACGAGGAACCGAAGAACATTAAAATCCTTTTAAAGATATAAATATTTTTACACATAAAAATCCTGATAAGATATAGAAAAATCTTAGTTTTTTCAGTTTTGCTGGTTTTACTGCAAAAGTTGAAAACAATCAAACTCTTTTAAAATATGTTTAACAGCAAAAGAAAGCTAACTGATATAGATTGGTCTGCAAGGCAATTTTTACATATATTTTCAATTCACGACATAGAATCCAAAACCGGGTGGAGGTTTATATAAAACGACGCTATCTAGCAAACTGAAGGTAAATCATGTAAGCCATATATATTTCCCTTTTCAATGCCTTCTGTCAAATTTCATTTTATTTAAGTTTCACCTTCCCACTTTCATTTTCCTATTCTGCATCTGAATATTTGAAAAAAAAATTCGAATGCATGAAAATTATTTCATGTTTTCCAAAATTAATCACACATTATTATGAAATAGCATTTTTTCAGCGTATTATCCCAAAAAAAAAACTAGTGAAGGATTAAGCGTGTGAATGCATCGATATGCATTTTTCCATAACAATAACTGAAACAATAACCGAAAACTCTGACCGATTCTGTCGGTGCAACACGTTTGCACACCTTTTTATCTGATGAATCGTTCGGCGATTGATCACAGTTTATCCTTTTGTCTTTTATTCCACCCAATATGCGCAAACGCATTGTATTCAAAAGGGTCGTCCAGTCTACTAGTTTGTCCATTCTTTGTCCTGTCAAAGGATTTGTCCAAGCCAAATTTTAATTAAAATTCCAGAGTATTATTTTTACATTTAGAAAGAAAGAAAGAAAAGAAAGAAAAAATACTGTCGGAATTGTGGAAGGATATATTTATTTAATTACATTATAGTTCAGTGAGAAATGAAAATTATTTTTTTTTCTTTGGTGTCACTTTCTTTCTTTCACCCGATTCCTTTTTCAATTTGTAAAATTATCGTCAAAAATTCAACGTGCCAACCACGCGCCGTCTTGCCTTTAAATCTAATCAATATTGATTTTTACGCATATCGATGAATTAACATCTCAAATTGAGCCTCAAATGCGGAAACCAAGCGAACGTGCCAGACCGATACGATCAAATCGACAACAATTAAGGATTTTCTCAAATGATGCCAGGGTGAAAATAGAAGACAGTGCCGCCAATAAACAACACGATTCAAAATATTAAGTCAGACGCAGGCAAAGGATTGCCAAGTGTATACAAACAATGAACACCTACCACTTTGAATGAGTCCTCTAATGTGTGTTTGAAGTCTCTCTGGGGTGCGTTTTGTCTTTAACAATATTTAACAATCGGGCTTAGTTTAGGAGTTTTAGATGACTGAACGCCAAAAACTCAGGTGTCATTTTTTTAAATTATTTGATTATTGACGTAATATTGATGACAGTTAAGGGCTGCCTCAGGACTTTCTTTTATATAATAATTTTTTTTATTACAACAATATTTGTGAAGATAATTAAATTCAAAAAAATATTTCAATTAAAAAATAATTTTTTTCTTAAAACGATAATTATAATCTAAATTGGAAAAAGTCTCTTATAGCTCATAATATTACCTTTCCAACGTGATATAAAAAGCTGAGTTGTGTTTTGAAGAAAGTATTGAACACATTTATAAATTTTAGGATTACCTACAAAACGAACCATGGTAGTTCGTATTTTTGCTCGTATATCTAAAGTTTTGTAATTTTTTTAGAAAACTGTAATTGACAGAACGCTCATTTCGTGACTAAATTACATATATATGCGATCATTTATATAAACATTACTTTTACTAATTCTGTTAGACACACTTTTACACATTCTGTTAGACCTCTGCCGCGACTAAAGGCAAAAAAAGCCGTATATTGTCTATTTCCACATGCGCGCAACATGAGAAGAAGAATTCCATAGAGTATCCTGGGCTGTCCTTTCACAATAAATAAATCTTTTACCTAATAAATATTTTAAAATCTATGAATTTTCTTTAGTCTTTTTCTACCAAAAGTTACCCAAATTTTTCAATTTATTGAAAATAATCTTTGCAATAGACAATCAATTTTTACGCGTTCGCATAAATATGTATGTGTACTATCCCTTAATATTGCGAACCTGTGTGACAGATTTTCGTAATAGTTCACCTTCATCGATTCAATCCATTGATATTCAAATCATCGCCTTATCCTCAACAAAAGGATCAAATAGCCGAGTAGGATGGACGTTGCAAAAATATCGCGTGAATCCTTTTTCCTTCGAACTTTGGCGTGGTCTTAATCTCACATCATGCGTTTTGGAAATTTGCGAATTAAAGAACTAAAAGGGATGACACTGAATTATTCGGAAATGATGAATAGTTTGCTCGACTATAAATTCCTAAATTATTTTAAAGGATATATCGCATTATTACTAACGCTGCAAGTTTGCTAAAATCTAAAAGAAAGGGCGTGCTTTTAAGAAGGAAGACACCGGCAAAGAATGATGCAATAAAATTTCCTTGACACGTCAAAAAAAAGCCTCAAAAATGTTCTTATTATCGTCAAAAATACTGTTTTTTTACAGTTGTCATTTACAATTTAATCCTTTCAGATAACCCGAAACTTTGCAGGCTAGAAAATTGTCGAAAAGGGTTGGCTGGTAATGATTTGAAGACTTTTTGAAATAAATCGTAAACCATATGAAGTTTCGTTGTGAAGAAGCAACAACAAAACCCGAGTGTCTTTCGTCGAGACCGCAATCCTTTTCCGTAGGAAGGATACGACGCGTCAGGTAAAGACAAAATTTTTAGGGACTTTTTAGAGTAAACATTTTTTTAAATAAACCAAATTATTCTTTCTAAAATGATTTATTATTCTAGTTTTTATTATATTTCTTTTATTTTAAATACATCCTTATTTCTTTCTATTCCGACTCTTCTGGTACTTCGAAAAAACAAATCGCAATTCTCTTAATTTTAATAATTAAATCACATAAATGTAAGTTTTTTCTGAAAAAATTAAGCAAAGGGCTGCTGACTATCCTTTTTATCCGTTGAAACCTTCTGCTCTTTCGCTGCTTATTATGAAATCATTAGCCAAAAAGGATACTACAAGGAAATTTTTACGATTCCACAAAGGATTACAGTGATTTTTCCTTTTACCTGTAATACAAATATATTTACATAAAAATTAAAAAAAGAACTCTCCTCGAAATCAGTAACTTTTTCAGGAAATTGTGCAATAAAATAATTTGACGAACGACAACCCGTTTAAGTCATTCGTTAAAGGATTGCACTGTTTGTGAGTGTAGGAGTCTCGATGTGGCAAGAAATGAGCCAAAGGTTGCAAAAAACTAATTCCAATCAAAAAGGTATTCCAGGAAGGCAACTCCACAAGGACAACTCTTTTTTATGATGCAATAAATTTTTTTCCGAGTTTTCCATTTTTTAAAAAATATTTTATTTAAGAAAAAACAGACTGGGATAGAATTATTTTTAAAAGGGTTTCAGAGTTAACATTATTTCACGCGAAATTCAGTTCTTGGGTTTAATTAAGATCAAAAGTAAATTTTAAAAAGGGTTGCCTCGTAGAAATAGATCTGGAATTTCGCAGAAAATATCGTCTTTCTATCGTTGGCGGTATTGATTTGGAGAATTTATTACCAATTTAAAAGACTTTTTAAGTCTTAATTATTCTTAATGTAGAGAATATGACAAGATATCATGTCAAGATATCATGTCTAAGTCGAGCATGTCATGCCAAAAAGAAATATTTAAACCGAAACATTTTAACAATTTCTTTGTTTATTGGACTTGTAAATAAATTATAGCCTACTAATAGTAAGTCATCAAAATATACTCTCACCCTTCATCTGGACTAAAATTTCGATTAATAAATATTCGATGGAGGTTCAGAATAAATATCTAAAAGTTATTTATTAATTGTTCAACAATTTATTTTTCTTCAAAGTTGTGTTTGATAATTTCTAACTCACAAAATGTGCATGTCTCTTATCTGTACTTCCGGATGCTTAATCCCATAAGGGTAGTGATTAGTCAAATTGCCCACATGAGAGCTAAATCATCCCGATACCATGAATACATTGAACGGTTCATGTAATTCATATTTCTAAAGGTTGAAACTCTGACGCATGTCTTCGATCAGACTATTTTGCCAAAATTGACTTTGAATTTTAATTTTAACAACATCTGATATTTGTTTTAATTTTGAATCTCTACACTATATCGTTTTTATTTACATTTTTAAAAAGTTTGCGATGGCACAAGAATTTTTCGCAAATTTAGATAAGAGATAAAGCACTGTTTTGTGCCTCTCGACTGAAATCACTGCTTCAGAAATAGAAGCTGTTGTGGTTGAAGTAGCTCCCCAAACACTTCCATATAAAATTTGGTCAGCTGCCGCAGTCACTGCGAGGTCATGCTTCGACTGTATTTGAACAATTACTGTAGTCAGTTATATTTGCAAAAATAAGAAATATGTTTGCCGAATTCTTAATAAGAATAACAACAAACCAATAGTAATAAAGAACAAATATCCGAATGGCAGTTATACTAACTAATAATTGTTTTGCAAATATTAATAAAAAGTTCTTCGTCTTCGTTCACATCCTTGTAAAGTTCTCCAATTGAGATTTTTTTAAGAATCTGTCCATTCATCGTTCATTCCTCAAACAAAACAAGTCAATGATCCTTGGCATGCTCTCTATGGTTTTGTTGTCACAAAGGACATCCTCAGAAGGAATGCGTAAAACCAAAAAATGCTAACACAGGTACTTCCGGATCAAATGCATAAGAGCGCACAAACGAACGAACGCCGTCTAAATAAACTAATAATAAAATTATATTATTTAAAAAATATATAATAATATAATTACCATCGCTCATACGTCACTAATAATTTTTGACAGTGCGTCGTAGTCGATGAGTCGTAGAAAATTTGCGATTCCGTTTGGTTCCGTTAAAATGTTTTAATATTCGAAACTTATTTGTGAATATGAGAAATTAATAACAATTAAGTATTTCGGAAAGGTGTTGACAGAGGTTGATTTTTTATCTTTTACCATAAAACGGCAGAGGAACACAGCAAGTGATAGGCGAAGTGCGGAATGACGTCAATGGTAATTCGTGTGAAATTGTTTTTTCGTGACTTTTGGGTGGTCGAAGTGAGAAATGAGGAACAAGAAGAGCTCGTTGGTTTTAAGAGATAAGAAAGGCAAATAATTATTAGAGGAACTGCTTTAAGAAATGATGTCTTAATAGTGACAAATTATTATCTCTTAGTTGTTTATATAGAAACATTAAAGATTGTGTGACCTATTATTTTTCCGAAGGTAAAAGTAACAAAATATTCATTTGGGCTTGCTTTTTAATATGTTTTTATAAATTATTATAATAAGAGCCTCTATTTTCAATAATATTAAAATTATAGATTTTACAAATCAATTTAGCTTTAATAATATTCAAAAAGATATTTCAAAATTTTTATCAAAAGTTTTGTCAAAGTCATTATTTTCAAAATTTTGCAGAAATCCTCTTTCTCGCTTTTATTATTTTTCCAAAATAAGGCTTCTCTGGTGAGTCACACACGAATACATACAAGACTATCCCGAGAATTATTGCGTGAAACCTGGTTTCTTAACGCAATTGAAGTCAAACACCGGCGAACTCTTCGGGAACCAATCAGGGTTGCGTTGTGTATGAAGAAGAAGAAGAAAAAGTAATATTGGAGAAGATCTGGTGTTGAAAAATGCAATTAAATGTACTGCAAAAAGTCTATAAAGTCACCTCCTCCCTCTAATAAGGATAAATTCGGGTAAACAGTAATCCTTCCTCGACATACGCATACATGTGTGTGTGCACGCACACAATATGTGTCAAATAGCGGCGAAATGAATGTGCTCGCACTCACATATATTTAGAAATTAAAATTCGGAACGATCATTAATTGAGCCGGATGGCCATCGTTGTGACGGTGTTTATGCGGTTGTGAAGGTTGTAAAGGGTTACTTAACTATTATTCCTGGTTTTATTATTATGTACGCATTCGCTTGGAAATCCACCAGCCTCTCTGTTAGCGTAATCGCTTGCATGCTGAGAGCATCTTTAGTAATTCCATTCTTTTGCAATTAGATAGCCGAGAGGCATGGACGGGCAATTGTGCTAAACTACTGTCAATCAAAAAACTTATTGAACCCTTCACCTGCTTTAGTATCTAAGATGATCACTGGGAAACCAAGGATCTCGAGATGAAATTAAAGTCTTTGAAGAAAAATAAGAACGTTTTATCATTTCCTCATCATCAATGCCGTTTCAGAAACATTAAAAGAGTTTATATTACTGAATTAAAATTTTTTAATTTTTTGTACTGAAAAAGATTTCAATCGAAATATTTAAGAAGACGTCTTGGTAGGCAGAATCCTAAAATGGAGTATGAAGCAAATATGACCATGAACAAAATAATTCACATATACAAACGCTACAAACGTTTTACCCCATTTCTCACTCTTATTGGGTTGAACTTTTCGAAGTAGGTGAGAACTAATTTTATCAAAGAGTATTAAGTTCAAGTGTTAAGCGGCGTTCGACCGACGAAAATAATCTTTCGTATAATCCTTCGATACCATTTTTATCTCTAATTTATGCAATCGATCTTGCCCAATTGTCAACTAATTTTTATTTAATTGTCAAACAGTTTTTGACGTATAAAAATTCTTAACATTTTTAAATTAACCGAAGCCACAATTCATCGCAGATAACTTATTATTTTGTATTATATATTCGATCGAAATATATTTAATACTTCGTGCTTTAGTTTTTCTCATGGAAAATAATTATTAATAAAAGAAAGATATTTTCATTGGAACCGTGCCCCTTCATTTAATAAAATAAAATTTTTTTATGACGCGTCATAAAAAAAACATTTAAAAAACATGAAGTTACAACATGTTGTGTCTTGAACCCATACCAAAACGTCCCCTGTAACGCACATAGCCATTGAAACGCCCCTCCAGTCAATAATCCTGACAATGACCAAGACGAAAGGACGCGATCGTATGTTTTTATTCCTACTTCAAGCGACACCACTAATTCGAAATAAACAATTTGTTTATTTTACGTTTACGTATCCTTTCCTTATTCATCCGTAGTTTTTAAGAAACAGAAGAAAATGCAATATGTGGTAACCCAAAGCTAGAGATGAAATTCGGGTTATGGGAGTTTCAGCTGCTTTTCATGTTAAACTCAAACGGGGTTAGTCTTGACCGTTCGTTGAATATAGTTTAAATAATCGTACCATGTCCGTTATAACAATAACAAAAATAAATACATTTAAAACTGAAAGACGCAGAAATGCGATGAAAATTAATGAATTTTGTATGAAAGGGACTCCTTTATTTATCTTTTTCGCTTCTTTCTGCTTTGAACTCGAAGCGATGGACATCATGTGACAAATATTATTCTAACGATTGATAATATTTTAAATGATAAACGACTGTCAAGAATGAAGCGTAATATTCCTGACAAAAGTAATGATTTTTTGAGCCACTGGTTTTGGAAATGAGTTAAGTCCATTGTATTTGCAATTAGAAATATATTTGGAGGTGAGTTGCGGATTTTGGAATTTGGAGGAACGAATACTAATCGAAAATACAATAATCGTATATGCGCGACAAAGAAAATACGATAATAAAATAACCAGACGATAGATTTAAAATGATTATCATCTCGTTATTTTGAAGAAACTGAGCTAAAAATTTTCAAACTAATATGTCTCTCATAAGCGCATATGTTTCTATAAAATTCATTTTTCTCACTTATGTTGTCCATGTCAAGGAATCTGGACTCAATTATATTTTTCTATAAATTTCCTTTCGGAGAAACAATATCGCCACTTGGTGTCGTCTCATTCTTTAGCAAGGCCGTAATGATTAATGTTGCATTGACAAATTTAATTGTGAGACTTACATAGATTGACCAATTCTTCATTTAAATTCCCTTTAAGGAAACCTAAACTAACTTTAACCAAATTGTCATAGAATCTTTATTATTGCTTCGGTTTGACATTCTCTAAGCATAATTTGGGATGAATTCTGGACATTCTTGGAAAAGACAAGATAATTAATTATATAACTGTCAGTCTTACGGGTTTACTAAATGTTGTTAATTTTAAGTAATTTTGTTGAAAAATGTTGCATTGGCCCCTTTTGGCATGTGCTTCTACAACTATATAATGTTACAGAGGCAGAGCCGAGTTGAAAAAGGCATTCAAAAGGCATTAAAGGAACATTAACTTTTGATTAGTCTTTAAGAGGCCCTATGCGGATTAAGAGATTATTTGAAATTTTTGGAATTTATGAGACAAAAATAAAGAAGCAGGACAAGAATACAAGAAACATGTCATTCGAAAAAATGTCTTATAAAAATTTATGTGTCAACCTTCTCAACCGTTCGATAGGCATCTAAGCCAATCGTAAAACTTCTACAACTTTCGGTAAACTTCTATACGTTTTGGTAGACTTCTGCAATATTTCGGTAGCGGCAGTAATGCATATTATTGTTTAGGCATTCGTAGGCGCGCGCGCGAAATGAAAGTGAAATTCTGTAAATTATACCCTCAATTAATATCAATTGCTTCATAAAGAAGTCCAACGACAAAGCCCTAACGACACTGATGCTCACTGCAACTTCTCTGAAAGACAAGAGACAAACACTGAATCGATTACTGGAGCTGAAAAATATCATAAAATATAATACGGGTAGCCTTAAGGAGACATAAATTCCATAACCCAAAGCTTTAAATTTAGAATAATTTTATAACACTTTTCATCAGTTTGAAAACTTGTCAGCAAGTAAACTCGTAGTAAGCTCAAAGATTGTGAACGTGATTTTTTATCGCACCCGCTAGAAATATTAAAAATATTCTCAAAGAGGGGGTGAGGGGCAGGGGAGACGGTGGACACTTTGGAAGCAAACGAACGCACATTTTTTATAAATTACAATTTTTCTAAAGAAACCAGCCGAGCAAATGTTACCTGCGAGAGCAAAACAAACAGTGGAAATGTATACAAATGATGAAAATATCAAACAAATAAAAAACTAATTAATTTAAAACGTTTTAATAGAGTAAAACATTGGATTGAATTGATGAGAAAAGAATAAAAGTAACAAATTTGCGTCTGCAAATCTTGGATGAACTTTTTTAAGTGCCATTTAGGTTTTTAATTGTCAAACAACTTTCTACATTCACAAATTGAAATGGGTTTAAACCACAATTCACTAAAAAATACGATTATCGTCATTGAGTTGAATACATTTTACTCCTTCATTTTTCTCACGGCTTTCTGAGAAGAAAAAGATTTTCTTTGCAGCCACGTGCCATATTGTTCTTTTAACTGATGCGTCGTTATGCCCCCACAATTCGGGAAATGAAAACAAATTGTATAAAACATTAGGTTGCAGCATGTTGTATCTGAAGCCACCATACTACTCGTCGTGGGTAACGCACATAATGTGGTGAAATGACTCTTAAAGGAATGATCCTGAAAAAGGCTGAAACGATGAACAAATGGATGAAACATGTCGTATGCTCACTTTGTTATTACAAACAACTCCACGCATTCAAAATAAACAATTTGTTTATTTTACGTTGAATCCTTTCATTATTCATCCGACGTTTTTACCAATCAGGAGGAACCGTTATTTGTGCTAATCCAGAGCTAGAGATAACCTGCGAGATACAGAAGGTTTTCAGCTGCATTGCCTCTGAAACTCAAAAAGGTTTCATTTTGAGTATTCTTTCAGTTTAGTTTAAATAATCGCGACGTGCTGTTACGACACTGACAGTAAAAATAATCTCTGAATAATATAAGGAAAATTACTGAATTTTGCTTGAGGAGCAATCCTTTACTTGCTAATATACTTTACTTAAAATGCATTTATGTTTTGAATTCCGAGCAATGGACAACATTTGGCAGAATGTTGTTCTAACGATAAGTCGCGTTTCAATTGATAAACGGTTGCCAAAAATAAATGAGAATATTTTCACAAAATTATTGTGTTTTGAAGCCTTTAATTTTGGAAGTTAATTGATTCTGTTAGAGCTGAAATCGTAATAGGTTTTTGGACAATTTGTAAATTTTATATTAAGTTTTTAGGAATAAGAGAATTTTAAGAAAATTACGAAAACTTGATAACAAATTTGAAATACTGAATTGATTTTTTCCATTTAGATTAGAAATAATTAAATATAGTTAGTATTCATATCGTTAACTTATTTCCTGAAATAGACATCACATTTTCATAATAAGCTGTCTCTTTTGGGCGTAAGTGTTTCCCTCAAATTATATGTTTTCATTTATGAAGAAGAGAGGATAATTAATTACATAACTCTCATTCAAAGGAAATTACTAGATTTTGTTAAATCAAACTGTTTCTGTGAAAAATATACAGACGTTTAACTTTTATTTTTTTAAAAAATCAAATATTATTCAAAATTAATTGATTAATTTTTAACTCGGTGACTTTGTGCGAATCGAGAGTATTATTTAAAATTTTTAGAATTATTAAGGCAAAAAGAAAGAGGCGTGGCAAGGATGTAGAAAATTGTGAGCCTTTAGAAAATCGAAAGTACATTTTTCTGGACCATTAAGTAGATTTCTAAACTATTGTTTGGCTTCCAAACCTTTGGGTGGGATTCCACGACTTCTAGTGAATTTCTGTAGCAATTCTGTTACAGCAGTTACAGCATACTGTCAACTATTTGTAAGCCCGCGTCTAAGACGAAAGTAAAGTTTTGTAAATAATCCTTCTAATTAATAACCATAGTCTCATAAAAACGAAAAATGGCAAAGTAAATGACGTTGACGACGCGTTCTTTGGTTGGCAGGAGGGCAGGCAGGCAGGCACTAAAATGGTCTCTGGGACTGCAAATTATCATAAAATGTGATACGCTAGCCTTAAGGAATTATAAGCTCGATAACTCAAGGCTTCAATTTAGAATAAATTTAGAGAACTTTAAATCAATTTAAAACGTTGTACGTGAGTTGAATTCTTAATAACCTCGAAAGTAATAGGAAGTGATTTGTTGATACCTGTGAAGGAATGTTACAACTCGTGCTCGTGCTCAGAGATTAAAGGTTTTTAAACACATGCAAACATGTTCAAAGTTAATCCGGTGGTAATAAATCGGTTTATGGATTACGGGTACTAGGAAGGAAGCTAACGGTAACTTAACGGTACTAGGGACCGATTTAAAATAATCAGTGCTATAAAATGATCCAACATAATACAACAGGCTTATAACATAATAATATCAAGAAATACTCTTGTTCCTTCGAGAAATCGATTTAATTTAATTTCGAAATGTATTAAAATTTCCATGAAAAAGAAATTAAAATTAAGTCAAAAGTCTTACTGAAAAATTTCTTAATGAAAGCCTTTTTTAATTGTTTATATTTTTTAATCCAAATTATCTCTCTCCTCCTTTCTTGCTTTTTTCAACTCACAATCTTTTGTAAAGAGTTATTTCAATTTTTGGAAAGAGTTAAAACGACATAAACTCTTAGCAATTTAGAGACATTTCATAAAATTGCTATAAATTTTGATTGATTTGTCCTCACGTCAATTCAACTCAATATCATTCGTCCATAAGCGCCAACTATAAATTGGTTTTGTTTGTGAGAGGTTAAAAAACAAACCATCACTAATTTTGTGGTCTTCACGCCTGTTGGCTGGGATGGTTCATCTATTGTTTTCTTCATACTGTTGTTGAGGTCTTTAAAAGGACATTATTATAAAAATATTCGCTTTCTTTCTTTCTTCAACACCGGCAGCCGTTTCGTCTCCTGGGATTTTTATTGTATTAACCGATATTGTTTGCTTTCCTTTAGCCAAGGAGGCTACGGTCTCACATTGGTATTCTTTCTTTAATTTTCATTTACGTCTTTTGTAGTGTGTGTTCTTTTGACCGATCTGTTACGAAATAATGAGTATATTGTTTTAGAGAATATCAATAACATAAACACTGGTTAATAATTGTTTAATAATTGGATGTGTCACGAGATGATAATTATACATTAAAAAATATTAAAATAAGTACTCCCATATTTTTTCTTTTATTAATAAGATACAGACTATTATTAAGAAAACTATGATAATAAAAAAAGTAAAAATATAAGTCTCATCCTTTAATAATATGAGAAAATAATATAAGAAAGCGATTATTTATTGTTGTTAATGCGCTGGAGATCAATCACTGAGCGTGAATTTAGCCAATCCCCAAACCCAATCCCCAAACTTTTTTGGAGATAAATTTCATTTTTAATTTTTTTTGTATGAAATCCTACATTATGTAAATTTTTCTAATAAAGATAATAATAATAACAATGGTGTAGATAATGATTAAGATTTCTAGTAAATTTAACCTGAATTTTCACACTTGACGTCTTAATCGTCAAGCTTAAGGAGATTTAAGGATAACTCTTACGGCATTTTATTGCTTTTGTTCGGTCATTCCTCGAAAAGAATTGCTAAATTTTATGCCAATGATAATCGTTTCTTCATCTTCAAGATAGTCTGTTGATTGTAGTGGTGCGGTTTTTGCCTTTTCTTGTAGTTCTTCATCTGTATTAAGAGGAGGAGAAGCTCCTTACGTTCACGTCCTCTTGTCATTTCTTTTCATTTGGATTTTTTTCGTTTTGCATGCTATTTTCTTTAAGACTTTGTTTAAAGTGTTTTAAAATTCGTTTTAGTTGATAGTTTTGACTCAGCATAAAACATATTCTTCTTCCTTGTTTTAGGTTTGCCCTGTGACGACGGGTTTATTATCATTGAAAATTATTGACTGGATACTTTCGGATTTTTTTGGTTGAGCCTTAAAATTCTTAGTCCTGTTTGTTTTTCATCTAAAGGCAGATTTTGCTCATAATGATGTTTTTTAGTAGAATACCGTTATTAAAAGAAAAAATAAATATTCATAACAGGAGATATCTCTGCCGGATTTATTAGATAATCATATGATACATAACAAAATATTAAATATTTTACGACTGAAAATCAATTTTTTTTATAAAAATTATAGCAAATTCTTTGAATAAATAATTATGAATGAACCGCATTAAAAACTAAACCATTGCCCTGATGGGAAATATATCAACCTAATTTTCAAACATATATAATCCAGTATTTCAGACCAAAAGTGACCTATTCAAAATGTATCGAAATTATCACTACAGAGTATATGGCATGACCTGCATAAATCATGCATTCACATATCATTATTATTTATAGTAGTTATACTTACTCGCTATACTTTTCAGAGATATATGTGGAAATTATTTTTTGAAAGTATGCGGTTCTCATTTTTGATAATATTAGAAATATGTCACTATTCATTTAAACAACATATTATTATCATTAGCCAAAATATATAATTATCTTGTATTAAATTATATATAAAAATTATTTTGTTATAAAAATATGTAATTTCTTTCATTCCTAAAAATGTGTGATATACTTATTATAGTTATAGTTATTTAAATTATATTTTATTAATATTAGTGGCATCAAACGTGTCCCAAACGTTTTGCAATAGTTATTTCTTAAAAAATATCATTATTATTACCAATAATTTATAAAAAGTTATCTGTTAAAAATATGTCCATGCCCTTATTGATGAATACCTTTATTATCTTTTAAAATATAAAATTAATCCCCCTATAGTTATTATCCATTGAAAACTACCTTTGTAAGTAATAAAAGTTATTCTTATGCTTATGATTATACTACTTATGTTTCTTCTTATGCTTATAATTCGTTTACTTCTTATACTTATTGTCACTTATTAAAGGTTTGTCACCACTATTGAATCAAGTTTCACTCTATATAATTATCATCATCATACCATTCTACTAAATATTCTCAGACTTTTCATTCAATCGGAAACTGCTAAGACTCCGTTAATTTCTCACAATACTGTTACCGTTAGGCGAATATATTTAGGCAAATAGTCTAACCGAAAATGTCGTTTCATCCTATCCGTTTTCTCAAGAACTCTTTAAAAAGACCGCCTAAATGACCACAAAATTTTGAATGAAACGATTGAATTGCTTTTTCCTCTAAATTGACATTTTTATAAAAAAAATAAATACATCGTTTGTGATACGGGGCAACAGTAGTTTAGCAACGTTTTTAAGGCCGAGCCATTAAAGCCGAGCCACTAAAGCATTTTATGCTGAGTCAAAGTCAACAAAATTAAACTGTATTTCGTGAGGAAAACCAAATCCTTTCTACACACATATTTGTGAAGGATATCCTTTCCTATTCAAATACTCACAAGATGCATAACGGTATGTACTGTAGAGCTAATTGTGTGCATTTCCTTAGTAGTTTTCGTTAGAGAAAGGAAACAAAAAGAAACAACAATAACGTAATTATTTGCATAAAATTAATCAAAAAGAACGATAGAAATATTTGGATATTCCGAAGGAATTACTAAACTTTTGTTGAATTTGGGCTTATGTGTTTTAGAAAGAATTTATTAGACAGAAACATTTATATTGCTTATACTTATGCAGATTAGAAGAAACATTTATATTGCTTATACTTATGCAGATTAGAAGAAACATTTATAATGCTTATACTTTTAGTTTTAACGACTCCATTTGCCTGCAAAATTATTTCTAGAATGTCGAGAAATTATTGGAAATATCCGTCTATCTATCTATCCGTATTTAAACAAATTATTAAATTATTTTACAAAAAAGTTATGTAAGAGATGATTAATTTCCGGTTTCTCATTGATTCAATTCTATTGACTTTTGCATACTGGTCAGTTTGTCCGTATCCATATCTTCATCTCTTCGTTTCTAGAAGAAAAATTTTCATACAACGAAATACTCAAATCAGCAACCTTCTCAAAATTCAAATAATATTTTCTTGGAAATTATTCATCTATTCTTATTATTTATTTCGTTAAATGTGTGATTATTTTTTAATAAGTTATAGCAAATTGCCCGAAATGCGTATGCATGCATATTTTTTGTGTGGCTTCTTTTAAAAAAAATGTATTGATTAATTTTATCTCAGTCAAAAATTTTGATTTTATTTTACTCATAAAAACTGTTTCGCATAAAAAGCGCTGCATAATCTTCATCAAGCAGAGAATTTTTAGGCCCTCGACGTGCTTGAATTGTATCTGGCATTAGCTACGGCCTGTAAGCGTTAATTACATTAATATATTATGGATATAGAAACCTATTCGCATAAATTACGAACCTTGCGCATAGTATTTGAAAGAAATCATTTATTTCTTCAATTCAGTTTTTCCTTGAACTTCAAGAGTTTATATTGAGTTTATCGATGTTTTAAATTCTTTAAAATTTTCAAAGCAATATAAAAGACCCAGAAAAACCTGAATAAAATAGTTTGTTTTAATAAAGAAATTTGCTAACATATAGAAAATTTATAGAAATCATATATTTTTTTAAAATTTTAATATATTTCATGTAAACTAGAATTGTTTGTAACGCTGTCTAAGCTTTAGAATCAACAGACGTCGAACTGATCGTAGCAGAAAAGAAATAAAAAGACTACAAAACTAAAGGGAAAAAGAACTAAGAATATATTTCTAATTTTACAAGTAAATTAACGGATTCTGAGCGGAAAAGAAATCCAAAGGGATTAAGAGTTTATGTTAAACGTGACTATATAGCAACCAAAAAAAGGTCACTAAATCCTTTATTTCGTTTTTCATAACCGTCTGTCCACTTTCATTGATACATACTTTCTTTAATAATTTCAAAAAAGATTTTAACGCATAAAAGGAGTTTTACATTTTCCAAAATATATCACACAATTGGATAAAAACAACAATATATTTTTGGGGAATATAGTCCTAAAGAACCGAGTAAATGATCAAGCGTGTGAATACATTGTAATGCATTTTTTCATATCGAAAACAATAAGCTTTGACCGAGTCTGTCGGTGAGACTTTTTTACACACCCGTCCGTCTGAGGAAGCCTTTGGTATTGATAATATGTTTCCCTTTTGACGTTTATTCTGTGCAATATACGCAAACGCATCGTATTCAAAAGGTTCGGCCATTCTATTAGGCTGTCACTCGGCCACTCTATATCCCGTCAAAGAATTTATCGAAGTGAAATTTTAATTAAAATTTCAAAATATTATTTTTCCTTTTTTTGACAAATCCTTTGGCGAAAGCGAGATGATATAACAAAGTAATATATTCCATGTGGATTTCACGAATTTTGAGTTGATTCGTGTGGTTTTAAAATGAAAAAATTACGTTGAAAATCTGGATGATACTTTTATTTAATTATATCTCAGTAAAAAAATATTTAATTTAAATAATTTAGGAAAAAAATTATCATTATCAGATAAGAAATCATCGTCAATAAATTAACACACTATGGGGTCGATTTTAGAAATCGCCTCAAAAATCTTCAACTTTCTAATTTATTGGCGACAGTTAACAAAATTAGGTATGAATGTAATAGAGGCTAAGTGCATAAATATAAAAAAATTGATTTTTTTGCGAATAGAAATAACTACTACAAATATTACTGTTGAATGCAGTTAATTCAATACAATCGGAAAATAGATGTCATTAATGTCATTATTACGATGTGGATGTCATTGTCTTATTAATGATAACCACAATTTATTCTTGATATTAATAGCATCTATTTTCGAATTTTTACGATTATATTGAAATCGGTTTATCTATATATTAGTTTATATATCATTGCTTTCCGAAATAATCACGATATCACCAAAATAAAAACCGTTTAAACAATAAACTTCAACAATAAACAATACCTTAATGAAGAAACTATGCCATTAAGCCATATTTGATCCAAATTGTCTCTTCAATTATGATTATTAGTTGTATCAAAGTTCTTTAAACACATTTTTATATTTCATCATTTTTTGTTTCAAATTTTAATGCAGACGTCATCTTTTTTTTGGCCACGTTTTTATTTTCGAATAAAGAAATAACGAAATATGAATTAGTCGCAAAATTTTCAATAGTATTTTCAATAGTTTTTTATAGTAGTTTTCAATAGTATAAAATTGTATTTTATAGAATCAAGAAAACATACGTTCGTTAAAAAGCCGCCAAGAGGCTATGCCGCAATTCCGCAATGATGACATTTATCAATTGTTTTATTTACGATATTATTTGCGGTTAAATTTTCTATAATACGAATTTACAAGCTAAAAACTGTTATTTAAGAGGACTGTATGCACGAGCACGCAATAGATCAAACAACCGCAAATGTGGAAAACCGCTGATTCTATTGGGACTTGGCGGAAAAAGAAATCTCATTTTCTTCCAAAACGGCACTGATATGATCATACCTTTTCACAGTCCAATGGGGACATTTTTATGTGTTGTTTGCAATAAAAAAGTATGCCCGAAGAAGCCCGAAGATAATAGGCAAAACTTTAGTTGAAGGAATTTGCTCTCGAAACACACTTCCGTTTATTGATTTAAATCAAACCTTTATCAAGTAATCAAAACATAGGATCAGTTCTATAAAACTCATTAAATTCATCTTTACAACGATACACAATTACCTGTATTTCAGCAATACATTAGTAGTCTACTTAATACATACTTCTGAAAAAATGCGTTTTCTAATGTTCGAAAAAATTCTACTTTTCCGGTTTGTAAGTCCCGAGAGGCAAGTCTAATAAAAAACAAAATGTGATATCGAGGTATTGTTAGTTTCCTATTAGGAATCATAAGTTCTGCGCTCTATGAATTCGGCCCATTGTTCAGCGTGCTAACCTCTTTCCACCTCTCCATTAAATCTCATCGACATTGATTTGCGTTAATGCGCATATCAAACAATTGGCATCTCAAACAAAATCAGGAATAATAAACCCAAACGAATGCTCCGGATCGATTCAATCAAACCGGTAAAAATGACGGATTTTGTCAAATCATCCGAGAACAAAAATTATTTTTGTGATCGTGATAAATGTGATCGCAAGTAAATGTTGGGGTTTAAAGTGTGAAATGGAAAACAAGCAAACAATTGTCATGCGTTCCCCTAAATGAGTGCTTGAAGTGTGTTTGGCGTGTGCCTTTCATCCGCTTAAATTCTTCCTCGGGGCTTGCAGTGAATTAACTGAATTGTTGCATAACTTATTTATTACGTTTTTCATTTATTGATTTGGCATTGATTCAATTTACTTAAGAAGATATAAAATATTCTTTCAAGGATTTTTAAATAAATATTCTAGATTTTAAGATTTTTCTAGGATAATCGACACCCTTATGCCGAATGTCAGCACATTTTTTGATAGTAATGATTAATTTTTTATTATTGAGTTAATAAAATTAAGCAAAGTCCAATAATATAAATTATGTTTAGGTATCTTTTGAGCAAATTTTTAAAAAATCTTTTAATTCTATGACTGCCTCCAACCGCCGCGTAGTTTGTCTATTTATGCAAATTTAGTCTCAGTGGTTTTTTTGAGAAACACACGCCCATCTCATGACTATATATACATGCAGGATCGTGTATATAAAGCATTACTACAACCAGTTCTATTGTAAAAGAACCTTTACATTACTGAGGGAATGTGGTTTAAGGTCAAAGCTCGCCAACACAGAAAAACTGGTATGAAAAAGGTTCAGTATATCGTGAAAGTTCTGCGGATTGAGGATTATAATATTTACGACTTGAAAAACTTAGAAACAGTTACATGCAAAACTTTACAATAGCGAGTAAATTCGGAATTTGAGGGTTGTCAAAATGAGATGAATTCCGAAGGAATAGAAATCGGCTAGAAGTTGTTTTTGGTCTGTGTCAGTGTGTGGTCTATGTAAAATTAAGAGATTTGCTTGATATCTTATTTCGTTGCTAACACTTAGTTAATTTAAATGAGATTTGAGCACCATTCTCTACAATTGAAATAACAGGATCAGAAATTATTTGTTCACCAAAAACAAGGAACGATGCAATAAAATTTGTCTCAAAAAATATCTAAAAATACTTTAGTTGTCCCTAAAACCAACATATTTTACAGATGCTCTTTACAACCAATCGCAGCCAATCCGTATCAATTCTTTAAAGGTAATCCGAAATTTTACAGAGTAAGAAAATAATCAAAAGGGTTAAACAAGAACTGCGTCGAAAACGGTTGACTGGTTGAGGTTAGATTTTTTAGGATGAATTGTAAAACTTAAACTAAAAAATGAAAAAGCTACAGCATCACCCAGAAGTTTTTCCTTTCAGCATCACCCCCCCTCAGTTTTTCCTCAGAAGAAGAAACCACGACCCCTTTTTTTGGGAGGATATGTCGTATCAGGTAAAGATAAAAATTCTTAGGACGCTTTCCAGTGGAAACTTATTTTTAAAATGAAAAAATTTTACGTATAGTTCTTTTTGAATAAAAATGCTTTAATTCATTATTAAAATTTGGTAATTTCTTTCGAAAATGATTTTTCTAATACTCCAAAAAGAATTGAATTATAATTCTCTCTTTGTAATAATAAAAATACGAAAATACAAAAAATACATTTCTTCTGGGAAATAATAAACGAAGGCTCATCATTGAAAAAGGAAATGCAGTATTTCCTAAGATTCTGCAAAATTCATGTCTCGGGTGGATTTCCTTGTAGTTAAATTTTTAAAAACGCCATAATTCAATTTAAGTATCGAGCATATCTGCATAATATCAAAAGTGAAAATAAATATTTGTTGGTACTTTCCGATTTCACCATCGTTTGCGAATTTCGCCTTCCGGAAACTCAGAAAACAAAATCATACCTTCACAAAGACTGTATTTTTAATGAAGGTAATTGAGTGAAATGGTGCAAGAACCATAACGACGATAATGACCACTTTTGAAACTGAGCACCTTAGACTAAGAGAACATGCATGGCAGAATCATATTGCGGTACTCGGGAGCTGATCCGGTTATACGGCGCAGTTTTGTAACGCCTTGAATTGATGTTCACGTTTTTAGCGCAATTTTAAAAAACTTTGCGATCTTGTAAAAACTGAACGGTATTGTAAAAAAAATTAAAACAAAAAACAATCCCGGGTATTCATCCAAATTTTATAAAGCGGACTTTTTCATTTTGATTGCGAAATGACCGAGAAAATTTCCTATCTATTTCTGAAAAAATAATTCACGTGGTAAGTTATGAGTGGTCCACACCCACTGCCCATTATGTACAAAATCAATCTGAGGTTATTTGCTATCGATTTCTGCAAAAACATTTTTTGTATTAACACAACTACCAGTGGAACCAGCCCCGCCCCGCCCCACCCCCTTTCATGTTACATTAATTAACAACTTCATGGACTTCATGGACTACTAGTCCCCCAAACAATAAATTTTCTCCGTTAAATTTCTAACAACTGTTAATTTTATTTCAAATTTCTCATTCAAATATTTTCCAATCCTCCAGAATTTCTCAAAAAATCCAGCCGTTGAAACGAGTGAAAAAATTGGTTTGTGTCCATGAAACATTATGGCAGCAAAAAATTTTGTTAACTTTACAGTTCGTTAATTTATGAACTATAATAAAATTGAAAATAGGAACGAATCAGGTCTGATCCATAGAATTTTGTTTTGTGAAAAAACACGTACCAGATATAAATTTCTCATATAAATTGATCTAAAAAAAGTTATCGGACAGAGAGTAAATGTCACTTGCGCTTAGTTCATATTCAGTCGTGAATTGAACTGAGATATGGAAATATTACTTGAGAGAAGGAAATATTGAAATAAATTAATGTCATGAAAAGGAGGATGACACAGAAATCCTCGATGGTAAAATATCCATAGAGTACACAACTACTTTCTTTAAGCTCCTTCATTTAAGCTCCGCCGAAAGCTCGTTATAAGTAGCTATAAATTGACAAGAAATGTGCTATAATTTTTTGTACTGTTTTAATTCTAAGTTATACAAAAAGATAGCCTTATCACACTTCACCAGAATATTTTCTGAATTTATAGTGGATGTGATGGCGTTAGAATTAAGCGATCTATTGATCGCAGCACGTCTAATAGATTGCAAATTCATTACACCTTATCATCCCGAATTTGCAAGTAATTCTGCTAATTAATCTTTGAGACACAAAACAGTCATTCGTTTGTATTTGTGATCGTAATAAAAATATTTCCGTGGCCCGAAGTAAATGAAAGATATTGTTTATATAACAAGAATTATAAGATTAATCTTTCATTTCAGAATTTTAACTCACGTTAATTTAAAGAAACTTAATTTAAAATAGCTTACGTGTCAAATGAAAAATTTTAGGTACAGGGAAGAATTTTGTGACATACGTTTAGATATTGAATATTGTTTGTTCGTGAATTATTTAGCCTAAGATAAAAACTGAAAATATCTTAAGTAAATATTATTTACTTGAAATTTATCTTGGAAGAAGTTTGTCGCCAGATATTTAGCTCATATCTTTGTAGAGCATCCACACTAACTTAAGGTGCTTCGGAGATATATAAAAGAGAAGCAACTAGATTAACGTCAGTTTATCTCCTGCGTTTTTTAGTTCAAGTAGAGGAAATCTTTATAGTTCATTAAAATGAAACGTTTATTAGTTTTCGTTTTCGCACTGATAGCAGTTGTTGCCAAGGGAAGTGCTCATCCGTCAAATCTTCAGTATATGGTAAAACTGGAAGTCTCTAAAGCAGGCCAATGTTCCGTATGCAGTGGATCGTTTATAGACCCAAATTGGATTCTGACGGCGGCACATTGCGTTCATGGGTAAATCGAGTCGAAAGCTCAGGAACAACTTTTACAGCAAATTCTGACCACTAATTTTTCACAGGATGGATTCTGTAATCGCATACATTGGTCCTCCGTTTGAAGGCAATTGCAGCACCGGCTACGAAATTAATAAAAACTCGATTGTGGTTCATGAGCTTTTCCGAGAAGCAGATCAATTTGCATATCGTTATGACATCGCATTGATAAAATTTACCCGGAGAACATCATACCGTCCAAATAAACCCATTCGATTTCTCGATGAAAAACCCCAAACAAAACATTACAGAAACAAATCGGTGGCTTTTGTTCAGTTTTCTTCATCATGCGGCCAATCACCGGCTTTACTGACTGTGCAGCCTGTTATCGGTAATCTTCACTGCCCGCCGAGAGTGATTTCGGGTGTGTCAGATGGACCAACAGAGGAGGAGGTGTTGTGTGTGCCTGCACTTGATTATGGGGGATCATGTGATGGCGATACCAGCACTCATTTAGTTATGGGAAATACTGACGTCGAGCTCATTGGAATCATGACAAGTCCAAGGGTAGAAGATTGTGAAAGGAGCGAAGCAGTAGCTTCTCACATTATATTTACCGATGTGCACCAATTCAAACCATGGATAATAAACAAATTGAAGAGAGTGGGCTTAAGTTCTAAACGATCTATGGTAAAGCTGAACATCTACAAAGAGGGGCAGTGTTCGGTATGTAGTGGCTCGTTTGTGAACCCAAATTGGATTTTGACTTCCGCTCACTGTGTTCACGAGTAAGTATTTCAAAGGATCAAAGTAAATACTTTTCAATATCTGACGGCATGGTTTCCGTAGTGCAAATTCAGTGGTCGTAGATGTTGGTAGGCACTTCAGTAGCTCCTGCTCTATGAGTTACGCCATTAACAAAAACGCAATCATCGTCCATCCATCTTTTAGAATGGAGTATGGTTTGTTTCAGTACCTTATGAAACAATCTCATGACATCGCTTTGATAAAATTTATGAATGAGACTTTTTGCGAACGATATTGGATTGCCCGCCTACCCGACGAGAATGCTCAAAGGTATTCTTTTTACCATGCACAGTCAGAATTTATTCGCTTTGGGCAATCGTGCAACGCATCCCCACCGAAACTCCTTACTACTACTACGACTTTAACAGTCGTCGATGACGATTATTGCAATCGTAAAGCTATATTTACGCATGGAGGAGGAGAAGCAATAGGAGAGCGTATGGACGAAGACCAAATATGTATTTTCACCGGATTCACCAGCGAGACTTGCTACGGTGATACTAGTGGCCACTTATTCAAAAAAGAAACTGAAGAGCTCATTGGTATTATGTCCCGCCAACCATACCAGCCGTGCTTATCCGTCGATCAAGTTACTTTCACGCAGGTTAGTTATTATGTGAGTTGGATCAAGTCTCATTTTACATAAATCGCACAGAATTGAGTAAACAATTTTCTTAACTATTTTATTAAAAAGAGAAATGTGTAAATAAATTGTGCTGCACTTCCGTTTTCCTTTTGTTGGAGTTTTTCTGGCCGCTTATGTTGGTGGGTGTGGGTATAAGGAATGAAGAGTTATGAACGAGGAAAAAATTTTGGATCTTTGTGTTTTAAAAACATTAAAAACAGGGGCCCCAGAGTCCAATTTATAGTCCGGAAATTGTGCAATAAAACAAATTTTAAAAATAAAAATAAATAAAATTTTAAATAAATAGTGGCTAAAAGGCAACCCGTTCCATCATAGGCGACAATATGTGTTCCTAAAAAGGATTTCATTCGTTATAAGATTGCACATTATGTGCATAGAGGCTGTAAACAAGAGTGTTGGTGAGGTGAGTTTAGATTCTAAACTAAAAAAGCGCAATCTAGTTAAAAACAGGAAGGGATGGTAACTATGGTATGATATGGTATGGTATGGTAACTATGGTGGTAAATGCTTTTGTCTGATCTTACATTTCTTAATTAATATTTAGCTTAAGCACAAAAATACTACAATACTTTTAAAGCGTGTTTTATTTTTAATATTATTCCGTGGAAAAACAGCATTTGATTTGTATCCATATTAAATGGAAGCCCAAGGAAAGGTTGTCATGGAGTAATTTATTTGTAATTTTCGAGAAAAAGTATTTGATGGACTATTCTGTCATTTCTAGAATTTATTAATTTTAAGCTTTTAAGCTCTTTTGAAGCCTTTCAAAATTTAGAAAAATGGTGACTGTTAATTGATTGATATAAACAATATCTGTCAATGTCGAAACCCTCGATTCATTCACGGTAAGAATTTCATGATAAATTATTCGATGGAATTTTCACCACAAGGCTTTAAATACGTATGTCTAAACTTTTTAACGCTCGTTTTTTTCAATACTGTCGCCTCAGCTCTTTCATAGTAATTAAATGCTAAGTGGCGAACTTTTAAATAATTCACGTTCGGGGAAAACTCTGGGTTTCTGACCTACGTTGATTTTACGCACCGTCTGTTTGATTTCAATAATCTTATACACTTTATATATTATTCAAGAACCCAACACGTTTCGGGGATGACCTGAGGAGATATTATAACCTTTCCTTCACGTTTACAAAACTATATCAAATATAAAAAATGTATTTTTTGCATCGACTAGTCCACTTATCAGTCTTACCTTTGGTCATTCCTCTCGAACCCCTCTTGTAACAACATGAATTCTGAAAGATTTTCTTCATCTGCGTTAGCAGATTTTGAAACAAGTTACCTAATTGTGAAAGAATCATTCATGAGACACCGTTTTAAATGGCTGGTCAGAGATCATTTTTTAAATCGTTACATTATGTCGTTATTCTTTCTCACTTATTAATCTACCAGTTGTTGCAACCCCTCTATGTATTTGCCTTGTTCTTAATTTTCCTACCTTTCTTATTTGTGACCAATTGTTTCTCTCTTATTTCTTATCTATGGCTCTGTGCCGATAGTTTTATTATTACTAAGATCATTATCCAAAACAGTTTTTCTCTTAGTGTGCTTACCGATTATTGAAAATTAGTAAACAAAATAAATTATTATAGTTGAAGACTCTTGAGGTATTCTCTATTAAGATTTTCTATTAAGAATTATTTTAAAAGAAACAAAACAAAACATCTAACTGTTTTGTTTTCGTAAAGGACATCCTCAAAAGAAACGAGTAAATACAAACGATTTCGACGCAGGTGCTTTCAGTTATTACAGAAGCCCGAATATGGTTTAAATATTGTGTTTTATGATGCGCGGAAATGCATTTAGTGCTTTACCAACAATTCTCCGGAGAGAGATTTGTTGTCCTAATATTTCTAAAATGCGTTTTCGGTTACAAATAAACTGCTCAATTGTGCTATCTATTTATTTCTCTATCTCCCTATTTCTCTCTCTCCTTGTCTTTCACATGCACATACACTTCCTCACTTTCACTGTGGTTCAAATTTGTGGTAACCATAAGATATTTTGATTATTAAAGCAGACATTATCGGTTATTGGGTTACTGAATTAGTTGAGATGCGGTTGAACGAAATACAAAATTTCATAAGGAGATACGACCAGCAGATCATGATCGGGCAGTAATACTTATTTTTCCATTTATCGATAAATGTCCTTTTTGCAAACAGATTTTTTTGCAAACATATTTTGTTAATTTTCTGAAAAAAAAGAAGAATAAGAAGGAAACTCGAACATATTTTGTGTCTTTAAATGCGGTTGAAAGGTTAAAAGGATCGATAGGACTTTAAAAAAATTAAAGAAGGAACGAAGTTATAAATTTTAAAAATAATTAGATTTTTTTCAGGATTAGGTCAAAATTGCAAAGGCATTTTTTTCTTGTAGACTCTTTAGGAGCTAAACTTACTTCTAGACTCTTGGAGAAATTTCTTAAATTAATAAATAAATAAAACGGCAGGAAATGCACGAGTTTCGGTTGTTCCTCAAAGCCACCTAATAAACTAATCATCATTGTGGTAACTAAAAATGTGTTATAACAGAGTCACCATCACTAAAACGTCAATAATCATTTTTGACAGCTCATCATAATTATGTTTAGGTATCTTTTGAGCAAATTAAAAAAATCTATTAATTCTATGACTGCCTCCAACCGCCGCGTAATTTGTCTATTTATGCAAATTTAGTCTCAGTGGTCTAGAATTTAGTCTCAGTGGTTTTTGTATATCGTGTATATAAACATTACTATATCCAGTTCTATTGTAAAAAAACCTTTACACAACTGAGGGAATGTAGTTTAAGGTAGGGGTTTAGTTTAAAGTCCAGTAGTGGTCAAAGCCCACCAACACAGAAAAACTGGTATGAAAAAAGGTTCAGTATATCGTGAAAGTTCTGCGGATTGAGGATTATAATATTTACGACTTGAAAAACTTAAAAACAGTTACATGCAAAACTTTACAATAGCGAGTAAATTCGGAATTTGAGGGTTGTCAAAATGAGATGAATTCCGAAGGAATAGAAATCGGCTAGAAGTTGTTTTTGGTCTGTGTCAGTGTGTGGTCTGTGTAAAATTAAGAGATTGGCTTGATATCTTATTTCGTTGCTAACACTTAGTTAAATTAAATGAGATTTGAGCATCATTCTCTACAATTGAAATAACAGGATCAGAAATTATTTGCTCATCAAAAACAAGGAACGATGCAATTAAATTTGTCTCAAAAAATATCTAAAAATACTTTAGTTGTCCCTAAAACCAACATATTTTACAGATGCTCTTTACAACCAATCGCAGCCAATCCGTATCAATTCTTTAAAGGTAATCCGAATTTTCACAGAGTAAGAAAATAATCAAAAAGGGTTGAACAAGAACTGCGTCGAAAACGGTTGACTGGTTGAGGTTAGGTTTTTTAGGATGAATTGTAAAGCTTAAACTAAAAAATGAAAAAGCTACAGCATCACCCAGAAGTTTTTCCTTTCAGCATCACCCCACCTCAGTTTTTCCTCAGAAGAAGAAACCACGACCCCTTTTTTGGGAGGATATGTCGTATCAGGTAAAGATAAACATTCTTAGGACGCTTTCTAGTGGAAACTTATTTTTAAAATGAAAAAATTTTACGTATAGTTCTTTTTGAATAAAAATGCTTTATTTCATTATTAAAATTTGGTAATTTCTTTCGAAAATGATTTTTCTAATACTCCAAAAAGAATTGAATTATAATTCTCTCTTTGTAATAATAAAAATACGAAAATATAAAAAATACATTTCTTCTGGGAAATAATAAACGAAGGCTCATCATTGAAAAAGGAAATGCAGTATTTCCTAAGATTCTGCAAAATTCATGTCTCGGGTGGATTTCCTTGTAGTTAAATTTTTAAAAACGCCATAATTCAATTTAAGTATCGAGCATATCTGCATAATATCAAAAGTGAAAATAAATATTTGTTGGTACTTTCCGATTTCACCATCGTTTGCGAATTTCGCCTTCCGGAAACTCAGAAAACAAAATCATACCTTCACAAAGACTGTATTTTTAATGAAGGTAATTGAGTGAAATGCCTGTTGCAAGTACCATAACGAGGATAATGACCACTTTTGAAACTGAGCACCTTAGATTAAGAGAACATGCATGGCAGAATCATATTGCGGTGCTCGGGAGCTGATCCGGTTATACGGCGCAGTTTTGTAACGCCTTGAATTGATGTTCACGTTTTTAGCGCAATTTTAAAAAACTTTGCGATCTTGTAAAAACTGAACGGTATTGTAAAAAAAATTAAAACAAAAAACAATCCCGGGTATTCATCCAAATTTTATAAAGCGGACTTTTTCATTTTGATTGCGAAATGACCGAGAAAATTTCCTATCTATTTCTGAAAAAATAATTCACGTGGTAAATTATGAGTGGTCCACACCCACTGCCCATTATGTACAAAATCAATCTGAGGTTATTTGCTATCGATTTCTGCAAAAACATTTTTTGTATTAACACAACTACCAGTGGAACCAGCCCCGCCCCGCCCCACCCCCTTTCATGTTACATTAATTAACAACTTCATGGACTTCATGGACTACTAGTCCCCCAAACAATAAATTTTCTCCGTTAAATTTCTAACAACTGTTAATTTTATTTTAAATTTCTCATTCAAATATTTTCCAATCCTCCAGAATTTCTCAAAAAATCCAGCCGTTGAAACGAGTGAAAAAATTGGTTTGTGTCCATGAAACATTATGGCAGCAAAAAATTTTGTTAACTTTACAGTTCGTTAATTTATGAACTATAATAAAATTGAAAATAGGAACGAATCAGGTCTGATCTATAGAATTTTGTTTTGTGAAAAAACACGTACCAGATATAAATTTCTCATATAAATTGATCTAAAAAAAGTTATCGGACAGAGAGTAAATGTCACTTGCGCTTAGTTCATATTCAGTCGTGAATTGAACTGAGATATGGAAATATTACTTGAGAGAAGGAAATATTGAAATAAATTAATGTCATGAAAAGGAGGATGACACAGAAATCCTCGATGGTAAAATATCCATAGAGTACACAACTACTTTCTTTAAGCTCCTTCATTTAAGCTCCGCCGAAAGCTCGTTATAAGTAGCTATAAATTGACAAGAAATGTGCTATAATTTTTTGTAATGTTGTTTTAATTCTGAGTTATGCAAAAAGATAGTCTTACCACACTTCACCAGAATATTTTCTGAATTTATAGTGGATGTAATGGGGTGAGAATTAAGCGATCTATTGATCGCAGCACGTCTAATAGATTGCAAATTCATTACACCTTATCATCCCGAATTTGCAAGAAATTCTGCTAATTAATCTTTGAGACACAAAACAGTCATTCGTTTGTATTTGTGATCGTAATAAAAAGATTTCCGTGGCCCGAACTAAATGAAAGATTTTTTATATAACAAGAATTATAAGATTAATCTTTCATTTCAGAATTTTAGTTCACGTTAATTTAAAGAAACTTAATTTAAAATAAATTACGTGTCGAATGAAAAATTTTAGGCACAGGGAAGAATTTTGAGGCATACGTTTAGATACTGAATATTGTTTATTCGTGAATTATTTAGCCTAAGATAAAAACTGAAAATATCTTAAGTAAATATCATTTACTTGAAATTTATCTTGGAAGAAGTTTGGCGCCAGATATTTAGCTCATATCTTTGTAGAGCATCCACACTAACTTATGGTGCTTCGGAGATATATAAAAGAGAAGCAACTAGATTAACGTCAGTTTATCTCCTGCGTTTTTTTAATTCATGTAGAGGAAATCTTTTTTTTTTCATTAAAATGAAACGTTTATTAGTTTTCGTTTTCGCACTGATAGCAGTTGTTGCCAAGGGAAGTGCTCATCCGTCAAATCTTCAGTATATGGTAAAACTGGAAGTCTCTAAAGCAGGCCAATGTTCCGTATGCAGTGGATCGTTTATAGACCCAAATTGGATTCTGACGGCGGCACATTGCGTTCATGGGTAAATCGAGTCGAAAGCTCAGGAACAACTTTTACAGCAAATTCTGACCACTAATTTTTCACAGGATGGATTCTGTAATCGCATACATTGGTCCTCCGTTTGAAGGCAATTGCAGCACCGGCTACGAAATTAATAAAAACTCGATTGTGGTCCATGAGTTTTTCCGAGAAGCAGATCAATTTGCATATCGTTATGACATCGCATTGATAAAATTTACCCGGAGAACATCATACCGTCCAAATAAACCCATTCGATTTCTCGATGAAAAACCCCAAACAAAACATTACAGAAACAAATCGGTGGCTTTTGTTCAGTTTTCTTCATCATGCGGCCAATCACCGGCTTTACTGACTGTGCAGCCTGTTATCGGTGATCTTCACTGCCCGCCGAGAGTGATTTCGGGTGTGTCAGATGGACCAACAGAGGAGGAGGTGTTGTGTGTGCCTGCACTTGATTATGGGGGATCATGTGATGGCGATACCAGCACTCATTTAGTTATGGGAAATACTGACGTCGAGCTCATTGGAATCATGACAAGTCCAAGGGAAGAAGATTGTGAAAGGAACGAAGCAGTAGCTTCTCACATTATATTTACCGATGTGCACCAATTCAAACCATGGATAATAAACAAATTGAAGAGAGTGGGCTTAAGTTCTAAACGATCTATGGTAAAGCTGAACATCTACAAAGAGGGGCAGTGTTCGGTATGTAGTGGCTCGTTTGTGAACCCAAATTGGATTTTGACTTCCGCTCACTGTGTTCACGAGTAAGTATTTCAAAGGATCAAAGTAAATACTTTTCAATATCTGACGGCATGGTTTCCGTAGTGCAAATTCAGTGGTCGTAGATGTTGGTAGGCACTTCAGTAGCTCCTGCTCTATGAGTTACGCCATTAACAAAAACGCAATCATCGTCCATCCATCTTTTAGAATGGAGTATGGTTTGTTTCAGTACTTTATGAAACAATCTCATGACATCGCTTTGATAAAATTTATGAATGAGACTTCGTGCGAACGATATTGGATTGCCCGCCTACCCGACGAGAATGCTCAAAGGTATTCTTTTTACCATGCACAGTCAGAATTTATTCGATTTGGGCAATCGTGCAACGCATCCCCACCGAAACTCTTTATTGCTAATACGACTTTAACAGTCGTCGATGATGATTATTGCAAGCGTGAAGCTGTATTTAAGGATGGAAGAGGAGAAGCAATAAGAGAGCGTATGGACGAAGACCAAATATGTATTTTCACCGGATTCACCAGCGAGACTTGCTACGGTGATACTAGTGGCCACTTATTCAAAAAAGAAACTGAAGAGCTCATTGGTATTATGTCCCGCCAACCATACCAGCCGTGCTTATCTGTCGATCAAGTTACTTTCACGCAGGTTAGTTATTATGTGAGTTGGATCAAGTCTCATTTTACAGAAATCGCACAGAATTGAGTAAACAATTTTCTTAAATTGTGCTGCACTTCCGTTTTCCTTTTGTTGGAGTTTTTCTGGCCGCTTATGTTGGTGGGTGTGGGTATAAGGAATGAAGAGTTATGAACGAGGAAAAAATTTTGGATCTTTGTGTTTTAAAAACATTAAAAACAGGGGCCCCAGAGTCCAATTTATAGTCCGGAAATTGTGCAATAAAACAAATTTTAAAAATAAAAATAAATAAAATTTTAAATAAATAGTGGCTAAAAGGCAACCCGTTCCATCATAGGCGACAATATGTGTTCCTAAAAAGGATTTCATTCGTTATAAGATTGCACATTATGTGCATAGAGGCTGTAAACAAGAGTGTTGGTGAGGTGAGTTTAGATTCTAAACTAAAAAAGCGCAATCTAGTTAAAAACAGGAAGGGATGGTAACTATGGTATGATATGGTATGGTATGGTAACTATGGTGGTAAATGCTTTTGTCTGATCTTACATTTCTTAATTAATATTTAGCTTAAGCACAAAAATACTACAATACTTTTAAAGCGTGTTTTATTTTTAATATTATTCCGTGGAAAAACAGCATTTGATTTGTATCCATATTAAATGGAAGCCCAAGGAAAGGTTGTCATGGAGTAATTTATTTGTAATTTTCGAGAAAAAGTATTTGATGGACTATTCTGTCATTTCTAGAATTTATTAATTTTAAGCTTTTAAGCTCTTTTGAAGCCTTTCAAAATTTAGAAAAATGGTGACTGTTAATTGATTGATATAAACAATATCTGTCAATGTCGAAACCCTCGATTCATTCACGGTAAGAATTTCATGATAAATTATTCGATGGAATTTTCACCACAAGGCTTTAAATACGTATGTCTAAACTTTTTAACACTCGTTTTTTTCAACACTGTCGCCTCAGCTCTTTCATAGTAATTAAATGCTAAGTGGCGAACTTTTAACTAATTCACGTTCGGGGAAAACTCTGGGTTTCTAACCTACGTTGATTTTACGCACCGTCTGTTTGATTTCAATAATCTTATACACTTTATATATTATTCAAGAACCCAACACGTTTCGGGCATGACCTGAGGAGATATTACAACCTTTCCTTCACGTTTACAAAACTATATCAAATATAAAAAATGTATTTTTTGCATCGACTAGTTCACTCATCAGTCTTACCTTTGGTCATTCCTCTTGGACCCCTCTTGTAACAACATGAATTCTGAAAGATTTTCTTCATCTGCGTTAGCAGATTATGAAACAAGTTACCTAATTGTGAAGGAATCATTCATGAGAGTCACCGTTTCAGATGGCTGGTCAGAGATCATTTTTTAAATCGTTAGATTATGTCGTTATTCTTTCTCACTTATTAATCTACCAGTTGTCGCAACCCCTCTATGTATTTGCCTCGTTCTTAATTTTCTTACTTTTCTTATTTGTGACCAATTGTTTCTCTCTTATTTCTTATCTATGGGTCTGCCCGATAGTTTTATTATTACTAAGATCCAAAACAGTTATTCTCTTAGTGTGCTTACCGATTATTGAAAATTAGTAAACAAAATAAATTATTATAGTTGAAGACTCTTGAGGTATTCTCTATTAAGATTTTCTATTAAGAATTATTTTAAAAGAAACAAAACAAAACATCTAACTGTTTTGTTTTCGTAAAGGACATCCTCAAAAGAAACGAGTAAATACAAACGATTTCGACGCAGGTGCTTTCAGTTATTACAGAAGCCCGAATATGGTTTAAATATTGTGTTCTATGATGCGCGGAAATGCATTTAGTGCTTTACCAACAATTCTCCGGAGAGAGATTTGTTGTCCTAATATTTCTAAAATGCGTTTTCGGTTACAAATAAACTGCTCAATTGTGCTATCTATTTATTTCTCTATCTCCCTATTTCTCTCTCTCCTTGTCTTTCACATGCACATACACTTCCTCACTTTCACTGTGGTTCAAATTTGTGGTAACCATAAGATATTTTGATTATTAAAGCAGACATTATCGGTTATTGGGTTACTGAATTAGTTGAGATGCGGTTGAACGAAATACAAAATTTCATAAGGAGATACGACCAGCAGATCATGATCGGGCAGTAATACTTATTTTTCCATTTATCGATAAATGTCCTTTTTGCAAACAGATTTTGTTAATTTTCTGACAAAGAAGAAGAATAAGAAGGAAACTCTTATTTTGTGTCTTATTTTGTGTCTGTCGAACATATTTTGTGTCTTTAAATGCGGTTGAAAGGTTAAAAGGATCGATAGGACTTTAAAAAAATTAAAGAAGGAACGAGGTTATAAATTTTAAAAATAATTAGATTTTTTCAAGATTAGGTGAAAATTGCAAAGGCATTGTTTTCTTGTAGACTCTTTAGGAGCTAAACTTACTTCTAGACTCTTGGAGAAATTTCTTAAATTAATAAATAAATAAAACGGCAGGAAATACATGAGTTTCGGTTCTTTCTCAAACCAACCTAATAATCTAATCATCATTGTGGTAACTAAAAATGTGTTATAACAGAGTCACCATCACTAAAACGTCAATAATCATTTTTGACAGCTCATCATAATTATGTTTAGGTATCTTTTGAGCAAATTAAAAAAATCTATTAATTCTATGAAACAAATTCAAAAAAACACGTGCCAGTTATAAATTTCTCATATAAATTAATCTAAAAAAAGTTATCGGACAGAGATTAAATGTCACTTGCGCTTAGTTCATATTCAGTCGTGAATTGAACTGAGATATGGAAATATTACTTGAGAGAAGGAAATATTGAAATAAATTAATGTCATGAAAAGGAGGATGACACAGAAATCCTCGATGGTAAAATATCCATAGAGAACACAACTACTATCTTCATGCTCCTTCATTTAAGCTCCGCCGAAAGCTCGTTATAAGTAGCTATAAATTGACAAGAAATGTGCTATAATTTTTTGTACTGTTTTAATTCTAAGTTATACAAAAAGATAGCCTTAGCACACTTCACCAGAATATTTTCTGAATTTATAGTGGATGTGATGGCGTTGGAATTAAGCGATCTCTTGATCGCAGCTCGTCTAGTAGATTGAAAATTCATTACACCTTATCATCCCGAATTTGCAAGTTATTCTGCTAATTAATCTTTGAGACACAAAACAGTCATTCGTTTGTATTTGTGATCGTAATAAAAATATTTCCGTGGCCCGAAGTAAATGAAAGATATTTTTATATAACAAGAATTATAAGATTAATCTTTCATTTCAGAATTTTAGTTCACGTTAATTTAAAGAAACTTAATTTAAAATAGCTTACGTGTCAAATGAAAAATTTTAGGTACAGGGAAGAATTTTGTGACATACGTTTAGATACTGAATATTGTTTATTCGTGAATTATTTAGCCTAAGATAAAAACTGAAAATATCTTAAGTAAATATTATTTACTTGAAAATTACTTTGGAAGATGTTTGGCGCCAGATCTCTAACTCATATCTTTGTAGAGCATCCACATTAATTTATGGTGCTTCGGAGATATATAAAAGAGAAGCAACTAGATTAACGTCAGTTTATCTCCTGCGTTTTTTTAATTCAAGTAGAGGAAATCTTTTTTTTCCATTAAAATGAAACGTTTATTAGTTTTCGTTTTCGCACTGATAGCAGTTGTTGCCAAGGGAAGTGCTCATCCGTCAAATCTTCAGTATATGGTAAAACTGGAAGTCTCTAAAGCAGGCCAATGTTCCGTATGCAGTGGATCGTTTATAGACCCAAATTGGATTCTGACGGCGGCACATTGCGTTCATGGGTAAATCGAGTCGAAAGCTCAGGAACAACTTTTACAGCAAATTCTGACCACTAATTTTTCACAGGATGGATTCTGTAATCGCATACATTGGTCCTCCGTTTGAAGGCAATTGCAGCACCGGCTACGAAATTAATAAAAACTCGATTGTGGTCCATGAGTTTTTCCGAGAAGCAGATCAATTTGCATATCGTTATGACATCGCATTGATAAAATTTACCCGGAGAACATCATACCGTCCAAATAAACCCATTCGATTTCTCGATGAAAAACCCCTAACAAAACATTACAGAAACAAATCGGTGGCTTTTGTTCAGTTTTCTTCATCATGCGGCCAATCACCGGCTTTACTGACTGTGCAGCCTGTTATCGGTGATCTTCACTGCCCGCCGAGAGTGATTTCGGGTGTGTCAGATGGACCAACAGAGGAGGAGGTGTTGTGTGTGCCTGCACTTGATTATGGGGGATCATGTGATGGCGATACCAGCACTCATTTAGTTATGGGAAATACTGACGTCGAGCTCATTGGAATCATGACAAGTCCAAGGGTAGAAGATTGTGAAAGGAACGAAGCAATAGCTTCTGACATTATCTTTACCGATGTGCACCAATTCAAACCATGGATCATAAACAAATTGAAGAGAGTGGGGTTAAGTTCTAAACGATCTATGGTAAAGTTAAACATCTACAAAGAGGGGCAGTGTTCGGTATGTAGTGGCTCGTTTGTGAACCCAAATTGGATTTTGACTTCCGCGCACTGTGTTCACGAGTAAGTATTTCAAAGGATCAAAGTAAATACTTTTCAATATCTGACGGCATGGTTTCCGTAGTGCAAATTCAGTGGTCGTAGATGTTGGTAGGCACTTCAGTAGCTCCTGCTCTATGAGTTACGCCATTAACAAAAACGCAATCATCGTCCATCCATCTTTTAGAATGGAGTATGGTTTGTTATCTTATGAAACCTACCTGATTCGGTACCTTATGAAACAATCTCATGACATCGCTTTGATAAAATTTATGAATGAGACTTCGTGCGAACGATATTGGATTGCCCGCCTACCCGACGAGAATGCTCAAAGGTATTCTTTTTACCATGCACAGTCAGAATTTATTCGCTTTGGGCAATCGTGCAACGCATCCCCAACGAAACTCCCTACAACTACTACGACTTTAACAGTCGTCGATGATGATTATTGCAATCGTAAAGCTATGTTTACGCATGGAGGAGGAGAAGCAATAGGAGAGCGTATGGACGAAGACCAAATATGTATTTTCACCGGATTCACCAGCGAGACTTGCTACGGTGATACTAGTGGCCACTTATTCAAAAAAGAAACTGAAGAGCTCATTGGTATTATGTCCCGCCAACCATACCAGCCGTGCTTATCTGTCGATCAAGTTACTTTCACGCAGGTTAGTTATTATGTGAGTTGGATCAAGTCTCATTTTACAGAAATCGCACAGAATTGAGTAAACAATTTTCTTAAATTGTGCTGCACTTCCGTTTTCCTTTTGTTGGAGTTTTTCTGGCCGCTTATGTTGGTGGGTGTGGGTATAAGGAATGAAGAGTTATGAACGAGGAAAAAATTTTGGATCTTTGTGTTTTAAAAACATTAAAAACAGGGGCCCCAGAGTCCAATTTATAGTCCGGAAATTGTGCAATAAAACAAATTTTAAAAATAAAAATAAATAAAATTTTAAATAAATAGTGGCTAAAAGGCAACCCGTTCCATCATAGGCGACAATATGTGTTCCTAAAAAGGATTTCATTCGTTATAAGATTGCACATTATGTGCATAGAGGCTGTAAACAAGAGTGTTGGTGAGGTGAGTTTAGATTCTAAACTAAAAAAGCGCAATCTAGTTAAAAACAGGAAGGGATGGTAACTATGGTATGATATGGTATGGTATGGTAACTATGGTGGTAAATGCTTTTGTCTGATCTTACATTTCTTAATTAATATTTAGCTTAAGCACAAAAATACTACAATACTTTTAAAGCGTGTTTTATTTTTAATATTATTCCGTGGAAAAACAGCATTTGATTTGTATCCATATTAAATGGAAGCCCAAGGAAAGGTTGTCATGGAGTAATTTATTTGTAATTTTCGAGAAAAAGTATTTGATGGACTATTCTGTCATTTCTAGAATTTATTAATTTTAAGCTTTTAAGCTCTTTTGAAGCCTTTCAAAATTTAGAAAAATGGTGACTGTTAATTGATTGATATAAACAATATCTGTCAATGTCGAAACAATCGATTCATTCACGGTAAGAATTTCATAATAAATTATTCGATGGAATTTTCACCACAAGGCTTTAAATACGTATGTCTAAACTTTTTAACACTCGTTTTTTTTCAACACTGTCGCCTCAGCTCTTTCATAGTAATTAAATGCTAAGTGGCGAACTGTTAAATAATTCACGTTCGGGGAAAACTCTGGGTTTCTGACCTACGTTGATTTTACGCACCGTCTGTTTGATTTCAATAATCTTATACACTTTATATATTATTCAAGAACCCAACACGTTTCGGGCATGACCTGAGGAGATATTACAACCTTTCCTTCACGTTTACAAAACTATATCAAATATAAAAAATGTATTTTTTGCATCGACTAGTTCACTCATCAGTCTTACCTTTGGTCATTCCTCTTGGACCCCTCTTGTAACAACATGAATTCTGAAAGATTTTCTTCATCTGCGTTAGCAGATTTTGAAACAAGTTACCTAATTGTGAAAGAATCATTCATGAGACACCGTTTTAAATGGCTGGTCAGAGATCATTTTTTAAATCGTTAGATTATGTCGTTATTCTTTCTCACTTGTTAATCTACCAGTTGCTGCAACCCCTCTATGTTTTGTCTTGTTCTTAATTTTCTTACTTTTCTTATTTGTGACCAGTTGTTTCTCTTTTATTTCTTGTCTATGCCTCTGTGCCGATAGTTTTATTATTACTAAGATCCAAATCCCAAAACAATTATTCTCTTAAGGCCTGATTAGTCGTACGTTTTCGCTGGTCTTTACTTTTTCGAAACATTTCGGGTAGCAGGGTGTTCAATTGCTTATATGCTGCCAATCTCGTCGAACCATGTTCGAAAGTGGGTATTTTGTGGGCATTTTTTTGATGAATTTCATATTTTAAAAATTTTTAGTTTCTTTAACTCACATATTATTAAATAATATAAGTAATTATAGAAAATAAAGTAAGAAAAATGTAAAAATTATTATTAATAATTATATACTGTTTCGTCGGATTTTAATGGGAAATTTCACACTTTTTCACAGCTCTGCTTATTGGTTTTATTAACAATTCCTACAATTATTTGCAAATTCAAAAAAAATTAGTAAAGTGCGTTAAACAGTTTGCAAATAATGAATTACCAAAGCGTTTTAGAGATCTTAAATATTATTAGACTCGACTTTGAATGGAAGAATTCGAGGCAAATTAGGCGTTGGCTTTCGTTTTATAAACAATGACCGAGTGATACATGTTTACTTTAGAAAAGTTTTCATGAGTATAAAAAATGTGGATGAAGGCTAATTTTTTATGATTTGTTATTCAATTTGGTCGGCTTCCTTTTAGAAAAACCACTACAAAGCCACTTTCTTCTTCACAGCTGGAAGCTTATAGTTGGCTTTGAATTTATTGTATAAAATTTCATTTTGCTGAACAAGCTCGGCATCAGTCTTTCGTTGTCCATTTTTTGTAAAAATACTTTGAAGTGAAAGCTTCATGTGCCCACTCTCTTTTAGTTGTCACTTTGTTCGAATTTGAGAGAAATTCTCAAAACTTAACAAAATATCAAAATGATTTTGATATTGCGGGGGGAAATCCTTGCAACCACACGAACTGCATGTAACTTATGGGTTTTGACAGTCGGGTTTCTTGTTCGAAAAAGAGCGAACGTACGACTAATCAGGCCTTTAGTGTGCTTACCGATTATTGAAAATTAGTAAATAAAATAAATTATTATAGTTGAATACTATTAAAGTATTCTCTATTAAGACTCTCTATTAAGAATTATTTTAAAAGAAACAAAACAAAACATGCAACTGTTTTGTTTTCGTAAAGGACATCCTCAAAAGAAACGAGTAAATACAAACGATTTCGACGCAGGTGCTTTCAGTTATTACAGAAACCCGAATATGGTTTAAATATTGTGTTTTATGATGCGCGGAAATGCATTTATTGCTTTACCAACATTTCTTCGGAGAGAGATTTGTTGTCCTAATATTTCTAAAATGCGTTTTCGGTTACAAATAAACTGCTCAATTGTGCTATCTATTTATTTCTCTATCTCCCTATTTCTCTCTCTCCTTGTCTTTCACATGCACATACACTTCCTCACTTTCACTGTGGTTCAAATTTGTGGTAGCCATAAGATATTTTGATTATTAAAGCAGACATTATCGGTTATTGGGTTACTGAATTAGTTCAGATGCGGTTGAACGAAATACAAAATTTCATAAGGAGATACGACCAGCAGAACATGATCGGGCAGTAATACTTATTTTTCCATTTATCGATAAATGTCCTTTTTGCAAACAGATTTTTTTGCAAACATAATTTGTTAATTTTCTGAAAAAGAAGAAGAACAAGAAGGAAACTCGAACATATTTTGTGTCTTTAAATGCGGTTGAAAAGGATCGATAGGACTTTAAAAAAATTAAAGAAGAAACGAGGTTATAAATTTTAAAAATTTTAAAAATAATTAGATTTTTTCAGGATTAGGTCAAAATTGCAAAGGCATTGTTTTCTTGTGGACTCTTTAGGAGCTAAACTTACTTCTAGACTCTTCGAGAAATTTCTTAAATTAATAAATAAATAAAACGGCAGGAAATGCATGAGTTTCGGTTCTTTCTCAAAGCAACCTAATAAACTAATCATCATTGTGGTAACTAAAAATGTGTTATAACAGAGTTACCATCACTAAAACGTCAATAATCATTTTTGACAGCTCGTCATAATCGATGATCCGTATCCGATCCGATCGATGACCCGTGGAAAATTTGCAGTTCCGTTTCTTGCTATTTTTTAATTTTAGAACATTCGAAACTCATTTGGGAAAGTGAGAATCAATTAACAATTAAATATTTCGAGAAGGTGTTGACCGACGTTTGTGATCTTTTACCATAAAATGAAATGGCTAAGTACACAATGATATCATTTGTTTATCATTCGTGTGGAATTGTCCCACCTTGTTTTTTGGGTGGTCGGAATGAGAAATAAGGAACAAGGAAATGAGATCAGAAATCGCCAGGATCACTAATTTCAATAAAATTGATGGAAGGAAAGCTAGAAGTTTCGATAAAAATAATATATAAATTAAAAATATCGAATAAATAATAAATTATTTGAAAAATATAACATAATCAAAATTATGATTTTAAGAATATTGCAAACGTCGTGTTTTAATTTCATCATTATTGAAAATAGAAATATAATAAAATCCTTTAATTTTTTTAATATTAAAATTAAGTTTTAGTTTCAATAGTGAAATAATAACTTCCTGTTATTTTCATGTCATAATTTTGTGGAAAATATACCATTAAAATTATGTACCTCTAGAATTTCTCAAGAAAAAAAACAAAATATTCAAAACAGAAATGTAAAAAATTGAAGGCTTTTTCAACTGGAGCGGATCGATGTTGAAATGAAAGAAAAAAGCTGTCTGCGAGCTATTAATTAAATTTTATTTCAACGGCCCGTGTAGGTCATTACGTAAGGAATTTAAGAGGGCTCAAATGTCCGCCGCGGTTTCTCACGGCTTGTCACACATGCGTGTGGTCCAATTTTCGATTACTCTGATGCCTGAGTCTGGCTGAATTTCAGTGATGGCCTAGGTTCTGTTTATTTTGGGGCATCGGTCGATTGTAGCTTACTTATATAGAACTGCGACTTCAGGAAACCAGAGAAGAAAAATTCTAGCAGGGTCAAATCGCATGATCTTAGTGGTAAATTCACGTCACCTCTGCGAGAGAAAGCCATATATTCAACCCGTTCATGCAGGATATCGGTCGTGAATTCCGCTGCGCTGCTTGCAACGCTGTTTTTAACCTTGATTTAGCATTACTAACTAAATAATGAACAAAAGATTAGATAATTTATCAATAATAAGATCAGAATCGTCAATTGTTTCAAATTTAATTTAATAAAATTGAGATAGAAAATGGCATAAAATAGTATTGAAATAAATAAACGTCTAGTGTTCCAATTGAAACAACATTAAACAAAAAAATGCTGAAACATATTTTAAATGCAAAAAGCAACAACATTAGAAAAGTCATGAGGATATACTTAATAACAACGAATGTAGGACTTTTTGAAGCAAGTTAAGATTTTCAAAAGATAGCTAGACTTAAAGTTAGAAATTCCGAACGTTTCAAGTTTATTGTAATACGAGTTATAAAAGTGATAACATTGTTATATTACCGTAGTATTCGAATTAGGAAAGTCTTACTTTCACTTTTACTTATTTTAATCGAAACGATTTTGAAACTGTGAATAACGACAAATATCGATGCATTAGAAATGTTTCAGTTTTAATAACATTTCCATTTCAGAAATTCCAGGAGCCCAAAGCATAAGAATGCCGACTACTTGAGAACTTTTAACCGCAACCTAAACCGTTATCCCAGGTGGTAATTTATCATTCTCCCACATAATCGCAATTGTGTTTATTTTAGGTCACATTTATATATCACAGAATATCCATAGTATAAATTATATACAAGACAATGGCGGATGTAATGATAAATATGTCTGAGGAATAAATGGCAAAACACAATTATCTCACACTCGCCCAATAAACGAGGCCATATAAGGGCATTCGAGCAAATAAATACTCGATGAAATATTGTGGAAAATCTAAGAGTTTGAGGAAGATTGTCAATCCATTCGTAGTCTGTGGAAAAATAGCTATTGAATGAAAATGAATACCGAAATATTGAATCGAATGCGAAATCATTCGGGCTTATTAAAGATAGCTTCGTATTACTTTTTCTGAAAGGATCGCCCGTTTGTTTTATTCATTCGCTTTGGTCTTACTGTATCATTCAGAGATTTCAACTGCATTGACATCCATCCATCCATTAATCCATCCATCATTCTTTCGATAGAATTTTTGAAACCCCTTTTTTCGTTTAACAGAAATATCCCGTTTGTTCCGTTCCTCGCACGTTGTCACCAAACACTTTATTTAATCCGCAGCGTAGTGATTTTTTGCGGGCTGAATCTTTTGCAGTTAATATTGCTCACTTTATCTTGTAAAACGGCATTATCTATAACAAAAAAACTCTCAACAATTACTGAAATTGCCTATTCCAAACAATCATAACTGTTCCCTTAGTGACAGATTAATGTCCTAAATATGAACTGCATGCAAAATCCTTTCTTTACACCTTTCATCGAATCTGCCACCGGCTGGTTTTTCTACCTTTGCATACTTTTTGTACGGGTTTTCTTCGCTTTACATACAATTGTTTTAACCGTTTGATTCTTTTACAATCTCCAACATTTTTGATTCTGATGATTTTGTGCAAAAGTCTCTTAAGCGGTTTAACGTTAAGTCGAGTGATGATGATTTTGTGCCAGGAAGTGTTTTTAAGGTGTCAAAATTTTACTTTCAATTGAAATGATCGTTATCTTTCGTGAAAAATTTGATCACATTGCATAGGTTAGGTTTTAGTAAATCTCACTGTGTTGGATCCCATTTATTTGTGTGTTGGGACGAAGATTTACTTGGACAAATGGCTAAATCAAATGACTACGTTGACAACGATGGATGTATATCTGAACGTTGGGGTTTTCCGTATGGATAACAGTACACGTCGTAACGCAGTCGCTAAAGTCCAAATCGAACGACGCATTTCTACTCAAAGAGTTCGAAATGTGTGAAATGTCCATTAATGTCATCAAAGGCCAAATTAATGCGCAACATATTTACGTTTGGAAGATTTCCAGTTTATCAAGAATACAGCCATTGGAGGGAAAGGTTGTTGTTATAGAACTTCTTCGATTGCGTCAGTTCATTTAATAGAAATTCCTTTGAGATTTTTTGACATAATTTTAAAACTTTGGTGAACAGAAAAATATGATTTGATAACTTGAAAGTCGAAATGTGACGAATTGTAGGTAGAAAGCCGGTAGATTGCTTTACAAGAGCTATAATGAATGCGTGTAAATTTACATCCTTACGAAAATAGGCTTTGTGTGTTCTCCATTTAATTTATACCTTTTCTATAAATTCCATTTATACAAATATCATTTAAAGTTAAGCAACAAAATGGCAATCCAACGCCATTTTTACGTAACTTCTGTGACATTCATGAATCGTTTTCCTTACCTCTTCTATTTTTTCCAAACTGGTGGTTCTCTTGCGAGATAGGTATGAATCCCCGGGGGTGGTTGCGTGAAATTCGGTGTCTTGACGCAATTAAAACCAAACCCAGCGAAGCAGATCAGAAACCAATCAGAAATAAGTTGTGGATGACGAATAAGTTAAGGAAGTATAAACTATGGCGGAGAAGAATGCAATTAAATATATTGTACAAAGTCTAGCAAGTCACCCTCTCCCTCGAATAAGGGTAGATTCTGGTAATCAGTAATCTTTCCTCCGCACACGCACATGCACACAGCATGCGTTAAACAGCTGTGGCGATAAGAGTATGGGTGAGAAAGATATTTAGAAATCGAAATTGCGAAGGATGATCGGGGAAGGGATGTATGACCGCATTCTGGCCCCTGTCATCCTTGTATCAGCGGTAATGCCGTTGCGAATATTGTATAGGGTTAGTCCAGAAGTTAGCTTGGATGTGTCAACGTTAGCCTATATTTGTATTTGTTGTCAACGCCTGCATGCTGTAGCCATTTTTACTGATTCGCTTTTTTTCGATTAGACAGACAGCCGAGAGGAATGGACGGAAAATTCCGCTGAATTGCTGTCAACCAAATAAATCTGTCAACCCTTTAAGTGCTTTAATTTATGTGGTCTTTGTTGGGCGTATAAATACCGAAGATGTCCGTGTGATATTTCATTACAATTAAAACTCGTTCTCCTGTAATGCGGTCTTCTTTATAGATGTGGTTCTGATAATTATGGGCTTATCAAATTTTTTGTAAACTAATGTAGAGACAACTTCTTAAAAGTTCTAATATAACTTATAAAAAATGGACGTGTTATATTTTCAAAATAAATGTTACCGATTTGTTAATAAAACTATTTAGATCTTTCCTTTTCCTAATCTTTATATATTTTTTTAATCTAAAATATCTCCCTTCTCCTCTCTTGGTTTTTACAACCCATACTCTTTTATCAGTTTTTGGAAAGGATTTAAACCATAAAAACTCGTAACAGTTTAAGGACATTTCATAGAATTGTTATGAATTTTGATTAATTTGTCCTCACGTCAATTGAGGACAATCCGTGTGAGGAAAATCCGTCCATCAGCGTCTACCATAAAAGAGGTTTTGATATCGGTGGAGGGGGGAGGGGGTAGAAAACAATACCATCACTAATTTTGCGGTCTTCACACCTGCTGACTCGTTTGGTCAGATTTTTTTAACGCTGCTTAAGAGTCGTACTTATGAAAATATTGGTCTGTGCTTCATTACAGGCAGTCGTGTTACTTACAAGAAGTTTTTATTGAATTGGCCGGTATTGTTTGTTTTTTATTTCTAAGGAGTGTGTTACCTTTTTATGGTTTTGTAAATTTGTCCTTTTTGTATTATTTTTACGTCCTTGTTAGTTTACGTACCTTTAATCGATTTATTACGGAATAATTTGCATATTGTGTTCGAGAATAAAAGTAACAGCAATATGGTTTAGGAACACGTCCCTTTAAAGGTGTTGATCGAGATGTAAAAGAATAATTATTAAAAAAAATAAAAGGGATAATTATTAAAAAAAATAAAGAGGATAATTATTAAAAAAATTGTGAAGGATCCTGTAATCGATTTTGTTTCACGGAAAAGGATCAGGTTTATAATTAAAATACTACAAAACTAAGAAAAGAGTTATAAGAAAACTAAAAGCCTTATTTATTATTAATATGAGGGTTAATTAAGCAATTAGGCCATTAGTTATTACTGTTTATACGCCAGAGATCCATTTACTTAACCTGAATTTAGCGGAGTTGCAAACCGTTTTAGGAGACAATTTTCTTTATTCATTTCTTTTGCATAAGTTCTTACTTCTTACGTAAATTTATCTGATGAAGATAATAATAATTGATGATGATGATAATTAAGACTTCTTGAAAATTTTACCAGAATTTTCACACTTGACGCCTTAGATATAAAACCCAAAGAGATTTAAAAATAATTATTACGGTATTTTATTGTTTCTGTTTAGTCATTATTCGAAAAGAATTACTACATTTTAAGCCACTGATTATCCTTTCTTAAATCTTCGAAATAACCTGCTGATTTTTGTGTTACGTTTTTTGATTTTCTGGCAGTCATTCCTTCATGTTAATTCTTCTTCATTAAACTCAAACCCTTTTGTCATTCGGTTTACTTTGACCGATCGTTTTTCTTTGTTTTGTATGCGATTTTCTTTTATTATTGATTTAAGACTTGGTTTAAAGAGTTTTTGAATGCATTCTAATTGTTAGTTTTGACTCAGCATAAAATTAGTTGATCTTCTTGGACCCTTTTGGTTTGTCCTAAAATTGCTATTCCTGTTTGTTTTTCAAAAAGAGAACCCGACTTTGATCTTAACGATGGCTAACAGTAAAATACCGTTAGTAAGATAATTTCTGAATTTTCATAATATTTCTTGCTTACCTATTAGACAAACGTTATCTGCATTATTAAATATTTTATTTTTAGAATTGCAGATAAATTAAAAGTATTATGCTTTATTTCAAAAATTAAAATTCTTAAATTGGAAAATTCTTTGTATTTATTTATGAATATACTTTTTAATTGTTTATTATACATTTTGTATTTTATATGTTTGGCATTTTTTATATATTTTGTATGTTATTTATCAAATTTGTTGTTAAATGTTTCTTTATATTTTGGTGAATAATTTCAAATAGGTCAATTATTGTGCCAGAAAAATATTCGTATAGAATTAGATTACGTTAATTGGATGTAATACAGTGAAGATAAAATATAACTTTAAAATTAATGAAAAGACATTTCTAAATAAAATTATTTCTCTTTCGTTTGATTTAATACAATTCCTGAAAGTGAGTGGAGGAAATATTGGAAACCATTATAAGAACCATGTCCAGATCATAATATTTTGTGGTCCATAAAATGATGGTAACATAATGGTATGAATTCGGACAAATAACGAGCGTAAGGGTTGCAATTTAAGTGAATACATATTTTTGGCCACAATAAATTTTTAGAAATATTTTTAAATGTATGACGACGCAAATGCCAGATGCCTTTCAAGCGTGTCAAGGGATTAAGAATTCTCTGATTGGTCGACGCGCATAGAAAAATAAAATCAAAGTTTTTGTCTGAGAAAAAATTCATTATTGTATTTTTGCTAAAAGGTATCACACAAAAATTGTAATAAAGAGGAAGGAGAGAGGAAAAACCAGATTGTGAGAAGAACAAAGGAATTGTCAGACAATGGAAAAGAAGCGCACTCATTGTGTTAATCCCAGTCAGTTTTGGTGCCACGGTCAACCCACAAAAACCTGGTTTAATAATTACAATCAACTTACAGACTGACAGACAGAATTTGCAACAAAAACAACTGCGATAACAATCGAATGTACGCAAAAGCGAGTTGGTCCGGTAATTGGCAAAAGTCGACGCTACGCCACGCCATGTTTGGACAATAATTCCTGTATTATATTCCTTTCTTCAATAGGAAAGAAGAATAGTCGGAATGAAAAAGGGCTCATAGTAAAAGAATTGTATTTTTCTATTTCTAATAATTATATTCTCAGATACTTTATTTACATTCATTATATCGTCGGAACCTGTGAATATTTTCACTTGTTTTTGACACCCTTTCTTAAAGGTCGCCTTTTTAAAACCTTTTTTACTTTCACTTCGCGTGGACATGAATAAACAAAGCACAATATTCTATACAAGCAAGCATACAATCGCTGGCAGGATAAACCACAATATTTGTGATGTAAATATATAATTAAATCCTGGTTATTTGGTCTCGATATTGTCTTAATAAATGTTCTCCTTTATCACAGTCACAAAAGAAAATCTGCCTTTTAGATGCCAATATTTTTTTAAGAAATTTATAAGGCACAAGAAGGTAGAGAATGAAGATTTTCATGTTAAATGACCGGCCATTGATATTCCAGATGTTTGATAAAAGCAGAATTACTTTAAATTATATCATAAAAAATTAGTTAGTTAACCGTCATACGCTTTCCCATCCTATTTCCTAATATCGGAAACCTTATTAGAATACAAAATTTTAATTAAGGATAATCAACTTAAGTAAAGCTTTGGTGTTTCGTTCGAAACATTCCAATACCTTTATCATTCTTCTTCATTTATTTAATGCAAACAAACTTTTTATAAACAAAAACTACTAAAAAGTTGTTGACAGTTTGTTCTACAACACACACCGTTATGTATCCTATTTTAGTACGATTTTAGTAGATTATATTTATAAAGAAGTTTTGGTGTTTCCTTAAAAATGCAATTTAAGGATAAAGGTTGTTAGTTTTAGCTCAGCATAAAATCGGTAAGTGTCTTTATTTTAATGACCCCATCTCAAAAATATTGCTAACCAACTATCTGAAAGAATTTTATTTAGTTTTCCCAAAATGTCCTTTTCAAATTTGGGCGGTATTCTCAAAGAGTTGAATGACGTTTTTCGTGAGACATCGGATTCAATGTATTTTGTCTAACGTTAAAGGTTTTATGAGTGTGCAGTCTGCAGTTTAGCAGTTTGCAGTGAAAGCATGAATGTATTTGCGTAATGAAGAATGAATGAAAAAGAAATAGGACACGAAGAGATGGCTTTAGACAAGTTTCTTTTAATAGAATTAATGACACCATGGTGTTCATGATAATGATTTATTTTGGATAGTGAAAATTATTCTTAAGAGTTATGACATACTTCTAAATGATAATTATCAATTTTTCATAGATATAAATTAATTTTTTTGCCAAATATAGATAATTTGTAATTAATCAAAATTCATATCGATTCTATGAAATATCCTTAAATGGCTAGAACTTTTTTGCTTTAATTCTTTCCAAAGTTCGACAAAGGAGTATGATTTATGAAGAGCAAGAGAGGACGGAAAAGATATATTTTGGGTTAGAAAAATATAAAGATTAGGAAAAAGAGAATCTTGAAGTAAGTTTTTAAAGGTTTTGCGAACAAAATCAAATTGTTTTATTCGTAAATTTACCGGTTATTTTGGAATAGCGTTAAATCCATTTACTTTTAAGAAAACGCTTTAAACAAGACGGTGTTTTCATAGGACTTCTTAAGATTTTTATGAAATTGGGATGCAAATTTGAAATAAAAGACATGTTTACAGACATGTATATTCCTCATTTTCATTTGTTGCATTTGTTCCAAACTGTTTTAGTAAAATTTTTAAGTTCATTTGTAATTATTTCATACGGAAATCTGAGTTCATTTCAGAATTAAATACAGAAAAATCGATTTTCGGTGCAATCAACGACAAAATAAAAACTTTAATTTTCTAAATTTTTTATTTATCATCAATTCCATTGACAAATTGGCTTCATTTATGTTCATAGTAAAATATAATTTGTAATAATGTGTAAAAGTTATTAAAATAAAATTGTAAAATTAAATTCAAAATAATGAAATCATCAAAAAACAGAAATTACAAATGTACATCTTACGATCGCAAATATTTTAGTAAAACAATTTTATAAAAATATAAAATTCTGTTTGAAGATCCCGCATAGTTGAAGCATTATACATGGACGTTGTAGAGCAAAGAATCAGGTAATGACGACAAGAGACCTCTTTAAAATGGACACGTTTTCAAACAAGAACAATAAAATTTCCTGGTATTATTATGTTATAAACCTGTTGTCTTATATTGGATCATTTTATAGCACGGATTGTTTTAAATCTCTGCCCAGTAATGTTAAGTTACCTTTAGCATAGTACCGTTAATCCATAATCCGATTTAATACCAACGGATTAACTTTGAATGTCTTTGCATGTGTTTAAAAACCTTTAAAACCTCTCTCTGAGCACGAGTTGTAACATTTCTTCACAGGTATCAACAAATCACTTCCTACTACTTTCGAGGTTATTAAGAACTCAACTCACGTACAACGTTTTAAATTGATTTGAAGTGCTTTAAAGTCGTTTTAAATTGAAGCCTTGAGTTGTCGTACTTATAATTCCTTAAGACTACCGTATTACATTTAATGATCATTTGCATTCCCAGTGTCCGTTTTAGTGCCTGTCTGCCTGCCCTCCTGCAAACCAAAGAACGCGTCGTCAACGTCATTCACTATCCCATTTTTCGTTTTTTGAAACTATGGTTATTAATTAGAAGGATTATTTACAAAACTTTACTTTCGTCTTAGGCACGGGCCTGCAAATAATTGACAGTATGCATAACTGCTGTAACGGAATTGCTACAGAAATTCACTAAAAATCATGGAATCCCACCGAAAGGTTTGGAAACCAAACAATAAGTTAGAAATCTACTTAATGGTCTAGAAAAATGTCATTTCGATTTTTAAAAGGCTTACGATTTTCTAAATCCTTGCCTCGCCTTTTTCTTTTTGCCTTAAGAATTCTAAAAATTTTAAATAATATTCTCGATTCGCACAAAATCACCGAGTTAAAAATTAATGAATTGATTTGGAATAATGTTTGAATTTTTCTTTAAATTAAGGTTAAACATCTGTATATTTTTCAACAGAATTACTCTGAATTAACAAAATCCAGTGATCCTGGAAGAAGTACCAAAATCATTGTGATCATGGAGGATGTACCATAAGTGATATAAATAATTTTTGGAAAACATTTATGCTAAAGAGAGACAGTTTATTTTGAAAATGTGATGTCTATTTCTGGGGAATATCTTAGCGATATGAATACTAACTAATTTTAATTATTTTCAACCAGGCCAAATGAAGAAAATCAATTCAATATTTCAAATTTTTTATCAAGTTTTCGTAATTTCCCTAAAATTCTCTTATTTTTAAAAATGCCACATAAAATTCAAAAATAGTCCAAAAACCTATTACGATTTCAGCTCTAATAGAATCAATTAACTTTGAAAACTAAAGGCTACAAAATACAATAGTTTTGTAAAAATATTCTCATTTCTTTATGGCAGCCGTTTATCAACTGAAACAGCTTAATTTTCCATGTATTGCTCATCCCGCTAGTTCCTTCCATTGTTGTTGTTATTATTGTTGTTGTTCTTAGTGTTATTGTCATAACGGGCACGTTGTCATTATTTTAAGTAAACTGAAAGAATATTCAAGATAGAATCTCGTTGAGTTTTAGGCACAATGCAGCTGAAAAACCTCCGTATCTTGGACCTCATCTCTAGCTCTGTGTTAGCACAATTTACTTTTCCTCCTGGTTCGTAAAAACGTCGAATGAATAATGAAAGGATTCAAAGTAAAATAAACAAATTGTTTATCTTGAATGCGTGGAGTTGTTTGTAATAACAAAGTGAGCATACGACACGTTTCATCCATTCGTCCATTTCGAGATCATTCATTGAAGGGTCATTTCGGCGGACTATGCGCGTTACCAGGAGTGGTGGGGACTTCAGACACAACATGTTGCAACCTCATGTTCTGTGCAATTTGTTTTCATTTCCTGAATTGTGGTCGCATAACTACGAATCAGATAAAATAACAAAATGGCTCGTGGTTCCAAAGAAAATATTTTTCTTCTAGGAAAGTCATGAGAAAAATGAAAGAGTGAAATATATTCCATATATATATTTTTAGCGAAAAAAATGACATTTTTTGAGCTTCTCAAAGTGTGTATAAATTATAAAATTCACCATCTACAAAGCAATTATTATCACTATAATAATAGTATTGATTGTCGTATCTTTTTAACGAAATGTGGTTTCATTTACGTATATAACAAATATTTAGATGATATTCAAGCATGCCATGAAGAAAAATCGTTTCATTTCTTTATAATTAAATACCTCACAAATGTCTTTGATACTCGTTTAGGACACTATGGCGTCAAGGCAGATAAGCCTTTGGATTTAGGATTTAGGAAATTAATAAAAAGAATCGCATTAGGCTCCTACCGAAGTAAAGGTAAGCGTTATATTTAATTAAAGAAGTATAGTATAGAGAAGTAATTTCTAAGGATTATATGACGAATCATTTTCTGCAATTGAACACCGCTTAACACCCAGTTTCTAAACCCTTTAATACAATTCATCAAACACCGGTTTTGACATTTTCCAAAGTTCGATCTCGGTTGGAACGAAAATAGAGTTGAAACGCTTTAGGAGACTTATTTTAATCGTGGTTGGATTTACACCATATTTCAGCGGTTTATTCCACACTTTCTTTCATTCTCCCAATCTCTCGGTCTCTTGTTATCGATCTACCAATCTTTAACATTTTGTAATATTGGCCTCTTATAACCTTATATATTCCTCGCTTTCGATAATAATGAAATCAAGAAAATATTAGCCAAACACAACGTTTTAAAAGCTTCATAGCAAAAAAGCTTTTAGAATCTTAAAATGAGACACCCATATTAGCAGAGTTTCAAAAGATCAGAAATCACTTCTGCAATATCAGAACAAATAGCAAATATTTTAAAGAAGAAAATCTCCGAAAAACCTCCCTGAATTGTGAAAATAATTTCCCAATATTTCCTCCATTTTCCATCGAATTATTATTTACCGCAAAAATTTAAGAAATTTTAATTAAAACATATAAAATATTTTCACACTTCCAAAACGAGATTGATGAAAACAATCGATGAGAAAATGAAGAAGTCTTCATTTCTCTTCCAAAATTTTGGTTTCAAATTTCGCCCTAGAAGCCGATAATAGCTCCACAAAGACGACAAACATTTAAGTGCATGAAGGGATGAACATATTCCTTGGTTGACAGCAATCCAACACAATTGTCCACCCATCCCTCTCTGGGCCACCATTTGAAGAAACGAATTAGAACAAATGCGAACAACAACACACAGATTGGCTGAGGCGGAAGAAAATGCGCATAACACCAACATTCGCAATAATAATTAATTCAGCCTTTACAACATCCGCAATTGCTTTACCAACGATACAACGATGACAAAGGCCAGAATGCGGTCATCCATCTTCCCCTAATAACCGTCCGCAATTTCGAACTCCAAATATATTTCTCACCCATGTTAATGTTGCCGCAGCTCTCTAGCGCATGTTAAACATATGCGGTGGAACGATTAGTGTTACCCCGAATCCACCCTTATTAGAAGGAAAAGATGCCCTGCTAGGCTTTGTGCAATATATATATATATATATATATATATATATATATATATATATATATATATATATATATATATATATATATATATATATATATATATATATATATATATATATATATATATATATATATATATATATATATATATATATATATATATATATATATATATATATATATATATATATATATATATATATATATATATATATATATATATATATATATATATATATATATATATATATATATATATATATATATATATATATATATATATATATATATATATATATATATATATATATATATATATATATATATATATATATATATATATATATATATATATATATATATATATATATATATATATATATATATATATATATATATATATATATATATATATATATATATATATATATATATATATATATATATATATATATATATATATATATATATATATATATATATATATATATATATATATATATATATATATATATATATATATATATATATATATATATATATATATATATATATATATATATATATATATATATATATATATATATATATATATATATATATATATATATATATATATATATATATATATATATATATATATATATATATATATATATATATATATATATATATATATATATATATATATATATATATATATATATATATATATATATATATATATATATATATATATATATATATATATATATATATATATATATATATATATATATATATATATATATATATATATATATATATATATATATATATATATATATATATATATATATATATATATATATATATATATATATATATATATATATATATATATATATATATATATATATATATATATATATATATATATATATATATATATATATATATATATATATATATATATATATATATATATATATATATATATATATATATATATATATATATATATATATATATATATATATATATATATATATATATATATATATATATATATATATATATATATATATATATATATATATATATATATATATATATATATATATATATATATATATATATATATATATATATATATATATATATATATATATATATATATATATATATATATATATATATATATATATATATATATATATATATATATATATATATATATATATATATATATATATATATATATATATATATATATATATATATATATATATATATATATATATATATATATATATATATATAATATATATATATATATATATATATATATATATATATATATATATATATATATATATATATATATATATATATATATATATATATATATATATATATATATATATATATATATATATATATATATATATATATATATATATATATATATATATATATATATATATATATATATATATATATATATATATATATATATATATATATATATATATATATATATATATATATATATATATATATATATATATATATATATATATATATATATATATATATATATATATATATATATATATATATATATATATATATATATATATATATATATATATATATATATATATATATATATATATATATATATATATATATATATATATATATATATATATATATATATATATATATATATATATATATATATATATATATATATATATATATATATATATATATATATATATATATATATATATATATATATATATATATATATATATATATATATATATATATATATATATATATATATATATATATATATATATATATATATAACTATGTTTTTTCCACCACATATTCTCCAATACTTCTTCTTCATCCGTTATCATCCACAACCCAACCCTGATTGGTTTCTGCAATATTTGCCCGAGTTTGACTTTAATTGCGTTAAGAAACCGCAATCCGTTTTACGCAATCTCTATCGAGGCAGTCTTGTTTGTATTCGTGTGTGGTTCGCCATAGAAACTTCCTTTTTGGAAAGAATAAAAGAGAGAAGGGCGCGGCTTGCGAATTGAATTTCACTGAATTATGTAAATATTTCCTTCGGTTATTTGTTGGTTTTATCTTTAGGGAATATTTTTAAAAACAAACTTTACGGCGGTGATATAATTTGATTGGGAAGTTCTTTCAAGAATGTGAATTTATTCATCGTTTCGCCAACCGTCAATTTCAGTCACAAATAAATAAAATACATAGATTGATACACAATTTTTGGGCCATGTATGGTAAAATTTATGAAAAAATATATGTAATATAATTAAAATTATCGCAAAAACAATAAAAATAGCAATAACAACCCATTCTACAGATAATTAAATTTTGCCACCTTAAAAACACTTGACACAAAATCCTCATTACGCGACTTAATGTTAAACCGCTTAAAAGACTATTGTACAAATCATCAGAAGCACAAAAATGTCGGAGATTGTCTGTAAAAGAATCAAACGGTAAAAACAAATGCATGCGAAGCAAAAAAGGCCGTCCAAAAAATATACAAACGTAGACCAAACAGCCGGTGGCAAATTCGGCGAAAAGTGTAAATTAAGGATTTTGCATGCAGTTCATATTTTAGACATTAAACTGCTACTAAAGGAACAGTTACGGTTGTTTGGAATAGGCAATTGTCTTAATCGTTGTTATTGTTTTTATTGCAGATAATGCTGTTTTGCAGGATAAAGTGAACAATATTAAATACAAAAATATTCAGCCTGCAAAAAAATCAGAAATCAGAAATGAAGTCTTTGTCGATAACGTGCGAAAAACGGAACAAACAGAATAATTCCGTTAAACGGAAAAGGTTTGAAATCATTTTCTATTGGGAGAAAATGACGGATGGATGATTCGATGAGATTGGAATCACTGAATGGTACCATAAGACCAAAAATTATGAATAAAATGAACGGTAAGCCTTTCAAACAAAAGAATTAAGAAGGTAATCTGCCAGACAAATATAAACCAAAGATATTTCGATTCAATAATTTGGTATACACTTTCATTCAACGGCTATTTTCCACGGTCTGCGAGTGGATTGAAAATCCTTTTCAATCTCTTAGATTTTCAACATCGAGTATTTATTTGCCTGGCATTCGATCGAATGTCATTGGACGGCCTCGTTTATTGTGCGGGTATAAGATATTTGGCACGTTTGGCTTTCATTCCTCAGAAATATGTATCATTATATACGTTATAGCCTTCTAGACGATTTATATTATGGATTTTGTGAGGAATATAAATGCGCCCTATATAGAATTACAAAGATGTGCGATGATAAATTGTCACCTGTGATAACGGATTAGGTTGCAGTTAGAATTGACTGTTTGTTGAGAATATCTTGAGAAATAATGAATGACTATTGCTGTGAGGACTCTGTGAGAAATAAAATACAATGTATTTCTCAACGAGGAATGTTGATGAAATTGAAACACTTGACATTTCTCATTTTATTGCTATTAAATTGAAAACAGTTGTTGACAATTACATTTTCAATACCTTTCTAATTCAAATATTGAACAGCTTTTTAATTTTAATATTTTTCAAATTTAAGCATTTCATAATATTTCATATTATTGAAAATAAAACACATTGTGATCCAAATTTTGATACTACTGCAATTTAAGGATGTTATGGCATTTACAATTTTTACTGTAGTATAATTGGATCACTCGAAATTTTTGCTTTTATTGTTATTCAAATTAAAGAGTTTCAAGAAATTCTTTCTTCGAAAGTAATGAAAATTCATATTATTCATATTATTTTTACAATTGTTTTGAAATTTATATGTTCAATATTATTTCCCATTAAATGCTAGGCTTTTAATTATCGAAATTATTTGAGGATTTCATAAAGTTTTACATTTCAATATTATTAAAACTGTTTTTACTGACGTTAAAGTACTTTATGATATTTTTGCTTTCATTATTATTTTCAACGAAATACTTGAAGTATTTAATTTTAATATTATCAAAAGTTAATAAATATATGTCATATTTGTTTTTGTGAGACTGTTTTTGTCCCGCATCTTTTACCTTCTGAAAAATAAAATATAGCGATTAATAATATTTCTCCATAAATAACTAAGAGATAATTACTTCTCACCATAAGATATCACTGAATAGACAATATTTTTAATAATTATTATCCGGAACATCCTCTGTATTCCAAATTTCCCATTTTGTCCACCCAGAAATCAAGACGGAGAAATTTCACACCCCAGCAAGTGAAGTCATTGCATACTTCGTCTGCCATTTGCTGCGGTGCTCCGTCATTTTATGGTAAAAGATCAAAAATGAATTTCGGTTAGCGCCCTTTTCAAATATTAAATTATTATTGATTCCTCGTGTTTACAAATGAATTCCGAATATTCTAAAATTTTAACAGAATGAAACGGAACTGTGAATTTTCTACGGCTCATCGATTATGACGTGCTGTCAAATATTATTATTGACCTCTAAGTGATGGTAACTCTAGTAATGATTATATTTTTTAATTCCACAATTTTATAATTAATTTATTTCGTTTGGAGACATTTTTTTGTTCGCCCTCATGCATTTCCTGCCGTTTTATTTATTAAATATTTATTATTTGTCGATTCGAAGTCAATTCCGATTTTCTAACCTCGATTATGCTTAAATTTTTTAAGGACCTATAGATCCTTATAAGCGTTCAACTCCATTTAATGTCAGAAAAGTATCTTCGAATTCGTTTCCTCTTCCTTTTCTTCCTCAGAAAATGAACACAACATGATTTTTATTATTCGTACCGCAAAAATATATTTGCAAAAAGGACATTCATCGATAAATGGAAAAATAAATATTAGCTTCCTGATTAAAATGTCCTGTCGGTCATCTCTCTTTGTAAAATTTCGAATATCGTTCAACCGCATCTCAACTAATTGAGGAACCCAATAACCAATAATCTCTACATTAATAATCAGATAAGTTTTAAACAATGTTTTCAAAAAGGCAGTTCTTTTCCATCCAAACTAAACAAATGTACGATATTTCTTCGACGACCGAAAGATTCTGTGGTTGCATACATTTGAACCAAAGTGAAAGTGAGGAAGTGTGTGTATGTGTGTGTCTCTATCACAGAGAGAAAGAGAGAGAGTGAGAGCAAGACAGACAGAAAAAAGATAGCGTAATTAGGCTGAAGGATTGTTTATTTGCAACCGAAAATCCATCCTAAAAGTATTAGGATAACAATTAAAAAATAATTTCCTTTCTTCTCGGCCACTTCGTTGCCCATTCAAAGACGCATTCTATTCACGATTTCAAAGATATTATTTTCAATATTGAATTCTTCCCCTTTTCGCCATCGTCATGAATTTGAATATCAAAGAAATACTGGAAAAACAACAAATGCATTTCCGTCCATCATAAGACATAATATTTAGACAGTAATCTGGCTTCTGTGATGACCGGAAGTGCCTGTGTTGAAATCATTGGTACACACTCGTTTCTTTTGATGATGTCCTTTGAGAAACCAAAACTAAAGAGAGGAAGTCGTGCCAGCGATCATTGACTTGCCTTGTTTTCTCTAGGAAATGAACAACGAACGGACAGACTCCTTTAAAAACGTCTTAATGGAGAATCTTATCTTTTCATAAATCCTCACAAATAAGTTAATGGTTAAGGACTTTTTTGTTAATACTTTTTTGTTACTACTAATTCTGTTAACTGACATCTGGATATTTGTTCGCTACTACTATTAGTGTGTTGTTATTTTTATGAAAAATGTGGTAGAAATATATTTAGATTTTTTAAATATAACTGATTTTCAACAGTTCAATTACAATCAAGACAAAGCGTCGCAGTAACTGCGAAAGCGTGAATAATTTGATACAAAAACGTATGGACACGCCTGCTGCTCCAACCGCTGCAGAGGACACAGATTTCAATTCTGCAGCAATGAATTTGGTCAACAAAACAATATTTTGTGTTTTAGCTAAAATCCCAAAAAGTTAGTCGTTGCTAACTATTAAAAAATAAACAAACCCTATAAGATTCTCGCATGACAAAATTAAATAAATTTTTAAAATCGTTAAAATGCATGTGAATTTTGGTATTGACACTCTAAAAGATATCAGAATATCTGCGTCGGACTTATGAAGCAAATATATGAAGCAAAAGTGTTCCAGACAAACTTAGTGTTGAAAACTTCAAGCATAGATTTTTAGAGGATCATAGTGAAAATCCATCGAATACTTTTCAGGTGAATCATTACGGTAGATGAAATAATGTTTTGACATTACGAAAATAAGCAGAAGAGTATAAATTAGCATTAGAAGTACACTGATCCCCTCCACTGTTTTTGGCAAACAACTTTCAAAGAATTTTCTGAAAAAACTATCATCTTATTTAAGTCATTACTAAGATGTTCGTAAATTTTTAATGCGTTTTTATAATCCAAAATCAAAGTTTTTTAACCTCATTTAAAAGCTGGTTTAAACCCTTTACAAGGATTTAGTTTGTATGTCTTAAATGTTTAAAATTTATTTAATATTTAGTAATTCGTAGTCGATAATTCAGCGTTTTGCAGCCTTTAAATTGGCTTAAGCTTCTAAACTAGAGCACATTCTTCATTTCGAATAATACAATGTTTCACAATTTAGTCCTTTAATTTGCAAATTCCGAAAACGAATGGGATGTTCTTGCAAAACAAAAAAAATTCCACGAAAAGTGTTAAGATCGCATGCACTAAATCTCGTAATCCCGCTTAAGGCCACGGAAAAAGGAAAAGGATTCACGCGATATTTTTGCAACGCCCTTCCTACCCGTCTATTTTATCCTTTTTTCGAGGACAACGCAATGATTTAGCAATGGATTGAATCGAGATGGAACTATTACGAAAATTTGTCACGGACCGAAAACTAAAGGATAATGCATGCACCTGCACGTGGAAACACATAAAACTCGATTGCATACTGCTGAGATTATTAGAATACATTGATAAATTTTGCTAATTTTTGGAAAAGAAGGACTAAAGCAAATTCATCGATTTTAAAAGCGTTTATTAAGTAAAGGATTTATTTGATACGAAATGCCAGCCAGAACAATCTGAGCAGATATTTTTATCCTGCTGTGCGCATGCGCAGATCGACAAGAGAGTCACCAACAAAGCGTTGACGTTGTAAAACTGATTACACGTCATAGACAGTAATCCTGAGAATTAGCGAGAAAAATGACAAAATAATGAAAAGAACGGGATGCATTGCCAACAAAATAAAAACAGAAGTAAACGCAATAAATAACAAAACTTTTTGCTTCCTGTATTTGTTTCTAGAAAATTTATGATAATTAGTTGCCCTTTCTGTACGAACGCCCACTTGAAAAATTACAGACAGACTGAACGACTCTGCTAATGCAAATTGCGGAATAAAAATTGTTGATTTGGTTTACTATGTGATGGGAGAAGTGGAACTCGATTTATGGAACGTGATTAAAAACACCGTAGAATTAAAAAAAGATCATCAAAATAAATTTGTCAGTTGCAAAAATTTATTTTCAAAAATATGAAAACGTGGAAGCATTACACATAAAACCTCTAATAAATCGTCCAATTAAAAACTAACGTCAGTTTGTAATACTTTAAGAATAAAAGACGAAAACAAATAATTCATCGAACTGCCTCAAAAGGCTTACACCCTTATTCTAAGAGACGAATCGAGCCGAGACTGAAATTGAATCGAGCAAATTACTGAAAAACAGTTATTAATCAAAAAACTCGTCTTTTGGTAATCCAAGAGACGAGTTCGTTATTCAACACGCTTGTTACGTCTCTTTTCCTCGTCTTTTTGGTAATCTAAGAACCGAGACGAGACGAGAAAGTAGGTTTTCTCTGCCGAAAAAAGACGATTGCTTTGGAATTGTTGTCTTCATATAAAATTAGAAGATTTTTAGGAAGATTTATAAATATAATATTGTATATAGTAATTGTTTCATATTCTTATTTGTTTTTCGTTGTGAACGGGTCTCTTTTTCAAAATCTGCTATTCGAAAAATTAAGCGGGAAAAATTTGATAAAACGATGGAAACTTATTAAATTGAGTTCGCTAATGGATTTGCAGTGATGGAATTCCAATCGAAGATGTAAGTATGGAAAATGAAATGTTTATAATTTCTTCATTTGTTTTGCATCATTTTTTCTTTGTAGTTTTACAACAGCAGCACAATTCGACCGTTTATTAGAGTATATGGAGGCAATGTCAGAGTTTGCGACCAGAGCCCCAAATTATGGTGGATCTCGAAGCCAATGGGGAAATTATTGAGATAGGGTCAGAGATGACCTCAATTCCTTGGGACTTTCAATTAGAATATTCCACCATAGAATGTAAAAAGGTAGGATACTTACATATGGACATATTTGAAGGGCCGGACGAAGAAGTTTGGACAAACGTGAGTCGAACTTGCTGCGATAGGGGGTGAACCCCATAAAGGTAGCACATTGACGCCGTTGGAGGAAGCAGTAGTCCAACTGCTTTATTTACGAAAATTGGCTGCTCCATCGGGCGCAAAATTTGGGATAAGACCAACACCAACACCCCAGCAGCCCACATCCTCACTGGCAGTGAAGGGACGATTGGCAGGTGGCCAAGAGTTTGCCCCGAAGGGAGCGAACGGTTCACTTGTCGTCGATAAGCCATATATATGTATATTAATAATTAATATTTGTATGATACCTATTTAATATTAGATACAGAAGAGGAACAAATTAACTTACTTTTGGATTCCGATGATGACGGCAATTAAATATGGATACATCTAATCAACGAAATCGCGCACCGAAGCGTAGTGTATATTTCGACCTGCTTCAGACATAAGTAAGTCTTTTCAGAATTCATTTTAGTTGAATATTATGAATTTAATTTGAATTCTGTTAGGTTTCCAATCAGGAAAGTATTTCAGCCCCATTGTCGGAAATTGGGGCTGACATCAAGAATAGGGCAAATGCTATGGTTGAAATTATCGATATCCCGAAGTAGAGTGCTGTTTGCCCTGAAGCGGCGAATGCATTGCTCCAACTAAGAAATTTATGATTTTCTCGAATTGTACCTGGATTTTAAAGTATTTTATTTTTATTTGTGATGCATTTAATGAAAACATTGCAGTATTTAAACAGTATTTATTAAAATTAATAAATAAATTTTTACATTTCTTAAGCGGTATTTAATTGTTATTTAATTAATTGAAAAAATGAAAATAAAGAAGATAGAAGACCTGGAAATAGTGTTGGACAGGTTTGGATTGGTAGGAGGGAATCTGATACCAGTTTCTACTTGCTCCTTGAACGTATTCCAGCTAATTTTGTTATGTCGAAGTTGGAGATTAGCAGATGACATCTCCAGAGATAGTTGCTGGTTAAGCCGTAACCTCAATTCAACAGCAAAATGGATAGAGTCACTTATAAGCGCCCGGCAAGAGAAATTTTGCAATTCCGGTAATATGATCACAATGTTCGATGTGGAAATAAAGAAGTTAAAGGTTGAAGGTGCGGAAGGAATCGTGCTTTCCGGTTGTGAAACTACCACAAACGAAAGTTCGTGGCAATGAATGTCCAGCCGTCTAGAAACAATTTCACCTTGATTGGAGTAAGCGTCATCCAACCAAAGACTATGCCTGGCATTGAAATGCCCTCCAAAAATGAAGTAATTGTATTGTTGGCATATGCTGAATATTGTCGATAAATCGTTCAACAGATTTACTGAAGATCTGTTACATTTCACGTATAGATAAATTACTAGATGCTTTTCGTTGTTGCTAAGGTATATAGATGCAGCAGTAGCTTCAGTTGTCTTTAGCAATGGTGTCTGATTTTGCGTGCTCTTTAAACAGTCTTTTATCATTATTGCGGTGCCTCTTTTTCCGTCACATTTTTGATCCTGAAAAACAATCAAAAGATTGATCGAGACGAATCCTTCTTGTAAGGTTTGTTTCCTGTAAAAGAAGAAAATCAGGTTTCCTTAGCCTAACATATAGGTTAAGAAGCCCGCTTGGAAATGAGATAAATTGAACTAACGTTATTTGCGATTATATTAAGTCTATTTAGTGAACGCATATTTCACAAATAAGTTGATCCAGTATTATTGTTTCCGACTTATCGTCGAGAGAGGCCTAATTCTTTGGGGCCTCCTCTTTCGCCATTTGAGGTAGAGAGTATTTGGTCAATACCAAATAATCTTTCTGCATCCAAAAAGTTATGTATGTAAATATGTTAAAAGTTATGTATGTTAGTATGTTAAAGGTTAGTTATGTTAGTTATGTATGTTAGTTATGCTGTTACTCCTTGCTTTTCAGAGCTTGTTTTTTTCTTGCATCCAATTTCTCTTTGTAATTAGGACATCCCAAATAATTGGCAGGATGCCCTTCTTTCTTGAAATTTACACAAAAAAAATTGGCGCCGTTTGCTTCCGTGATAGTTTTGCGGCATTCTCCTGGGCCATGGCTCTCGCTGCACCTAACGCAATGGTATTTCGTACCACAATTAGAGGCAACGTGCACAAAGTGTTTGCATTGAGTTTCGGCATTGAGTTTCTTTTGCGGGTCTAAGCTTCTCCCAGTATATTTTCTGATTCAGCAGAAGAGTATTATACCCAAATACTGCTGCAATATCGCTCTCATTCGGTAACTCAACAACAAAGTTGTTGTACTTCTTAGAGTTTTTCCTACTGGGGTAAAGATCCGTTACTCCCTTCATAGGAATACCTTTACATTTGTAAAGTGGCACTCAAAAATAAAAGTGTTGCATATTTTTGACTAAAAATTGAGCAATTTTATGGAAGGAAGCTGACATATTATTCTGTGAATATTTTGTCCAGTTATTTTGTATTTTAGCTGTGTTTATTTTAGGTATTTCGCAAAAAAGGCAACTAACTAAAATTTTTGTGTATTCACCATAGTGAATGTTTTAACGTGCAACGTTAAACAGTTTACACCGTCTCTTAGAATAAGCACCTAAATTTGATTACGGCGTTTACACACACTGAGCCTCTTTCACTAATATTTCACACACTGAGTTCTCTTTCTAATATTCTTCGAAACACCGTGATACAATTTTCACCCTTTAAATTCACCATGAACAAATAAAAGGTGAATTTTGATTTTTAACACAAATGATATAACGAAACTGAATTCAAACCGAAAAAATTTGCAAACCAGAAGACATAAATTTGTAGAAGAGGGCCGCTATCTGCAGCGTGACAGAGAAAAAGCGACAGGATATAAAACGTAAAACACATCGTGTAGGGCTCTTTAGCCGAAAGTCGACAACAAAGACCACCGAAGGGTGGTCCTGAAAGATATTGGTGATCAAAATTTGATGAAAAAATTTTCCTGTAATTTCAGTAACGATGATGTTATCTCTTTCATGTTCCAGACATGTTCCATGGTCCTAAATATTTGTTATTCTTTAAATTTACCCACGCTCTGATTGTTTTTGCTCAATAAATGATTCAATCTCTCCAACCCACTCTTTGTAGAAAACTCCAAGCTTCTAGACGTTCAATATCCATCGCATCTTTATCACTTCAACCACCTTTATTGTCACAAATATTTCCGTTCCGACCAGCTCCGGTCCACCACTTGTATGCAAATCAAAGTGATCAAGTATCAAAGTACCTTTTATAATCCTGTAATAAGAAAAGGTATCTCCTTCCAGCGGAATGATCACGACTTCGATTAAGGATAACCAACCAGTTTCTGCTCACTTTCAACCAACATGATTCCTAATATACGTCACAACACCAACCATTCAAATTCTATCTCACATTTCCACTAATTATACTCCTATCCTATCCTATCTCATTCATAAGCTAGTCACGCCCATTATCGCCAGTCACTGCATACCGATACTCTTCTGTCTTCCCCAACGTCATTTCCAGACATACGACGAACCATTTAGTTTCAAATTTTTAATCATAATCTCAATTCATAACGTAATCCGAAGTTTACGACCATAGAAACACGTTTCCCATGAATTGGACATTCAGTGATCAAGGACTTCAATAAACTAGACTTCTACCAACCTAAACTAAATTTGTACCACCCTTCGGTTTAGTGGATTGAGCATCCGGAAGAAACAGAGATCACTTAATTGTGAGCTAAACATATACTCAACTCAAAACTTTACTTTATAACATTTTAGTGAAGTTAATTAATGCGGAATGAATAGAATAACGTAAAAAATTCAGCTTTCAAACATTAAAAGTTACGAAGCAACTGGCAAATTAGGGTAAGTTATCCAACAACACAGTTCATTAATGGGAAGATTAGAGAGAAACCCTACTCGGAATGAAGGCACATGCCAAGCACGCTTTAAACACGCATTAAAGGACTCGATTAGGGTGACAGGTGTTCCATGATTGCGCTTGCCAATTGTTTGATTACATCCCATTTCACATTTTAAAACCATTCTTTTATTGGTGACTCCGTTTCCAATCACAAAAACCATTTTCACTCTTGCATGATTTGACAAATTTCGTCGCAGTCATCGGTTTGGTCACTTCGATCCGGGCTCTCACTTGGGTCTTTCATTTGGGACTTTAAGTGAGATGCTGATTATCCCAGCTGCGTAGAAATCAATATCGATGAGAATCGGGTGAAGGACGGAGCGTGGTAGACACGCTAATATTGTGATGATAATCACAATTTCGAAATTATGATGATTCTTATCTAGTCCTTCCTCTGCTTTACAAATTGAAGGAATGAAAAAGACAGTAAATATAAGAAATATTAATTTTATTTTATTATTAAACTAAGACATAATTAAGTAAAAATTTCATTTTTAGAATTCCAAGGACATTTTTTTTATTTTAATATCATCCAATTCGGCTCGAAACTCATAAAATCCACCCTGAAAATTCTGCGTTTTTATATCCTTTCGACTTCACGACCATATTTGTCCGGGGAATGTAAAAATATTATTTTGAAATTTTAATTAAATATTTTGTGATTGGGTGATTCCTTTGAAAGAACTGGTTTGCTCATATTGAAGAGAATAGAAACAAAACGATACAGCATTCTCAATGCCAAAGGCTCCATAAGCTAGGCAAGTGTCCAAAAGTGTCGCATCGGCACAGTTGGTCAAAGGTTTCGCTTATCGTTTTTGTTATGGAAAAATGCATATCAATCCATTCACACGCTTAATCCTTCACTAAATTTCCTTGTTTGGACAATATTTTACAATACACACATTTTCTAGAGAAGGGAATTGTTGAATGTTAATTTTTTCAAATTTAAATAAAGAAAACAGAAAAGGTAACAGAACAGAAGGTTACGGAAAGAGCAATATAGTATATATAATTCATCCATAGGCGAAAGTAATTAAGTTGATTGTGTGATATTTTCTAATTTTTATAAATTTGATTGAAAAAATATTAAATGCTTTCTCAACTGGAGTGGGTCGAAGTTTAAATACTATAGTACAAATTGTGTATGAGGTATTAACGAAGATTTTCTTTCATTTCAAGGAGCCGTATATGCCATTACGTACAAAATTAACCATAGCCTTAATGTTCTCCACGGCTACTCACATTGGCTTGGAGTGGTGCAATTTTCAAAAACTCTGCTGCTTTTATCCGCCTGAATTTGGGCGATGGGCAGAGTTGTATTGACTTTAAAGGCATCGGTAGACTGCGGTTTATCGGCATGGATCTGCTACATTAAGAAACCCGTCAAAAAATGCCACCTTTATAAAAGCCACCTTCAGTTCCATTCTTTAACATAGAAACTCACTATCATAGCTCTTATTTCGCAATGCTGAAACCGACGTTGTGATTGACTGTATGAAAACCAATAAACCTGAAAAATATTACTTCTATAAATTTTTTTCTATATTTTTACATGCTATTTTTTCTATATTTCTACATTTCTACATATACTTATATTAAAACGAACTTTCAATATGTTTCAATTCATTATTTTTGATAAACAATTCGTTATCACTTTAAGATTAGTTACCCAAACCATTTTACAGGGCAAAAAATTATGAATAGCAAGAAATCGATTTTTTTCAATTTCAAAATATTCGTTAAAGTCAACATTTCAAATATAAAACCTTACATGCATCGGATTTTCTGATAAGCACATAATAATTTAAATCCTTTACCACGTTTCATGTCTGAGTCAAAATATAAATTAAAAAATGTTGTAATAAATAATAAAGATATCAAGAAATTTTTTGTTGTTAAAAATTACTCACGAGTATTAATTAGAAGTTATTTTAAATTCCTGAACTAACTTTTGATTAATTAGTTCTGATGGACCCCACTTTACATAAATTGGTGATCATCATATTTATACCACTCGTATGGAATAGCGTACCATTAGTACCAAACAAATCAGTAGTTTCTACATCTCCAGTAACGACACGAATCTTAGAAAATATTTCTAAAGAGTTTAGCTCACGTTTTCAAAAGATTAAGTCATCCCAGAAATTTAAAACAATTTAAAACACCAAAGCTTTTGAGATTAGTGTCTGTTAATTTTTGTTTTGTTCTTGTTGAAAAAACTTTCTTTTTTATTTATTAGTATATTCATTATTTATTTATAAATATATTTATGATGGCAATGAATTATCGATTTCTTTTACCAAGCGTATTCATTTTGCATTTTATGTATCGAACTTATCGTTACATGATATTTATCTTAATTTTTTTATGTATTTAAATAAAATCAAAAATATCAATTGTTGAGCCAATGAATGTTTGCAAATAACAAAATTTAAATTATATATCGTATAAAAATGCCGCTATAAAATAAGGTCACATTAGTAAAATTTATTAAATTTAAGATTAAATATAAGTTCGCCATTAATAAAGAGATTTTTCAATATGATGGAATTTCGAATCGAACACTTTTGTTTCAGTATGTAAAATTTCTCAAAAGAATTAGAAATATTGATAACGAAAATATTCGTGGGTTTAGTTTCTAGCATCAGTTCTTCAATATTTGCAACCATTTCAAAAACTATGTCGGGTTATGATATCGTATCGTACAAATAATTATGAGAACATAACTTCTAGCAATGATTTGGTCAAATACCAAGAGGGTCAGAATCTATGCGAGCGTCTATTCATAGAATCAACGCGTGCATACCGACGCTAATACCAGCTGCAATTCAAGCATGTCGAAGGATTAATGATACACTGCTTGGCGGAGTGCTTCTGGGATAATATTCAACTGAGCGCTTATGCCAAAACAAGCAACAAAAAATAATGGGGAAGCGTGATGAAGATTGAGAGGAAGAGAAAGAGCGAGGGTAAGGAGAAGGAGAAAAAGATGGTCAGATGATGGCAAGGAAGTGCACTCAATCATTGAGTTAATCTCAGCCAATTTTGGTCTTACCCAAGGTCAAACCCACCAAACATGGTTTAATAATTGTAACCAACTCCCCGGCTGAAAGGCGGACACTATTTGTAAAAAAAATAACTATAATAACAATCATCTGTACCCAAGAAGGATCACGCCTGACATTAACTGGCAATAGTGGACATCACGCCACGCACAATACAATTGTATGAATTTACGGAACAAGAGGACAATAAGTTTTGGATATTATACTCATATTTTCTTTAGAAAAAAATTGTCACAATGAAAAAAGGATTCATAGCAAAAGAATTTATACGTTATTATTTCTAATTATCAATTTTCAGAGGCTTTAAAAATGCCTCCTATTTCTATTTATTATTTCCCTTTTTTACTGGATTTTACTGGTCCTCACATTAAAACGCATCCACCGCGTTAACCTCTTGAAGAATTTACTCTGAAAACTTTAACCGAAAAACCGACAGAGCGCTTTCAACGCGCAAAGTGCATTTACAGGAGCATAATATTGCATTAGTATAGAGTGAGGCAACTGCAGGTTGTTCCGAGCTTTAAACTGAAATGTGTGCCTGGTTCGCATAATTTTCCACATGTTATTAAAAATAATCGAGAATTTTACTAACAAATGAGATTTCAAAGAGATTTCTCTATGATTTCAAAGAACAAATGTTATTTAGATTTCGAAAAAAATTTTTGGTATGAAAATATCATTAAGCAGGATCAAAACTGCGAAAAATTTAATGAATTACAACCCGGAATTCAACCATCTTTTGAATAAGTCTTTTATATAATTCTTTTATTAATTTGTTTATAAAATTTATAAAATATTTCTGATATATTTTCGACATCCTAGAAGAAATGAGTTTGCTTATCAATATTTAATGCTCAATGATAAATGCCGATAGATACAAATACAAATTTTTTATTTATAAATATAAATATTAATTTAAATTTTATTTATAAATATAAATATTGATTATAAATACAAATATTAGCTCAATCAACCATGTGCCAATTTGGCTAATTCGCCAACAACAACAATTAAAACCAACATTTTTGCGACTTAATTAATTCGTACAAACCTCAATAGTCAAAGCCTTATAACCGAGTCGGACTGACAGGATCAACCAGCGTATTCGTGGTGATCCTGAATGATCTGAAATCATCATTAGCTTAATAGTCGCCCTATAATAAAGTCCCAGAAGCAAATCTTCCTTCTAGATATCAATGATTTCTTAAGAAATTTATGAGGAATGAAATGGTATCGAAATACAATTTTTATATAAGCAAAATCCCCTTCCATGGACGTACTCTATGTGTCTGATAAAAATTGTCATACATGATTGTTAAACCAAGAAACCACCGCACATTTTTCTAAGAAAAAATTATTATATCAGAACCTTTTCTAAAACGTGTTCCTTTCCGAAAATCAAATATTTTTGTCATTTTTCTTTATTTGCTTTATGCTAATAAATGCATTATTCCTCCTTCTTTTTCATTCATTTCTTCAAATAAAAACTACAGCAAATTATGGATAGTCAGCTCTTCAGTACATACCGTTATGTGTCCTATTTTATGAAGAAAAAACAATCTTCATAGAAATGTTGTTGCAAAGGATATGATTTGATTTTTCTTTCGAAATACAATTTAGTTTTGTTAGTTTTAACTCAGCGTAAAACGAGTTTCTATTTTATCGCTTTGTTTCAATGGCCCCGCCTTAAAAACATTTGCTAGATCACTGCTGCCGCGTATCCGAAGTCGATTTATTTATTTTTCATAAAAATGTACTTCTTAAAGAAACAAACAATTCATCCTTTTTATTCATAATTTTGTGGTCATTTGGGCGGTATTTTTAAAGAGTTCTTACCAAAAAAAAAGATGAGATGAAATGAAACGACACATTTTGTTAGACAATTGAATCAATATATTTACCTAAAGGTAACGATGTTGTGAGAAATGAACGCAATCGGTACAAAAAGTCTAAGAATGTTTGCGAAGTGAACTGAAAGAGGGAGAGGTTTCTTGTAGTCAGTTCTTTTTGGTTTAAAGAGAATAATTTATTATTCGGATTGGATAATTCGGATTATTGGGATGACTATGACGGGTATATAGAATAAGAATTCATTTTTGATGTTGATGACAGATTTTTAATATATAATGATCCATAATTCAAAATGTGAGAACAAATTTTATCACTCACAAGGATAATTTTTAATAATAACTATAGTTATTATTAAAAGAAGAATAATGATATATTTTTAAAATGTTGGTTTATTGTTTTGAAATGGATAATGATATACCCTAAAAGGTAAACATTTTATGTTTCAATAGGGGTAATGATGTATTTTTATAATGACAATGATACATTTTTAATAGACAATATTTATAAATTCTGAACAGTAATAAAAATCTTTTTTCATAAATAACAAATATTTCTAATAGGCATAATGTTACATTTTGAATACATCATAGTTGTGTATTTTTAGTGGGTTAGAACACATGTATTTCATACGAGTAATGATATATTTCAATAGGAAATTCTCTTTTATAGTTTGAGATAGTATGATAATTTTTAGAAATAATAATATATTTTTCACACAACTAATGATAAATTAATATTATTAATTAATGATTAATTAATATTAATAAAGATTTATTTCGAATACATGTCACACATATTTTTACGCAGGATAATGACGTATTCATATCTGCAATAATACTTTTTTAATAGCAATAATATTACATGTTTGTATTTGTATATATTTCGCAAATAAATTGCAATATTCTTACGGACTAAAAATATAATGGTTTTAAAATTACTAGGCTAGTGCTAAAAAATGAATTTCTAGTCATAGAGAAATCAATACAAAAATAGTAATAACATTTATATAAATAATCATATTTATAATTTAATATTTATGTATACTTTTTATTTATCAAAAAACTATATACACTTTTTAAATGATATTCACATAATTTTGGTAGAGCAAATTTAAGCATTTTAATACCATTGGTTATAGTTTTATTAGTATTAATGATATATTTGTCACATTTATTTAGTAGCATTAGTAATTAATTTTCGCTAAATAATACTTTTCTCACTAAACAATATATTTGATAGACAATAATGACATATTTTCCACACGGATAATTATGTTTATATTTTTTATATTTATAGGAATTTTTATAGGAATAATCTTTAATTAAAAATATTTGCATATATTTTTTAATAAGTAATATTATATTTTTGTTAGAAAGCAGTGACATATTTTTTCTTAATTAATAATACGATAATTTTTATCAAATAATATATTTTTAATAATAAAGAAGATACTTTTTCATAAGATATTTTTTGCAGAAATGTTTTCGTATAATTTTAATAGATATAAGTCATATATATGTTCAATTGCAAATTATAAACATTAATAGATGAGATTATTATTATTATCCATCTACACAATGATATATTTTCAATGTTTCATTAATGATTATTTATCCTAAATAGTTTTTATATTTCTTAATTAAAATAATATAATGAATAATGAAATAAAAAATATTTGATAATATATAAAATGCTTGCCTAATATATCCATCAGAGATATCTCACGTTATGAATATTAAGTAACTCTTTTTCTAACACTGTTTCACTAAAACCCATCATTATGAGCAAAATTCGTCCTTCCATGAAAAACAAACAGGCATAACAATTTTAAGGCTAACCAAAAAAGGTCAAAAAATCAGTCATTCAGTCAGTAATTCTTGTAGACCCGTCGTCACATGACAAACCTAAAACAAAGAAGAACAATTTATTTTATGCTGAGTCAAAACTCACGATTAGAACACATTTGGAAACTCTTTAAGCGAAGTCTGAAATCAATAAGGAACCACAATTGCATGCAAAACGAAGGCGAATTCAAAGGAAAGCAAATGGCAAAAGGATATGAGTGTGAGTTAGCTCGAAGGGATGACTACAAAAATATCCAAAGACAAACAAACAAAAATTTAGGAAACTAATTTAAAGATGTAAAAAAGAGCCATCATTGGCATTAAATTAGCAATTCTTTTCGAAGAATGACCAAGCAAAAATAATAAACTACCGTAATTATTCTCTTTAAATCTCTTTGACAGTAAAGACATCAAGTGTGAAAATTCTGGTAAAATTTACCAAAGATCTTAATTTCAATCAATATGATCGTTTACCTCTACCTCCATCATCATCATCATCATCGTTACTTTTATAATTATTTTCATCAGATAAATTACGTAATATATCTAAAACTTTGAATTTAACGAAATGACACCTTCCTCAAAAAAAAGGCAAACAATATCGGTTAAAAAAATGCTAGGGGGAAATACGATTGCCAACATTAAAGAGAAACTGATATTTTTATAATAGCGTCCTTTTAAGCAATACAGCAACAAAATACATTAAATAATAGGCTGACCATCACAGACCAGATGTGAAGACAATAAACAAAACAACTTATTGTGGACGTGAATAGACTGATGTTGAAGTGAATTGACGGGAGGAAAAATCAACCAAAATTCATATCGATTCTAAGAAATATCCTTAATTGACTTCGAATTTTCTTTAATCCTTTCAAAAACTTGACAAAAAATTATGCTCTATAAAACCAGCAAGGAAGGGATAGAGATGCGCTAGAGTAGAGAAATATAAAGAGTAGAAAAAGGAAAGCTTTAAAGTTAGTTTCCAAACATTCTGCAAAAAAATCCAAATTGTTTTATTGATATATCAGAACCATTTATTTATGACAGTGTGTTAAGTCAATTTATATTAAATCCGATCTTGTTTTCGATTATCAGTTTAAATGAAATTTTTTAATAATAAGAAAAATAAAATAGAAACTATTTTATGTGTTTAGAAGTCTATTTAATAGCAGTCGTTTAGTAGTGTGTTCAGCAGTACTAGTTTATTTCATACATAAATAAAACCTATTCCTGGGTGAAGAAAATGATAAATGAAAAACTTTTGCTTCTCAAATATTTTATTCGCCATCGTTTCTCTCAAGAAATAAAACTAATTCATCTACGATGTGAACCAAAATTTCCGTGAAAAAGGAAATGAAAGTAAGCTAAAAAATTAACATGAAAAATTATAAATAATTTAGGCAAATAAAAATCCAACAAATATATTTACGTTACAGTTACGTTCAGTGTATGAAAAACCTGAGCATGGTCTAAAGATTCTACATCAGGATTCTCGCCCTGAGTTCAGCGATTTGTTGACTTCAATTGGATCATTTTATAGCATTGATTTAGAGAACGTCTTTGTCAAAACTGTTCACCGAAAACCCGAGTTAATACCAACGGATTAACTTCGAATATTTGGTCACGAAAAATTTATAACATATTTAAATCGCATCGATTGGTCCTTTGTAACATTCCTTGACAGGTACCAAAAAATCGTTTTGTATTACTTTCGTATTTATTAATATTTTAACCAACCGACCGGCTTTTAAACTGATCTTAAATGTTCTAAATTTATTCAAACTTGAATCCTCGACTTGTAAAATTTATAACTCCTTGCTTGACTACCGTATTGCTTGATGTTATTTTTCAATTCTCAATGATTGATACACTGCCTGCCTACCTGACCTCCAGCCTTCCAAAGATGCCCTCATTAACGTGATTGCCTTTGTTATTGTTCATTTTCAAAAACCTATGGTTATTAATTAGAACGATTATTTACAAAATTTTACTTTCCTCTTATGCGAATACCCATAAATAATTTAGTATCCTGTACTACTGCCGTAAGCGAATTGCTACTGAAGCTTACTCGAAGGTCCGTCAAAATGTTTAAAAGCCAAGCGATGATTTAGTGGTCTCCGAATGGTCTAGGAAATTTCTATTTTGGTGTTTAAAAGGTTGACAACTTTTTTTAATTTTTGCCTATATTCATTCATTGTGTTATGAATTTAAAAAATTTAACCTTAACTATTAGTGGTGTGACAGTCCACATGAAGGCTCTTAAACACTAATTAAAGATTAATGATTTTTTCAAAACACGGCGATGTCTTTGTAATACTATATCGTTGGGCAAGCATATGTCCAAGAAAAGTGAATGCAATCTTTTTCAACAAAATTTAAAAAAATTATTGATTCTGTATAGCTGACAATTGTATAATTAATTATCTCGTCATCTACATGAATGACCAGTATGCATCTCAAACTGTGCTTTAGACTCACTGGGTGGTTTAGAACCCCTTCCATCGTTGTCAAATCGAAACATATATAAAGACTTAATGGCAGTTTGGTTAAGGTTATGCTTCCCAACCTTCCCTAAAAATATTTAAACGAAGGATTGATCACTGTAAGTAAATCGCACAGTTAAATTTGTCAACGCAACATTAATCATTACGACATTCCTAAAGGAAGAGACGACACCAAGCGCCGATATTGCTTTGTGAGAGAACAAGTACAGAAACACCCAATGAAATCCCGAATGTCGGAGGACGACAACATAAATTAAAAAAAATATATTTAGTTTGAAATTGAGTTATTTCAATTTCTGGAAAATAAAGAGGAAAGAATAAAATTATTAAATATTTCTGATCTGATAATTTTAAATCTGCAAGAGGGTTAAATCTAAACACTTGATTTAGCATTTCTTTCCCAAAATCCTCCCAATTTTAAAGATGTACAATGTTCAAAATTCAGCTCCAAATTTTGGAATTTTGTACAATATTCATCTGCAAAATTCAAAATATATTTCGATTTAAAATTAATGGGGTTTGTAGCACTTCCAAAATTGACGGCTTATAAAAGCATTAGTTTTGTAAGAATATTTTCATCGGTTTTTGGCAATCGTTTATTGATGGAAATACAACCAACCGTTAGAAAAACATTTGGCACATGCGGTCCATCGCTCGAAATTCAAAACAAAGAAAAACGATTTTATGTAAAGGATTTCCTTTCATACAAAATTCATTAATTTTCCTCTTATTGCTCCTTCTGTTAATTTTGAGACGGTTGTTATTGTTGTTGTTGGTGCTGTTATTGTTATAACGGATATGGCACGAGTTTTTAAACTACACTCAAAGAATGGTCAAGATGAAATAATATTAGGCTTGAGATGAGATTCAGATGAAAAACCTATGGATCTTGGACCTCGTCCCTTTCTTTCACTCCTGCTTCACAAAAATGACGAATGAGCAATGAAAGGATTCAGGGTAAAATAAACGAATTGTTTATTTTGAATGAGTGGAGTCGTTTGAAACAGCATTTCCATTTCACATGCGACATATTTCGTCCCTTCATCCATCCATTCGTTGTAGCCTTTCTCACGACCATTCACTGAAGGAACATTTTAGACGGCTATGTGCGTTGGTCGCTATAGTATATCATTTATGGTAAGGGCTTAAGGCACAACATATTGTAATTTTATGATTTGTGCAGTTTGTTTTCATTTCCCAAATGTTTGACTCATAAGTCGAGTCATTCGAAGTAATAAATTGGCACGTGGTTCTAACAAAAATATTATTCTTCTATTGAAAACAAAACCATGAGAAACACAAAAGATTTCAATATATCTAATATATATTTATTTCGGTCGAAAGAGGATTTTTTAAAATTTTTTCTTGATGAAGTATGAATTAGGTTCATTAAACTAGTTGGAAAATTCCTAAACGTCAAAATTCGAAAACTAAATAACACAAACTACTAAATGACAACTAAAAATATTTCTTGGTTAGCGTTGAAGTTACCGACACGGTTAAATTTTTTAAGGCTTTGCAATAATTTTTCATCATTCGTCGTCAAATTAGATTTGGCGGCAAACCGGTTTCGGGGTTATGACGTCTTCACTGCAACTAAAAAAATTGAATTCGAGAATTGCTCTCAATAATTTCAAATTCAATAATTAAGAATTAGGTTTCTTGCACTAACACTCACTCTAATAATTTATTATATAGATTTATTGGGTATTTTTACATTATAATTTTATAATTTCCAAAAATTGTCAGTTATTGTTTGGCCTTCGATTGTGACGTTCATTCAGTTTATTTCATTCTAGAAATATAAATTTGGCACAATCTGGATAAAATCTGAGGTATCAAGTTTTTTGCTTGGAGAAAACCTATAGAGTTCGATTTTAAAAACCAAATAAGAATATGGTAATTATTTGTTTAAACGACAATCCAGAATGGCGACAGCTTATCTAGAGAAAAACTTCACCTCCGAGTTTTTAAGAATAGTTCCTAAACAAAGTCAGCCCAATTTTTAATCGTTTAGGACAATGTGGCGCCTTAGAGGGTGCACTTCAGTTGATTGCGATCATTTTAGTAAGCGCTCTTTCTTCATACGTCCACCCATCTGTCTACATAAAAAATTGAAAGTATTTTCTAAATCTTCAGCGTCCCTACGAAGCTCTAGAAAGAATCCAGAAAGTTTGCTTTAAGACCCATGGATTTCACAGAAGTTTAATATAAGATGCATAACGAAGATATTCAACACCTACGGGGACAGAATTAGCTTGCAAGCATTATATGAAGAATCCGTTTTTGCGGTCGCTTAACCCTTTTTCACTCCTTGACACAATTAATCGAACACCTGTTTTTACATTTTTGAAAATTAAATCTCGTAAGGAGTGCAAAAATGGTTGAAATGGTTGCGGTGGGGCTTATTTTGCTCGTTGTCGGATTTACTCCTCGATCTTGAGACTCCGCACATGAGAAGTTTTCATTGAAGATGAAGTCAAATCCTAAAAAATCAAATAAAACTCAAAATTATTTAAAGTTCCAAAGAATTCATATAAATTAAAATTGATCTTCATAAAGCCTTTTATATCGAGCTGACTAAGACCGAAATAGTATTTTACTGTCAAAGCAAGTTGACGAAATTAGCAGAATTCTGAAGCAGAGTTGACGAAATTAGTAGAATTCTGAAACTAAATATTATTAAGAGAAATAATATTTAGTTACGCCATCGCAAAATTTAACATAAATAAATTATCAATAATCCCTTTGTTTCCAATTAATTTACCATTGATTAAATGGCTTGGATTATTTTAATTAAACATTACAAAACATTTTCATGCTTCTGATAAAAAAATGAAAATAATCGATGATAAACTGATCTTCACTTCTCAACAAAAACCTCACAAATCAAAGCATGCAAATGGTGGAAAGGGTTCTTTGATTGACAGCAATTTAATAAAATTGTGTGTCTGCAATTTAACGTCCATTCCTCTCAACTCTCTAGTCAACAAAAAAATTTGTCAGAATGACCACAGCACACAAACGATAGCGACAACACATAAATGGCGGGCCCGGAAGGAAACACACATCACAATTTCAGCAATAATTAGGAAACCTCTCTACAGCATCCACAAACCCATTATTGACACCGGCACAATGAAGGCAGAGTCTGAGTCATCCATCCTCGCCTAATGGCAGTCAGCAATGGCGATATTTAAATGTCTATCTCACCCACACTCTAATGGGCGCAGCTGTTTAACGCATGTTGCGTGCGTTAGAGTATGCGGAGGGGAGATTATTGTTTATCCGAATATACCCTAATTAGACAAAAAGAGAGAGAGGGAGAGCGAGTGACTTGCTAGATTTCTCACAAAATATTTGATTAGTTTTTCTCCGCCAAATTTTCTCCGCCATTTATTCTTCTTCTTCCCCATCCACAACTCATCCCTTATTGGTTCCTGAAATGCTTTCCCGAGTTTGGCCTTAATTGCGTTAAGAAACCGGATTTCACGCAATCACTCTGGAGGGAGTCTGGTATGTATTCGTGTGTGGCTCGCCAGATGAACTTCAGTTTGGAAAATCAATGAAAGAGAGAGGGCGTGGTTTCTGATGTGAATTATGCTGAATTATGTAAAAATGGCGTTGGGTATTTGTTGGGTTTTTCTTAGAGCATACTTTTAGAAACGAACTTTACGGAAATGATATAAATTCATTGGGAAGCTATTTTTGGAAGGATATGAATTTATTCACCTGCGTTTTAGTTTTCATGAAGTCAAAAACTTTGACTTTTTATAAAACCTTCCCAAAATATTACCCCTTAAAGGAACTGACGCCATCAAATAAGTCCTTTATAGAACAACTTTCGACTTCAGCGGACATAAATTAAACCCGTTTAGATATTTCAGGACATTAAAGTTGACGTTCCGCGCCTTATGTACTTAATGAGCAGGATGGTGTCTATCGGTCGCAATACTGGTGGTTGCGCTGCGACATCTGAGGGAGTTTACACATAATGCTATGACGCTCAGAAGTAGATTACTCAAATTTAACCATTTCGACAAACTTTCATCTTTAATCACAAATAAATAAAATGCATAGACTTATAGGGAATTCTTGGATCACAAAAAGTAAAATTTGCGAAAACAAAACCTTTGTAATTTGACTAAAATTATCGCGAAAAATAACGATCCTTTCTATTGAAAGTTAAATTTTGTTACCTTGAAAACACTTCTCGACACAAAATCCTTATCATTCGACTTAATGTTAAACCGCTTAAGAGACTTTTGCACAAAAACCACAAAAATGTTAGAAATTTTCTGCAAAAAATCAAACGGTAAAACACTTCCATGTAAAGCAAAGAGAAACCGTGCAAAAAATATACAAAGGTATACCAATCAGCCAGCCGGTGGCAGATTCGGCGAAAGGTGTAAAGAAAGGATTTTGCATGCAGTTCATATTTTGGACATTAATCTGGCACTAAAGGAGCAGTTACGATTGTTTGGAATAGACAATTGTCGCAATCGTTGTTTGTGTTTTTGTGGCAGATAATGCTGTCTTGCAGGATAAAGCGAACAGTACTTACTGCAAATGATCCAGCCCGCAAAAAAAACAGAAAGCATTAAACTAAGTATTTGATGACAACGTGCGAAAAACGGAACAAACGGAATATTTCCGTTAAACGGAAAAGGGGTTTTAAAGATTCTATCGAAAGGAAAATGACGGATGAATGAACCGACGTGATTGGAATTACTGCAGAGCACAATAAGACCAGACATTATGAATAGAATAAACCAGAAGTCTTTCAAAAATGTAATAAAAGGGTAATCTGGCGAAAAGTGTAAACCGATGAGAATATTCCTTCGATTCGATATTTTGGTATGTATTTTCATTCAACGGAATGAAAACTATTCAACTATTTTCCAAAATCTACGAATGGATCTTCTTCAATCTCTTAGATTTTCAACAGTATTTCGTCGAGTATTTATTTCCCTGGCATTGATCGAATGTCACTAAACGGCCTTGTTTACTGGGCGAGTGTGAGGTGTTTGATGTTTGGCATTTATTCCTCAGAAAAATCTCTCATTATATTCAGTATTGACTTCTACGGAAATTATACTATAGATTTTCTGAAGTATATAAATGCGAGCTATATACAGTTACAAAGATGTGCAATGGTGATAAATTGTCACCTATGATAACTGGCGGGTAAAGTTGCCAGCTCTGTGAGACTACCTCAAGAAATGATTGAGCGACAATTTACTGCTTGATTGCAATGAGAATTGACAAAGGCATATAAGAAGTTTATATACCCCAACCATCAATGTATATACAGTATTAAAAGATTCTCATTAACATTTTCCAATTAACTTTATGCACATTTTGACCAACTAATGTCAAATTTATTTGCGCTTCAATTTTTTGTATTCCAGATATTAAAATATTTTCAATATTTCTATTTTCAGCACTGTTTTTCATTATTTAAACTTCGTTTTTAATTTCAATATTAATGAAAGTGATTAATTTTACAATTTATAAATTATTATTATTGATAGTAAATCGTTTAATTTTTTAATTTTATTGTTGTCGAACCTTCTTTCTGTGTCAATATATCTGTTTTCATTGACAGGCAATAAGTTTTTAATTCCGATATAATTTATATTTAACAATTCTATGAAATCTTTTATTCGATGTTATTGAAAGTGAAATCCCTAACGCTCACAACTGCAACTTATGCATGACACTGCTGCTGCTGCTAACACTGACATATAATTGACATTATACACTATTAGTGAAATGGAAATAGCTTCAATATTAGTCGCATTTCTGTTAGTGGGTGTTCGCTAGTTATCGATGTTACACAAAAACGAGCAGTCCCGTCTAAGGATGTTATATGCCGAGCTAGACAGTGTTGTGTCAATATTGCTGCTGAAGACGTTGGTGTTGTGGCGAAAGGCTCATCAACATCCACTGATTGTAATATGGTTTTGTTGAGTGTGCCAGGGTCATTTTCAAATATTTCAACCATATCTGTCTGGAATGTTGCGATACATGAGACTGCTCCAGTGTATTTGCATTGTCTTGAGCAGACTTAGTAATCTGAAAAAACGCCATTATCTTCTCCTCTTATATCAAACACCGTCATTCCAGTATTCTGTTAAGACAAAATTCGTTTGTAAAAACTCAGTTTTCTACTTTACTCACATTAAATTCCTGCAAGATGTGTTCGAACACTTTGGGTACGCAACATTTGTTTCTTGGCTTCTAAAACATCCAGGCATGCGTAAATTCCAGTTCCTACCTTGACCACCCAAACGTACAGGCGGAACCATTTCACACGAATCACCATTAGGTGGAGTCATTGCGTCCTTCGCCTATTCTTGAGACTGATCTGTCATTTTATGACAAAAAATTAGAAATTAACTTCGGCCAACGCCTTTCCGAAACATTTCATTGTTATTGATTTCTCATTGTCACAAAAGATCTTCGTAAATTCAAAAAAACGGAACTGAAAATTTTCCTCGGCTCATCGATTATGACGAACTGTCAAAAATTATTATTGACCTTTAATTGATGGTAACCCTATTTAATTTCTCGTTTAAATACTACAATTTAATCATTAATTTATTCGGTGGGAAGGCATTCGTTTGTGCGTCCTGGTGGATTCCCTGCCGTTTTATTTATTAAAAACTCCCAAAAGCAAAGCGTTTAAGTTCAGAAAATTATCGAAGGGTCTAGGAGGGGAGTTTAGCTCCTAAATTGTTCAAAAACAATCCAAACCTTCTTAAGGAATTCATGAAGAATATAATATTTCTTTAATTTTATAACTTCGCTTTTCAACTGTCATTAAGTTGTCTAGGATTGTATCGATGCTTTCAAATAGTCAAACGCATTTAATGACAGGATATTCAAAAAAGGATATTCGAATTTTCTTCTTCCTTTTCCTCAGAAAATGAAGAAAATATGGTCTCAATTACACGTGCCGCAAAAATTCATTCACAAAAACAACATTCCGCAATAAATGGAAAAATAATAAGGTTAGCTCCTTTTTAAATATAGTCCCGTCGCTTGTCTGCCTTTAAGAACTTCCGCATCTTGCTGAACCGCATCTATACTAATTGAGCAACCCAATTATGATCAATAATATCTACTCTAATAATCAGATAATCGTTGAACAATCTTTTCAACAAACGGGAGATTTCTTTGCGTTGCAAAGGAAACAAAAGTAATTTTATGAATTGAAAATGCTGGCCGGCTTTTTTCTTTTTTACTAAAAGATCATGTGGCTAAATACGTTTGGACAAGAATAAAAGGTGAAAGTGTGAGGGGGAACGAAAAAGGGAGAGAAATAGAGAGCATAATTACACCGATGGATTATTTATTTGCATCGGAAGCAAACCAAAAACCCATTTTGAAAATATTAGGATAAAAATTAATATTAAAGATTTTTGCTTTTTTCCTCTCCCGCCACATCATTGTCCACTGAAAGACATCCCTCTCCTTTGCAACAAGGTTATTATTTTCAAAATTGAATGCTGCAGAATCCTTTATTGTAAAACACAGAATTCCTTCCTCTCCGCCATCGTCATGAATTTGAATATCGAAGAAATCATGGAAAAACAGAAACAAATGTTTTTCATTTAGGTTACAATCGGGCTACCGTGATAACCGGAAGTACCTGTTGTTGAAATCTTTTGTTTTTTGCTCGTCTCTGAGGACGTTCTTCACGAAAGAAAGGCCCTAGAGAGTAAAGCGCATCAAAGATACTAATCTCTGCAGATAAGTCACTAACTTGTTTTGTTTCTACATAAAAATAACAAACAGTGGACAGATTGTTATCAATGAATTTTATTAGAAAGCCATTATTTTGCTTAAATCCTCAGAAGAATATTATTATTAACAATTTTTTATTAATCTTTCCATAATTAATTATGATAAAGCCTTTTGGATATTTGCTCACTATTAATGTTGATTTATTATTTCTTTTGTAACGAACTTGGTGGGAATACTTTTTTGCTTTTGTAAATATAACTGTCGCAAATAACTGCAAAATTACACTCAAAGCACAAGCTCGAAACGACTGAGAGGCAGCGTTCGTAAGGCGTATGCGTATGTGTTTACGTAAAGCTACTACTCCAGCTAATGCAGAGAATACGGGACCCTCTTTTAGCGCAGTAATTTGGATGGAGAAGAGACAAAAATGTTACAAACCTTTAAGGCTATAAAGGCTGACAATTATTCAAGTGTTTCATAAAAAGGCTATCTAAAATAAATATATATAAAATATATATAAAAAGGTTATATAAAAAGGTTTTATTATTTATATAAAGAAGTGTTTATTATTTTATATTAAACTAATAAACACTTCTTTATATAAATAATAAACCTTTTTGTATAACCTTTTTATATATATTTTCTTTTTATATATTTTATATATATTTATTTTAGATAACCTTTTTATGAAACACTTGAATAATTTTCAGCCTTTGATAAAATGTAAACAAAAACCATATGATTTTGACAAATTAAATAGCCTAAAATAAATCTTACAAAGCTTTACAATTCGGATTCGAATTGACTTTGAAAGATAATCTAGATGAAGAAGTCTGTCAAAACGAGTTTTCACTCTTTTGAATTCTGAATATTATTAAAATATTTTTGTAAAACATAGAATTTGGCAAAATCTGCTTACGCCTTTGATCACTTCAGTAATTGTAACAGTAAGTCACTGCTATATCATTTAGTTTTGCTGCTTCGTAAGAGATAGACTTGTTGCGGAAGTCGCTACGAGCTTCTTTTTGACTGCCGAGCAGAGTCGTTAATCAATCAGATCCAATCGTTAGATACTTGTAAATATCGTCTTTGGAGCTTTACCCAAATTTGAATTAAATCTGAAAAAATTATCCACAAGGAAAAAATAATTAACTCGCAACTTTTCCACCGACGTGTGAATGAGCATCCTGTAAACGAAAACAAACACCGAAAACAATTACAGTGAAATGATTCCAAACAATCTTGTACCGATTAGAGTTAAATCCAACTGTGGGCTGTCTACTAGAAAACATTTTGCATTATCATTTTTATTTTAAAACTAGAGAACATTTGCTGAGAAACTTTTCTTTAATTCGATTTTTTAATTTATTGAGATTCAATTTATCAAAAACGGAATTTTCAATTTAATCGAACTCCGACAGACACAGCTTTTTTCGAAATGTGAATTATTCGTTCAATTTATTCTCAGTAACGAGACGACTTACTGTGATCTGATTAATTTGAATAATTACATTGTTAATGCCGCCACCTGTGAATATAAACAGATACCGTTATAAACAGTTTGCGAATTAAAGACAAAGCTATAGGGAAGGTAGAGAGAGGGAGCGAAGCGATATGAAAAATGAAAAATCCGGACATCAAATCTCTTTCAAAAAATCTTTCTTTTTAAATTATTGAAATATTTGATATAGTTTGAGTTTTATATTATGTACATCATTTATTATATATAATATCATTTATTCAATTGATAATTACTCATGTATACAGTAACCAATTTATAATGTAATATCATTTACTGACTATAATTTAATGACATTAATTTAATTCTCAAATATTTGACTACCTTACGTCGTAATATTTTGAATATAATTTGAAAAATGTTAATTAATTCTACACACATTTAGAGGGATTATTGTCGCCCATTGGGGACATTATTGTCGATCAAATCGTGCACAAAAACCACAGACTGATAATTTAAATGGTAAGTATGATTGTGAAATAACAGACGAGAGTATAAATAATGAAGAATGAAAAACACGTTAGAACCTAAATTACAATATTAGAAGATATGACAATAATAGAGAGAGAACCTTTAGAACTTTTGAAATATATCAAAAACTATTTATAAAAAAGTCAATTCATCAATAAAATAAGGATTTAACAAAAAAAACGAATTTGTCAAAAATATGGGTTTAGAAAAAGGTATGAATTTGTTAAAAAGTATAGATTTATCCAAATCTGGATTTATCAAAACGCATTTTATTAAAAAGTATAAAAAATTATGAAAAATATAGATTTATCAAATGTACGGATTTATCAAAAAAATATGGGCTTAGCAAAAAACAGGGTTCTAATCAAGAAATTTTGATTTATCAAAAAGTATGGATCTCTCACAAAGCATACATTTGTCAAAAATATGGATTTGTGAAACAATATGAATTTATTAATAAATATAGTTTCAACAAAAAATTTGGATATAATAAAGAACATGGAGTCATGAAAAATATGGATTTATCAAGAAATATTGATTTAACAGAAAATACGGATTTGTAAAAAATATGGTTTTAACAAAAAGACATGGATCTGTCAATGAATATGGATTTCTCAAAAAGTAGAGATTTATCAAAAAATATTCTTATGAATATACGAATTCAGTTTTCGGCGATAATAAACGAAACACTCCTATTACACATTTATTTAAAAAGAATTGATTTAAAAATATTGATTTCGACTATCTCTCCTACCACTGATTTGAGAATTGATTTCGGAAATGTATTAATTAGAGGATATAACTTGTTTACAAAACCGATGAATAACAATTATACCCATTTTAAATTTCAAAAGGCTTAAGTAAATCATGTGTCTTGTATTCTCTATTCTTTAAGGAATCCTGTTTAAATATTTCACTTTTCTATTTTGACATTGACATATATGTCATATTATTTATTCGGAAAAGAATGACAGCTTCCCAAAACCATTTGAAGGCTTCGAAAGGTTTAAAAAGTGTTGCTATTATACCGATAATAAATTCTGATAAACACTAAGAAAAGTGTTTCCCCGAAACTACAACTCTATTAATACGAGCCAACCCTTTTTTAGATTTTCTTTTAATCTAAATTTTACCCAAAAACTGAATTCTGCGTGAAATAACAGTAAAAATGCTTTTAAAAACGTTTCTATTCCGGTTTTTTTTTGCTCTTAAGTTAAATGTTTTTTAAGAAATGAAAACCCAAAAAACGTTTATTGCATCATAAAAAAGAGTTGTCCTTTCGGAATTGCCTTCTTGGAATACCCTTCGATTGGAACTCGTTTTCTGCAACCTGCGGGTCATTTCTCACTCTTTCACTCGCTATCAATGCAATTCCTGTGCAATCCTTTAACGAATGGTTGCCGCTTGGCAAAATTGTTTTATTGCACAATTTTCGGCTTGAAAAAATGATAGATTTCGAGGTCAGGATTTTTGGGAAAAATATTGATTGCAAGTCAACAAAAATCACTTTTACTTTCTTTCTGGAATCATAAAAAATATTGCAGTTTCCTTTTCGACCGAAGAAATAAAGGGTTTTTAGCAAGGAAAGGATAATGAAGAAATTCAGTTTATTTTTAATCATTGATTGCTGAGAATTTTGCTGAGACTTTTGCTTGACTCTAACCGGAAAAAATGCATATTATTTGTGTTTTCGCGTTTTCGTTATTAAAAATTAGGTAATTACAGTTAATGTAATAAATAACGAAAAACTGAAAACAAAATTAATATTATAATTAAAAACTAGAATTAAAATAAAATAGCATTTAAAAAATAAGAGTTGGTTTTATTTTGAAAAAAACAATTTATATTAAAAGAGTTCTTTATATGTCGATCTTTACCTGCTGCGTCATAACATACTTCGAAAAAGAACGGCGCACAAACTTCTTAGTGTCGTTTTTGTTGCTTTACAGCGAAATTTTAGTTTTATGGTATATCCTAAAAAAACTAACCTTAAATTCACAACCAGCTAAACGTTTTCGATGCAATACTTGTCCAACCCTTTTTGACAATTTTTTAGCCTGTAAAATTTCGGGTTAACTGTAAAGGATTGGAAAGGATTGACGACAGTAAAGAGTAACTGGAAAAAGAAGATAATTTCAAGAACAATTGCAATATTTTTTGAAATTTTGTTTTGTTTTGTGAGACAAACTTTATTGCATCATTCTTTGCTTTCGCCTTTAAAGGCAAATCTTTTCTTCTATTTTTTAAGAAAATTTTTTCAGAGAATTTTGTATGAGAGGTATATTTTTATTTATATTTTTACTAAGATTTATTTGTCCAGGAAATGTTGTTGTTGTTGTCTTTATAATGTAAGGTTAAGGCCGTTTCAACATCAATTTAAAACGGGTTTAGAAAACTCCTTACAAAGATTTAATTTGTGAGTTTTAAATTCTTACTTATTTAATGTTTAGTAATTTGTAGAGTCCTTCTATGTCCTTGCAGCGATAATACTAATACGATATGTCCTTTAAACCAGCTTAAGCTTCTAAACTAGAGCAATTTTTTCATAACTTCGGAATAATCCATTGCTTTATATTTTAGTCCTTTAATTCGCAAATTCCCAAAATGAGTGGGATGTTCTTGCAAAACAAAAATATTCCAGGAAAATTATTAAAATTATATGAACCAAATTTCGTAATCTCGTTTAAGGCAAAGGATAAAGCAAAGAAAAAGGATTCACGTGATATTTTTGCAACGCCTTTCCTACCCGGCTATTTGATCCTCTTGTCGAGGACAAAGCAATTATTTAAATGGCAATGGATTGAATCGATGAAAGTGAACTATCACGAAAATTTGTCACGGACAGTTTTGCAAGACCTCGAAGATAATACCCGCAGTCATTCACGCACACGAACACGCACACGCTCAAACACATATATGTACAAATATATTGGAAGCGTTACTAAATCAATATGACACAAATTTTGCAAGAAAGGATCTCAGAAAATTCTTCGATTTTAAAAGCGTTTATTAAGTAAAGGATTTATTTGTTACGAGAAACCAGTTAGGACACTCCAGGAAATTTCACTTATGCTGTGCGCATGTGCGGATCGACAAAACAGCTACCAGCAAATCGTTGATGTTGTAAAACTGATTACAAGCCAAAGACACTAATCTTAAGAATTAGCGATAAAAATGACAAAATAATGAAAAGAACGAATGCGTTGACGCTTTGCGAAGAAACTAAAAACAAAAGTAATATCATTAGACAACATAACTTTCTATATAAAAATATATTGCCTTAAAACTATATAAAAATATATTGCCTTTTTAAATTAACGCCCATTAAAAAAAGATCTCTTCGTGACAAAAATTACGAAGTACAAAAATTACGAGCAAAAGTGATCTCGTTGTGGGAGAAGTGAAGCTCGGTCACATAAATTCCAAATAGTCACCACAATGAATTTGTCAGTTGCGAAAATTTATTTTGAAAAATGTTAGTTCTAAAGCATTGCCTAACCAAAATCTAATTTTAAGAAATGTTATAAATCCACCAACAAATCAACCAATCAAAAACCGAAATTGTTTAGTATTATTTCAAGAATAATAAAAACAGAAAAACCCTTTTTCAAATTCTTCCAACAGATTATAAATTTCATAAAATCAGTTGGATTACTCTCTCACTCTCTCCCTCTCTCTTTTTCTTTTCCGTAACATTAGTCAAAGAAGATTACGAGGATGCTGGTAATACTCCGCCTCCATTCTTACGCTCTCATGCCATGATACAATTTTCACCCTTTAATTTCACCCTGGACAGGTAGCTGGGTACGCAACCATCCATAAAGGAAGAAACAGGGAAGAACAAAACTAAATTAAAATCGAGGAATGAGCAAACGAGAAGGCATAAATGTATGCGAGGGAAGCTACTGCCTCAACGAAGCAGAGGCGAAGCGACATGGTATAAAACATAGAGCACATCGTATAGGTCTCTTTAGTTAAAATTCGGCGACAAAGGCTTCGGTAGTTCTGAAGGATATACGCGATTAGAACTAATTTGGAGTATTCCTTGTGGTTTCAACAACGAAGCCTCTTCTTCTATAAACTTATCCACAAATCACGTGAGAAATGATGATTCATGAAAAGATATTATCCGGACAGTTTTTGGTGGATTTCAAAAATGGTGAGTTTCAAAACTAAACTAATCTGTGTATATTTCTCAAGCCTTCTTAACAACACTTTTCTAAAATTTATGTACATTTCGATTAGCCTTCTCCCATAAAATCCATTTTTTCATTTTCTCTGTATCTCTTTCTTTGTAGATCACTCCAGCCTTCTACACGTTCCACATCCTCACCAGCCCTTGCATCTTCACCACCTTCAGCAACCATTACTGCCACAAATGTCTTCTGCTCCTTTGGATATTTATTCCGCCTACAATTTGCAACAATTGATGGGCGGCAGCGCGAGTTTCCATAAATTGCAGCACCAATCAAAAGCCTGTGAAAATAATGCTACCACCGAAGTGCTCGATCTTTCAAGACGTTACGACTCTCATCAAGAAGCAAGGCGTAAAACACCATCTCCCTATAACCAGAGTTCATCTAGTAATGGATATAACACACCAGCTACTTCACCAATCGGTGACTATCCACACCAGCAACACCAACCAGTACCGGTCCACCATCCTTTCGCATCCCAAGGCGATCAAGCACATTCATTGCATCCAATATTGCCTTATGTAAACCTCAAAAAGGAAACTATATCGCCGCCTCCGATTATGAACACAACATCGATTACGTGTAACCAACCAGTAACTGTTTCACCTTCAACCAATCCGATCCCAAAACTACCAATCACGACGCCAACTACGAATCACGATGCAATTCGATCTCCCATTTCTACAAGTCCTAATCAACCATCAACCACGCCCAACGCTGACAATCGTCACACACCGATCCTTCCTCTATCTTCTCCAGCGACGCTTCCAGAAACGAAATCGGCGCCACGCCCTTTCAAGGCTTTTCCACGTGATCCACTTGTGATCGCTGCAACTTTTGCCGCAACCGATGTTCTTTTAGATAATCCACGTGTTGAACGCTACACCGAGTATCGAAAACGTGTTTTGGAACAGATACGCACTTCCAACGGTGGGACTCGAACAGTGACCAATCCAAAAATGCGTCGTGTAAATTCACGTAATGGTAGCGTACACGATGGCTCCTCCTCAAATCATAACAGCGAATCTGATGAACGCAACGCTGCCGAAGAATCCAGTGATTGCGATTCGAATGCGGGAAACTTTGAAAAATTTACCACACGCACCTCAAGTCACAACGAAGCTGCTGCAGCAGTTCAAGACACGGCAAATAGTGCAGTCGGAAATAGTGCGAGCCAAGTGAAAGATGCAGCGTATTATGAACGCCGTCGAAAAAATAACGCTGCAGCAAAAAAATCGCGAGATCGTAGACGTATTAAAGAGGATGAGATAGCGATCCGAGCGGCCTATTTGGAACGTCAAAATATTGAATTGTTATGCCAAATCGATGCCCTCAAAGCGCAATTGGCGACTTTCATCTCAAAAAATTGCCCATAATAAGATAATGATCGAAAGTCTTTACAAAACTCATTAGCCGACTGTAGATCAGTTGAATTGCCCACACATTAAACCATACGAGCTTTGCTCCTTTAAATTTAAGTCTAGATTTGGAATTTAATTTATGTGTAAAAATTTTAAGTGTAAAAATTTTCTCTAAAATTATATATAAAAATATTGTTCATAAGGTCACCTTACTTCCTTAGAAAAATAAATTTTAGCAAATCAAATTACATTTAAAAACCAGTTTTTATATTAAAAACCCTTTATGTTAAAAGCCCTCATAAATCGTGTAATGAATTATTAATAAAAATATTTAAAAAAAAATAAATCTTCTACTTAACATACACTGTAAACCCATTGTTTTTATAGGACTGTCCAGATCGTTTTCCAACTTGAAATCGTCCAATAAGTCAATTAAAAGTATCCATTACCAACTAGATGGCGCAGAATCAACTATAATATCGATAATACAGTCGCTTCGGGATTAGTTGTTAACTCGTCTCACGTGTACTTATCGAAAGTATCTCGCGTATCCGAATAGCCTGAACACAATCAAATCCCTAGTAAATGACGATCTCATTACATTGTTTCTTATAGAAAACGAGAAGAACAAAGTTTCCCTTCATTCGAAGCCGCTAAAATCGCAACGACTGATCTATTTCTAATTTGAAAGATTCATTCGCTTTCCCGTTTCTCTTAACTTCGCTTCAGTTTACAGCAACGGTACCTCTAGCATATGAATTGATTGCAAATAAAAGCTTTCATCGCAAGTCAACGAATCTATTGTGTTCAGCAGAGATAAAGAGACAGAACATTTCGCACCAGAGATAAAAAGATAGGACATTTCCAACTAATCCACATGCATTTGCTCTATGCAATCACAGAATGGTACAAATTTAGCTAGAATTTGGTACCTATTTCCTCGGAAACGCGTAATCACGTCAACAACAATTAAAAACATTGTGATTGTGATTGTTAAAAAATAGTTGAACGATGAAGAGGGAAATAATTGTGTAAAAATTGGATATTGTTTTTGTTCTCTCAAGCTTTTAAAGCACAATATTTGGTACGGAGTTGAGGACCGTACTGCTCTATGAGTCCCCGTTACACTCGTTGCAGAAATTACACTTTTGTTTATTCGCGGTGAAACAGGTTGTTGCTTTTTTCTGGAAACTAGACGAGAGCAAACAATAACAACAATAAAGTACAAGTCCACGTAGTATATGTGACGTAAACAATGCATAAAAAATAGATATCAAAGCACTTTTTCGCGTGGTAAATTGAGTGTCCCATCTCCTTATCACTGATGCTCAGGCTCTGTGTTGCAGAGATAACGAGATAGGAAACATATCTAACAGCAACTCTGATTTAGGGTAGTGTTCGTGAGTGTAAGACATAATTTCTTCCGTGGAAATTTTATGTTTAAACCATGACTAATGAAATTTTCTTAGAAATTAATGCTTAAGACCCGGCCATTTAAACACACCTTTTTCAGACCCCGAATATCAATCTATTGTATAAGTTCACCAGCTTTGTTTTGATATGCCAACGTAACTACGTTGGTTTATAAAATTCATTTATTTTTCATGTACACTTTTATGATTTAAGATGTGTAAACAACTTGTACACATAATTTATTTTATGGCTAAAATATTTGTATAAATTGATTAGGAACAAATAAATGTAGTTATTTCATATGCATAAGGATATAACCGAAATTTAATTTTGTTAAATATTTTAATGTATAAATTCGATAAAATTCGATTGACTTAGTTAATAGAACACTCAAATCAATGAAAACAATTTTTGGACACCAGAATCTAAAAATAACTTAAAAATAAGATTACATCAAATAATTTATTGAAAAAATTCTCCACATTGTTTTAATAACAATTCTGCTATCAATACTTTGAAGCCAAGTGTTAGACGCACTAATTTATGTAAAATAAAAAATATTTTACTTGATATGACTATTTAGTTTCAAATATTACTTTTTAGTTTCAAATAAAATTGTATAATTATTAATAATACATAATACATTTATATTATACATAATACCTTTCTTCATCGTAAATCATTTAATATAACATTTGAGCTCGTGGTGCTCTTACATTAATAACCAGACCTGTACGGAATTATTAATTTATTATCATCTAGGGAAACTCTTGAAAAATCAAACTTGTAAAACATGTGGCATTGGCATACCCTAATTATTTCTTCACCTCTCCCATAAATTCGATGATTTTAGAGTTGCCATCATGTGCGGCACTTACCACTTAATGGGCCATTTTGGGTATTCGCGCTAAAGCAGTGTTGCCAGTATTCAGTAATAAGTATTATATCCAAGTTTTTTGTTAATTATAAAAAATATTAACAAAATAATTTATTAGTATTGCTGCATATACATCGATCAACTATCAAGTTTACCAAATTTCATAATTATTGGTACTGCATACAACAATTAGAACCCCTTTTGGATTGCAATTTCAAACGCTACGATAATTTCTATGCTATATTAACATGGTTCATAGCTAAATCATTTATTTTCAGATTAGATTATTTCAATTGTGGCATAAATAATACTCATAAAATGTTTGTATTTACTCATGTGCATTTTGTCCATTTCGTTTTAGTTTCATTTATTAATTTATTTTGCACCGCTGTGATAATTTCTTCAACGATTTCTTCACCACAATAATAATATTTTTACAATAACATAAAATATTTATAATTTTACTAAAACTTTAAATTTAAATAAACTAAAGCAAAAAATAAATATGCCTGATTTGCGAACATGCTGCCAGGGTGGGTGTTCGGAGGATCTGTAAATGCACAAGCTTCCAGATGCAGTCACTGATGGAAAACGGTAAGAATAGTGGTCAATCGTGTTGTGTAGTTGGAAGATTCCAACCGGTCCAATTTGAAACATGAAATAAAGTGAGAATATGTGCCTATTTACTTTTAAAAAATGTTGTCCTCGCGATTCTTGCGAAAAATACTTGGTGGTCCGGTCAGTTTCGGTTTAGAAGATATAGTCAACTGCATGCACGAAATATATAAGATCTGTACTCAAAAACAAGGAGCAACCGTCGTTTTTCGTTCAAAACAGAATAGAGGAACATATTCTTACTTTATTTTAAATAGATACAAAGTATATAAATAATGCTTAAATTAAAATTATTGAGATTCAATCAAAGTAACAAGGGTTTTGGAGAATTCAGAATTTCAAAATATATACGCGTTTCATTCCTTGTGTATGTTGATACACTTTTGACCTGCTATTTTTTGCCTTCTACTTTTTCATATATACTTACACGAAAATAGAAGATTAAAATGGTGTCAGCTTTTGGGTGTGAAGGGTGACCATAAAGGATGGTTATATGCATGCACGAAGCACTTTTCAGAGACCAAGTGTGGCCAAAAACTAACAAGACTAAGACGGGATGCAGTGCCCGATTTAAATTTAAATTTGTCAACCACAGCGATTGATGCAGACGTTAAAGAAAATTTAATATTCTCAAATTAGCCATCGCCATCTGAAAGCGGTGGATTATCTGAACTGCATAGTACGTCTTCTTCCTTCCTATTTCTCCATTATTTTTAGACTATGGAAAGTCTGTCCCTGAAGACTCACTGTCTTTGCTTAACCTCACTGTAGATCAGTCAATCAATGCAGCCAGGGTTCAAACTCAGGAATTTAGTTTACGCCAAATATATTTGGTGTATATTATATTATCTATGTATATTATATTTGCGAATACACTTTTTATATTTGCTTCGTTTTAACTGTGCTTAACTAAATTTATTTAACTTACAACTATACAACATTATATCATACATTATCACCAACATCCATTAACATTCATCAAATGTAACATCGTAACAATCATTTTAAATTTCATATATATTAATGTTTGTTTTACATATCATTGTACAATATTAATTTCCTAACAATTTGGTATGTATATCTAAAAAAATAAGTGCGTCTTGTATATTTGTGTATGGGTGATATAGGCCTACTGGGGAACCGGACACCCAAAAAAGCGGTAACGCGCCAATATACATACCTCTTGGATGGGGCGTAAGTGCACAGAGCTCTCTGATTGAAATTTTATGTTATGTTTAATTTGTTTACTGTAGGAATATATTGGAATTAAATAATTTGTATTGTATTTAAGTAAAATAAAAAATAAACACTGTTTTTGTTAAAATATTAACTAATATAATTATAATAAAACACCAATTTAATTATCAAAAATTAAAAATTTCAAAGATATAAACATTTTCGAAACGATCAAGTGTTGCAAATATAAACCAAAAAAGGCAAAGAGAAGTTACATATATAAATTAATTTCCACAAAAAATCAAATGTTTCTAACGGTGAAATGTGGATGGCACACAGAAATGAAAAAAAAACGCAGATGGATTTCTAGTCTCAACTTATACCCTACGTTGTTATAATATAGTTTCACTGGCTGTGCATTTATTGCTTTTTAAAAATCACACAATGATTTCCTTGGTCATAATAACTCCCAACAATTTTCACATCAGGTATTTCCGCAACTAAATCTTCCAATTCTTCACTTTCAAATACATGATAAAAACGAAAAAATGTTACGTTATCATTTGAAGATTGGAATTGCGATTGGAATTGCTCTCGTGATTTTAATTTCCACGGAACTAAAATATCTTGCTGTTGAAATTCCGTTCGATTAGTATGAATCGGCAATTTGTTTGAAGAATTTATTTTCGGTTGTTGGAGCTGCAGCTTTAGTGACATCTGTTGCCTCTGTTCATCCTCTGTCATTTTATTCTTATTAACTGATTTATTTTGACGCAAATAGGTTGATTTTTTGTTGTTCATACGTTGATCGCGTGCCCACACATAAACCAACGCGCGACCTCCTGTAACCAATACACGCGCCATTTCTTTAAGTGCAGCTAAGCGCCGTGCTGATGTTGCTAAATGGTGTATTACGGCAATGCTAAGGCAGGCATCCACCGAACTGCTGCGCAGAGGCAATGTTACACAATCACATCTGAATACATTATATTTTTGTTCTGTACAAATGCTTAACAACCCTTTGCTACGATCACAGCCCAACTTTAATAGATTTGAATGACCATATAAATATCTACCGTTGCCGCAACCAGCATCAACCAAAACCGAACCAATATCCAAACTGTCAATGAAAGCAACAACTTGGGGCCAGGGCTTACGACGTGTTTCACTGAAATGATCAGATATTTTCTCGTAAACTTCATGAACGTTTGTCTCCTCTATATTCACAGTCATTTCAGAGCATTCTGCAGTGTTTGGATTCTCCATGGAGGTCGCTTCAACATATGCCATTTGTGAGTCACAATGTTTAGGATAGGCACAATTACAAGCGGTGCCCCCGCGGACTTTACGAAAAGTGAATGAAGTTCGTTGTAATCGCGTTCGCGTTGTGAGTGACGTTGCTGTGGGCACAACATCCATTACTCGGTTTGCAATACTATGAAGCCAATCATATCGTGATTCTTTTGACATTATCAGAAGCGAGCGGCGTGGTAATATTAAAGAAAAACGCTCATGGTTTCTACGAAAATCCACTACCACATCACTTTCTAGGGATAGGGACATGATTGGATCGAGGAAAGCACTGTGCGTATCGACGTGCGCCGGTATACCTTGACCTGGCTGGTACATATTAACCGTTAACTGATCAGGCACCTCCCAGTGTCCATCAAATCCTTGTCGATCCCGCAATCGCAGCCACAAAAAATCACATTCTTTAGGAAGGTTTTGCCTCAAAGGTCGGTTGATATCTACGTTATTTTTATCATATAAGAATTCATATCCGAAATGAAGCACTTCACGATTTTTCAAAGCATTTAATTGAGATTTTCTTATACTTTCTGTACGTACTAATTGAAGTAATTTAATCTCTTCTTCTTCGGTTATAAAATCCTTCAAAAGTATTAAGCCTTCTGGAGGTGCAGCTTTCCACGGATTTTCATAGCTAGGCACCGATTCAAAATACGACAACAACACTATTGCTCCATTCTGCCCTAGTGTTGCCTTATTGTGCAAACACTCATAAATTTGTTGGGCTTCTGGAATGCTGAGACAGATAATGAAAGCATAAGATTTCCCCGGAACCATTATCAATTGCTGTATTCCCCCATATCCTAACACTGCGTCAATAACATGTTCTTCAGTTAACCCCGTTGACAGCCCGGCGTTTAAAATTCCCAGAAATTTTGTAGGTAAGTCACTGCTTTCAATCCCACATTCTCGGCCAATAATAGCACAACATCGTCGCTGTTTCTTTAGTACTTTTCGCATTCTATAACAGGCCGACATTCAAACGGTAGCTCACTAGCGGCAAAAACGACAAAATTTTACACGATCGAAACTCACGTACAGGGGTTATGGATATGGATGCGTAGCAGAGATCAGAGACAACGAGATAAGAAACTCTTTTCCCGAAAAAAATGTGTCAAGGAAATGACAAAATTTTACACGACCGAAACACACGTACAGGGGTTTAGTATATGGATACGTAATTCACCAAATTAAATGTCACGTATGACATTTCATGAAAATATGTAAACAACAGTTCGATTCGGTGGCTTGATTTGAAAGCACATTTTGTGCTCTATTTTAAAGTGAAAATAATAAGAAAACGAACAAGAATTTAAATTCAATAAGTTCTATAGATAAAGTTTAAGTGAAAGAAAATATTAATACGTAAAAGTAGAACATAACACGGGCTTCAGCCAGAATTCGGATGGGCTGGCCAACACCACTTTGAGCTGGCCAACACCACTGGTGTCTTATTTTCATGTCACCACAAATCCCAAAAACATCCCAAAATAGAATAATGAGCTGATGAATATTTTGGAATCCCGTAGGAAGGAACAGCAAGAAAGAGTTGAGGATGATGTTGACATTACTCCGGATGAACTCAATATTGACATGAATAATGGCAGTAGATCGTCATTCGGTGATGGCAAACAGCAAATACAAATACTATGCGCGGATATTTTTGAGACCGAAAATGTAGAAATCGAACCGTTGCGTACGTTGTTGTTGTTGCGTACGAAACCTAGGAAGAAAACGCGTAAAGAATCAGCTGATGCTGAGAATATTGAACCAAAAACGGGTTTAGTAAAAAGCACCGGAAGTAAATAGCTGCAAAAAGAAATCCACGAAAACAGCAGAGAAACATTTTTGGGAGCGCTGGAAGGCAAAAAATTAATTTGCAATCAAGATACTATAAAGCAGCTCACACAGAATAGAAATAATCAAATGAAAGACTCGCCACTTAATTCGAAAAGGAAATTGAAACAGGCGCGCCTAACAAATTATTCAATTCACAAGAAATCAGTCATGGAAGTAAAATCAGGCTCCATACTTTTTAAAATTTACGGTAATTCTATTAAATATTTCATTTTTCGTCGTTTCGAATCGACTAATATATTCAATTCTTTCAGAATTTTCAGATTTTCATTGATTTTAATGCGCAAATGAGCTAAACTTTCCTCTAGTTCTAACCAATTCAGAACGCTAAACAATTTATAGTAACTCACCAAGCATTATAATAATGTCATCTCCCAAACCGGAAACAGTGTTCATAGAAGAAAGTTATCAAGATAGCACCTGTATAGAATCAATGCCTCTCCTGCATGAAGTCCTCAAGAATGGCAATGAGACTTTAAATAATTTAAAACGTATAGAAAGCGCGAAGTAATCCAAAAAGTAAAAACAATATAATGGTCGGATTCTAATTAATTTTGAATATTTTCCTTTCTAGAAAAGATTGAGAAAAGAAGTGAAGAGAAAACAGACGCAAAAAAGACAACGGAGGAAACAGTATCAAAAATGGAAGTAGCCGAAAGGAATTTATTTGATGAGAACAGCAGTAGTGAAACGGATTTCCTATAGTAAACAAATGAAAACATAAAATTTCCATTAGAGGGCTGTGTGTATATGAAATTTAAAATGATTGTTACGATGTTACATTTTATGAATGTTAATGGATGTTGGTGATAATTTATGATATAATGTTGCATAGTTAGTAGTTAAATAAATTTAGTTAAGTACAAGCACAGTTAAAGAGTTAAAACGAAGCAAATATAAAAAGTGCATTCACAAATAATCCTGTTCCTATTTGTACCCAGCATGCAGTGTATAACTCTGATTTCGAAATTTTTCAACAGTTTGATACTGAATTTTATTAATTGCTCTTTTATTTTATTGAGCTATAACTTCTAAACAAATGCAGATCACAAATATTTTTACTCTCATTTGGATTAGAATGTTGGTTATTCAAATTAAAAATTTCCATATCAGAGCCATACATTTTCACCTAATTCCAACACTGCAGGTTTTCCAATTGGAACAACTGGAGATTCCAATTGGAAAACACTTGCGGCCGCTTGACCAACATCTTACCGTGATCCATCGGTGGCAGCGTCCGGAAACCTGAAGAAGTGACCACCGCCTACACATCCAACTTTACTGCATACTCGCACACTTGGCACTTTTTAGCAAAATTATAAATCCTTGGAATGTATAACATTTTTTAAATTTTGCAAATTTAAAAATCGTGGTGAAAAAATATATAGCGAAAAAGGCCCAGCGCTGCAAATTCAATTCAAAAAAGAAACTTCAAAAATACGAAACCAATGAAACGCATTGAAGCGTGTACATAAATTATGCGAGTATGATTTACGTAACAATCTCAATAATTCAACACGTAAGTAAATGTTTGAACTGAAGACTATCAAAATTCCGTATATATATATATATATATATATATATATATATATATATATATATATATATATATATATATATATATATATATATATATATATATATATATATATATATATATATATATATATATATATATATATATATATATATATATATATATATATATATATATATATATATATATATATATATATATATATATATATATATATATATATATATATATATATATATATATATATATATATATATATATATATATATATATATATATATATATATATATATATATATATATATATATATATATATATATATATATATATATATATATATATATATATATATATATATATATATATATATATATATATATATATATATATATATATATATATATATATATATATATATATATATATATATATATATATATATATATATATATATATATATATATATATATATATATATATATATATATATATATATATATATATATATATATATATATATATATATATATATATATATATATATATATATATATATATATATATATATATATATATATATATATATATATATATATATATATATATATATATATATATATATATATATATATATATATATATATATATATATATATATATATATATATATATATATATATATATATATATATATATATATATATATATATATATATATATATTATTGAATTCTTTGATATTACAAACAAATGTGACCCACATAATCTTGTTCAATACCAAAAATAATGAAATTTTCTAAATTGAAAAATAGTTTCAAGCTCATTTAGCAAGCTATAATGGATAATATACTGGTTTAATGATTCTTTTTTTAATAATTAACGATGAAATTTAGTTTATACCACATTACAAAATGCAGGCAACACTGTTTTCATACGAATGCTAAAAAATTTACTTAAAACACTACGAGCCGCATAAGCAGGTAACACTAAAATGGTCAAATCTAGCTGCGAGGTCAAAAAATAATTAAGGTATGCCAACGCCAGTATTTATTTGCATTCTCTTTTTTAAGAGTTTCTCTTAAGGATGAATTCATCACAATTATGTTGAAAAACTAAGATGTATGCAAGTAAATGTAAATAAATCATTTCATATATATTTTCAATGTGAATACTGAATATATTGAATTGAACCAAACTATTCAGGATAGAAAAATAAACTGTTAAATTATTTATATTACTTCAAAGTGAAGATAGAATATATAAAATAATTACATTAATTCACATTGTTATTAATAATACATTATTAAATAAATTCTTTTAAATATTTGTTTAATTAATTTTACCATCACTTATATTGTAAAATTGACTTGAATGCTTATTAAATGCTAATTAAAACGTTATACCACATTTCATTTCGTTTATATTCTCATAAAATATTAACAATATTTTAATTTAAGGTGAAGATTACTAAAACCCATATAGGGTAATTTAATTGCTTCGGCGAGTGATTAGTAAACATGAAAATCAAAACAAAGCCCTTCACCTGAATTTAGGGTAATGTTAATAAAGCAACATGCAGAATTTGTTTAAGTAAATTGTTTTAAATATTTGTTTAATTTATTTTACCCTCTTTGGAATTATATGCCCCATTAAATAAGTCACTTAATTTTTGCGAATCACTAAATTATTCCACGAAATTTCATTTCATTTATTTCCTCATGCTTACAAAAGCGCAATGTTTTTGCCGATAAATTATTAGATATATTATTGTCATCAAACAAAGTATGAACACAATGCATGTACACAGCTTAAAGCATTAAAGTGTACATGAAATAGAATTTAATTTTATAGATCAATATCTGAGTAGGAATACCTAAACAAAGGTGGTGGGAATTTTAGACCGAAATGTCATTAGGGTCTGAAACTCAATTATTGTTTGGGTCTGTAACATGCAATTCCGCGAATTGTTTGGGTCTGTAACATCGATTTCCTGGACTTCCATTGTTTGTTTGGGTCTGAAAGTCACTAACCCTACTTTACCTAAGCCAAATTTCAATCCGAATTTGATATTCTCTCAAGTAGCGTCAACTGACAGTTCAATCATGCTGCCACATCGCATCTCTTCAAAATCCGTTGGTGCAATGTAGCCATATCTTTAAGAAATTGTTCTTTAGCATAATAAACGTTCAAGGGATTGGTCGTAATTCAGACTTTTACCATGAAACTCAATCTGGCACGAATTTGAACATTTTTGAAAATATTTTGCATAAAATTTATAGTAAACAATAGAAATATTTGTTATTTGCTAACATGAATGAGGAAAAACTCACAAATCTAGTCCAGGTGAATATGGTTATATACAAAAAAAACGCTACAGCGTCTGTTTCTCCTCCTTCGCAACCATTACGCACAGTTGTATATATTCCAGAACAATGCATCACTCTCTGATTCTATACTTGGACAGTATTGTTTAGTCAATAATTTTTTATTTCAATATTTAGTATTTTAATAAGTGTTAGGGACTATCAAATAAAAACCATCGAGTTATTCGATAGTTGTTAATAATTCATTCATTCGATAGATTTTGGTAATCCAAAAATCATTCAAGGAGGCGAATCTGTCTCCAAGAATTCGTAGTTACCACAAACAATCGAATAATTCATTCGATAAACAATAATTCTTAGTAATTCGAAAATCTTTCAGAGAGTAAAAGCCGATACCCATATAATTGAAGACGAGAAACGAGTCAGTTGATTATATTGTCAACACATGAGCTGAACGCCCATAAGTCGTGTAAATGAATGGATGAATGAATGAGAAAATCATTCGATAGTACCCAACACTAATTTTAATATTAATGTATTATTTTCGTAACCACAAATTAGCACAGACACAAGGTAACATAAAGTAAAAGAAGAATATCGAATCAATAATCAACTTAAAATGTCCCTTACTTGACAGCACGTGGCCTGTCAGAAAATTTCCAAATATATTTAATTTATGAAACGGGATCAAATTATTAGGTCTATTAACAAAATATGTCCAACTTATGGATGGAAGAAAAGAAGTCTATATATTATATAATACCTGCATAAATTTAGGGCCTTAATACGGAATACAAAACAAAAGCAAGAGACCATTCACTCCGGACACTTTATCTAAGAAAGCTGACTAAAGTTTTGCATACTACAAAAATTTGGAAGTTTTCGTCAAAGCCAGCGTCGCTGTTTCTCCAATCGTTACGTTTGTGTAATAAGGCCCTTAATGGGTAATCTTTTTAAAACAACGAATTGACTATTAAATACTTGGAGAATATAATACAATAATTCTATTGATTTTATATTTTATTGGAAAATATAAAATAATACTTTTATTGGTTATAAAAACAAGTATGGTAACGGGGATATAAAGTGCGTTATATGAGTAAATGTGTACCAACATTGCACCAATATACCCAAAATAATTTCATAATATCCAAACATAAGTATTTGATTCATGGAAGTGGCAACGCTCGAAAAATTGATAAACAATCACGAAACAGTGTTCGGTTATCTCATTTCCCCTTTTTTACAAATTTCTCCTGCTCAGCCAAGTTCGTGCAAAGGCAGCATAATCAGAACTTTACTCACGCCCAAGCGATAGTTTCTTGCTCGCGTTTTACTCACTAGCCGTCTCGGCACCGGCACTGAACCGGCACTCGGCTTTGGCATCGTTTTCCACTGGAATGCACTGATAAGCACTAACATTTGTTTATTCGTGTCAACCGAATTTTTATCTGCTGCTTATCTACAAGCTGTCATAGCAAAGATAAATTAAGGACAATACAAAAGGAAATGAAGAAACGCCGTCGCTTCGTTTTACATTATAAGGGCCCATATTTCCACTGCCTACATAGATATTCGTTCGAACGTCTTCCAGGCATGCTTAAAATGTTTATATCCATTAACTTCGAAAATGTTCTCCTAACTTCGAAAATGTTCGCTATTGCTGTACAATTTAGGCGAAAGACTATCAAGCAATTCTCATTATCAATCCCTAACAGTCTTCTTATTCTCTTAGTGTATTACCACTACAGAATAACGGAATAGATCTGAGTAGCAGACATTTGCTATTAACTTTCGTGACAAATTTGTAAACAATAAATTGATAGAAATAAATTCTGAGTACGAAGTAAAGATACTAGAGTAAGATATTCGGATTATTGGCGTTGATTTTCGACAGGGTTCGATTTTTTAAGATCATTGAATGATTTCCGTCATCCGTCGTTAAACGTCGTGAAACGTTGTCCCCGAACCTAATTTGACGCGAGAAATGACGGAAAATTATTTCAATGTGAATAAATTTGGGTTCATTTGCAAAAATGTCATTATCCTTATCTTTTCTGAGATAAATCTTTTCTGATTTCAAAGGTTGATTTGCCATAGCTTTTAAATTTATTACAATAAAAGGAATTAATTGTTGTTTTTTGTCTCGAGTTTTTTACCTTTTATTTAAGTTTTTTAATAACTAATTTAGAGTTTCATCATTTAAATTAAATTTGTTTTTTAATCTGCATTAATTACTAAAAAAGAATTACTTAGCCTTAGCCAAGTTTGGTTGGGTTTCTTTCTTGATTTCTTCTACTATTACATAACAAAAATACAACAATTAGTATCTATATTTAGTTATTTATGTATGTATATTATGTGTGTGTATATGGACAAAATATTAAGAAGTAAATTTTAAAGAAAGAAAAGTTAAAAAGTAAATTTTAAGAAAGAATATATACTAGTAGTACAGGGTGTTCTGCAGATGTAGAGAGCGTCAATAGATTCATTGTTTAAGACTTAACTCCTCAGTTAAATTTTAAATATATTTAAAACAATTTAAAAATATTCAAACATTCATCATCAGCTCTTATGTATTATTTCCATTTGCTCAAAACTGCAAAACTATAAGACGTGACTGTACGGTTTTCGAAGGTTTATCGAAATATTAGAGAATTTCTTATTTAAAATACAATCTGCTTTGATTTGCCTCTATCCCTTCCAATTTCCTTTATTATTTTGACGTTATTATTCTCCGTAATTATTTTATCCGTTGACTCCATTGAAAAAGCGAGTGAAACACTACAATATCTAGCTTTCTTGGAGCCCTATAAATATCGAAACGTATTTCCCTTTGAACGAGTTGGAGCAAATGTGCTAGTTAAAATTTTAACTACCATTCCATTTTCTTATTTGTCTCTATGTCGCACTTTATACCGCACACCCTGTATATTTCTCCCGCATAATATTTTTGATTTGAAATAATTACCAAATTAAATATATGCAATAATTAGGTTTTATAAATTAAAAATATTGTAGCTTAATGTTTTGCTGAACTGTTATTAAGAAAACGGAATATTGTTTAAGCGTGTTGGTGTGTCTGTTGGTGTATTTGTCTATATGGATATAGGATTTGCGTTTGGAAACGTTTTGTGGGCTTATTTTGAATTTTTTTATAAACATTTCCTTCGATTTTGCTAATAGAGGAGAGTAACTAAAAAAATATTAATAATTGGGATATATATATATATATATATATATATATATATATATATATATATATATATATATATATATATATATATATATATATATATATATATATATATATATATATATATATATATATATATATATATATATATATATATATATATATATATATATATATATATATATATATATATATATATATATATATATATATATATATATATATATATATATATATATATATATATATATATATATATATATATATATATATATATATATATATATATATATATATATATATATATATATATATATATATATATATATATATATATATATATATATATATATATATATATATATATATATATATATATATATATATATATATATATATATATATATATATATATATATATATATATATATATATATATATATATATATATATATATATATATATATATATATATATATATATATATATATATATATATATATATATATATATATATATATATATATATATATATATATATATATATATATATATATATATATATATATATATATATATATATATATATATATATATATATATATATATATATATATATATATATATATATATATATATATATATATATATATATATATATATATATATATATATATATATATATATATATATATATATATATATATATATATATATATATATATATATATATATATATATATATATATATATATATATATATATATATATATATATATATATATATATATATATATATATATATATATATATATATATATATATATATATATATATATATATATATATATATATATATATATATATATATATATATATATATATATATATATATATATATATATATATATATATATATATATATATATATATATATATATATATATATATATATATATATATATATATATATATATATATATATATATATATATATATATATATATATATATATATATATATATATATATATATATATATATATATATATATATATATATATATATATATATATATGCGTATGTATGTGTACGTATGTGTGTATGTATATGTGTATGTATATGTGTATGTATATGTGTAAGTATATGTGTAAGTATATGTGTGTATATGAGTGTATATGAGTGTATATGAGCGTATATATGTGTATGTGTATGTGTGTGCATTTGTATATATGTGTATATATGTGTGTATGTGTGTGCTTCTGCAAGAGGTGTGTTTGTGTGCCATCAATTATTTTATAACCAAAATATAAAAGTAATAACTGTATGCATCGTAATATGTATGTGTATATATTTAGTATAAACTAAATCTATTTTTTATTTATTTTCTATATTTCTCCCTCTTAATCAAAATTTTAATTTCTCTCATACGATTTCAATTTTTTTTACTTGAATTTATATTATGGAAATTATAACTTAAAATTTATTTAGAAAAAGGAAATATATAGTATTTCTAAACAATCGATAATATATACTATATACATACCGATACGCGTTATATATTTATGTGTGTATATAGGTATTTGTATGTATATAATACGTCCATTTAGACCACTACAAAATGTAGCTGTGACGTGAGCAACGTGAATTTTGCATATCTCGATCCACGTGCTTTTTATACGGACAATAATGACGCGAGTTAAATTTTTTTAACTTCTCCGCTACCCTTTAACTTTTGTTGTTTTTATAATTACTGCTCCTTCTTCCATTCATCCTTGTTATCACTATCTTTATTCCTTCCTTTTCTTTTCTTGTTTCTTCCTTAGAAGATATCCTAATTTTCCTGCCTGCCTTCGTTCCAACTCTCTTAGCTTTCCCTTCTTTCCTTCCTTCTTTCTACTTCTTCCATACTCTGTTTCTTTTTCCCATCGTTCTCTTTCTTAAGTGATTTTAATTTAATTGATGATTGTTTTTATTTTAATTCTTTTGCTTAAAAACTAATATTAATTTTAAAATTTTTGCTTCTGGTAATAACGCATTTTTCAGCGCCCCTCAGACGTTCTTTTGCTTCCACAGAATTCCATGTTTACGGAAATTTTAGTTTCTTGTTTTTGTTTCTTTTTTTTATAATCTTTTTAATTAAATTAACTTTTTAACACTTAAGTTTATTAAAGCGACTCCTCGAATGCTGCCATTAAATCACTCTGCATATTCATATCGATCTGACCGGCCATCTAAACGAAGGAGCAATTGGAGGATTTGAAAATAAAGAATAAATGTAATGGCTTTCTCTTTCAAATAATATCGGTTAAAACTGCTCACCGCTTCACGTCGCCGTCTTTCTTGTTCCATTCGTCGTAATTCGGCACGTCTATGAGCTGCACGATCTTGTGGCGACTGCTGCGCTGCCCCACCTGGTGAACCCTGGCAACCCTGTGGTGAAGCTTTTATATCATCAACACGTGTCACTGGCGGCTGCTGTGCATCATGTACACTTTTTCTATTGAAACGAAGAGAGAGAGAGAGAGAAAGAAAACATCAATATTCGCCGAACGAGGTGGGGATGGGCAAAAATAATAATTTTCCGTTTTGTTAAAATTCCAGACGCACCTGCCACTTTCCATGACATCCAATGGCGATGTCATATGTTGTTGGGCGTGCGCATGCGCCCCGTGATGTTGTTGTTGTGTTGTATTATGGGTTGTTGTCGATGATGATGATTGTTGATGATGGTGGGAAGCGGCTGCTGCGGTCGTACCACTGCCCGTCACCGATTGTTTGTGTTGTTTACGTTGTTGTTCTTTCTCGGCAGCTTCTTTCTGACGTTTTTGTTCTTTTTCGGCGGCTTCCAAGAGCTTCATACGATCCGCCTTTTCTTTGGCTTTATTGCGAAATTGTTGAAATGAATCCATTGCAGGTTTAGCCTTATTGGTGGGCGTGTTTTGTGGTGAATTCGCCGATGCCAACGATGACCAAGAGCTAGCATTTTTAAGATTTTGGTCATGCACCGATTTAAAAGCTTGAGCAAAATTGGCTTGATTTGGGCCACCACCACCAACGACACCAGCTCCTGATGCATTTCCCGGAATTTTCAAATCAGATGGCGATTGATGCTGTTGTTTCTTTTCAGGCGGACTTGGCATCATCGACTCAATCGGTTTCGGTGTAATGAGTAGCTTGTTTTGTTGCTGCTGTTGTTGTTGATGTTGATCACCTGAACTCATAGTAGATGAGCCTATATGATTATCCTTTTTATTGCCACATATACTGCCGCTTATAGATCCTGGCATTCCCGATAGTCCAGTAGCACCCGATACAGGTGGCGCTCCTCCACTCATCATCATAGCCGCTGCTGCTGCCATCAAATGACTGTCATTACGACCACCACCACCCAACTGAGGTAGGGGATCGAATATAGATGACATATTAGCCGAAGTACCTCCACCGGCACCACCATGACCACCACCGCTAGCTCCGCCGTGCAAACCTAAACCCACTAAACCGTCGAGTGTGGCATTCGCTACCGCTAGATCAGCAATATTGTACCCATTATTATGAGAATGTTGTTGTTGTTGCTGGTGATGGAATTGTTGTTGTACCGCTGCTGCTGCCATAGCAGATGTTAGATGATTATTAAAGCCTTCAACAAGACCTAATTGTTGTATTAGCGGGAAATGATTACCATTCATGCCAGCAACATTTTCAGCTGCTACTGCACCCTTTGTCAATAATTCGGTCATAAGTTCCATATGATGGTGTTGCTGGCTGCTGCTGCTGTGCGAATGATTCGTTTGCTGTTGCTGTTGATGATGGGCCGCCTGATGATGGCCAACATATTGTTGTTGCTGTTGTTGTTGTTGTCCAGCTGCATGTAATTGCTGTTGTTGTTGCTGCTGTTGTTGATGATGTGACATAATATGAGCAGCTGCTGCCGCTTGGGCATTCATACCAGCCATCAAGAAATTATCGGCAACACTTTTTGCAGCAGCTGAAAGCAATGGCTGTTCCAAAGAAGCGAGGGACTGTTCAACAGGATCGTCAAATTGAGGAATTTGTTTAAGGCCAGCAGCAAGCGTGGCCGCCGCTTGTGATGTTGCTGTGGCACTGGCATTACTATTAGACGAATTGGTCAATGTATTCAGACTGGCTGCCGATGACGAGCCGCCGCCTGTCATAGAAAGATCATTCGCTATGCCGGAACCGGCGCCACCAGCAACATCGCTAGGTAACTTATGCAAGTTGCTGGCAATGCGTATACCACCAATATTTGTTGTATTGGTAGTGTGTGATGATATTGTTGCAGACGACGGGGTCGTTGCGTTGGTATTTATCATATGATTATGAGTACCACCACTAGTATGTGATGTCACCATTGTACCACCCCCTACAGCTACAGCACCATTACTAACACCAACACCAACACCAACACCGGCAGCAGTAGCAGCGGCTGTGGCGGCCGACATTGTCAAATCATTTGGTCCATTACTGTTGGCGTTATTCCTACTGCTGCAACTACTGCTGGTAATGCTGGAATTGCTGCTGCTGCTGCCTCCGCTATTATTTAGCTGACTTGTTATCGGTATCGTTGAGGACGTTGTTGTTGCTATTGTCCCCGTGGCAGCACCAGTTATCGCAGCAACGGAAGTAGTGGCAGCATTAACAATATAACTTGTTGGTACTAAACCACCACCAACACCACCAACCATCACAGCCGCCGTTTTGGGCGATGGTTGAGGTGCCATTACCACCAACGTTGCTGATGTCGGCGTTGCTGCTGATGCTGTAGTAACTTGAATCTTGTTGCTGTTGTTATTATTGTTATTGTATGCTGCTGGTAATATATTAGGATTGTTGTTGTTGATATTGCTGTTTCCAGCGGTTAGCGTGAGAGTCACTACAAAACGGCAAGACAGAACAAATTGATGGACAACAACAACATTGAACAATAAGTTGTTGGAGTAGAAAAGGCATAGGCGGCAGCGGAGCGTAAGAAAATTAAAAAAAAATACAAAATTAGCAAAAATAAGGCATAATAATGTTCGTAATCATAATTGTTTGCAGCAAAATAAAAAGTGAATTGAATTCGCTGCTAGTCAATCAGTCGAGTATCATTTACTTGTTGAATTGCTGCCGCTTATTAAAGATGATGATGACGCGGCTGTCGGTGTGATTGCTGGAATTGTCATCAGATTGGTTTGAGCGGGTGCTCCAATTGCTGCCACTGCTAGTCCCGTTGATGGTACTGAAAATGTTGTTGGTAGAAGATGAGCCATCGCCGATACTGGTGTGGTTGCGATAGCACCGGAAGCGGCTCCACCACCAGTAACAGTTGCCGTGGCCGCTACGGCACTTGTCGGTGCATTTGTAATAGTGGCTGATACAGCTATTGCCGCTGATGCTGTGGTTGTTGTTGTTGTATTATTCACCTGCAACATTGACCAAAAAATGTAAAACCAAAAATTAAACAATGCAAGCTGTGCCACGCCGATTGGTAACACAAAGGCAATAACAAAGATTACGATGAGAAGGAGGTTTACCTTTTCAAAAGCTAAAAAATAAAGGCAAAAAACATAAGGTCAAACACAAGTGCTTTAAAAAGGAAACTAACAACAACAACAGGAATCAAGTTGTAAATATTAAGTTTGTATAATTGATGACGAATCGATTTTATTGCTAATTTTTTTATCAATTTTTTAATGATGGAATTGCAACCAATGAAGAAAAAGATTGCCATCGAATAAACATGATCAGTCAAACCACAATGCATCGGTACATCACTGGATGTACCACGCATTACTACGCATTGTGCAAGTATCAGAGATCCATTTCTTAAAACGTAATCAAATTTCGCGCCACAAACAATTCATTATATAGTTAGACAAATACATCATAATTTCTATCAGATAAAACCTAAAATTTATTTTAAAAGTTAGCCGAAAAGACATTTAAATCGACTTTGACCTGCGGTATTTCAGATTTTCTTGGTAAACATTGTGATTAGTGTAATGATTACAGTAGTTTGTATTCCATGTGGCGTATTAACTAGGTAATTGTTTATAGGATCCGTATTTAAAATAGGGAAGAAAAACTCGATGTAATTTAAGTTTTTACAGGATTTGCACCAAGGATCTACGGTTTCGAACCGTGTTTATAATTAAAGGAATCGTCTGAAAGTATTACCCATAGTAGATGAATAACTTAATTTTATATTTTAAAGTTAAACGGTTTTTTAAAAATTATGTTATGTACCCATATTGGGATACAGACGAGGCCCCGCACAGTAAAATCCCGAAGATTTTAAAAAACTCCTCAAAATATTCTGAAACGACGAAATCCCGAAACCATAAACTTCCAAAGTGACAAAATACCAAATCTTTGCCTACAAGAAAAAAATAAAAACAAAATATATTGTGACGAAGTCTCCGAAGAAGCGAATATTCTACAAACAACAGCGGCTTATATTAGCCACAGCATTTTGTCGCGACCCCTACGAAGTACTACTTGCCATAGGTCGAATCCATATTATTCAAAAGGGAATTTTAATATTGGAATTTGAGTTTGAATATTGAATTTAATTGTTGAATAATCCTTCATCATGGTGAAAATTGCTGAATTAAGAATTCCAGAACTAAGAGAATAGTTGGGAGCTCGTGGATTGCCTGTAACAGATCATAAGGTGGCTATGCAGGCACGGTTGCGAGAAGCAGTGGAAAGTCTATTAAAGGTTTTGTCATTGAAGTTCTACTACCGGTTCCTGGGGCTGAAAAAAGAAGTCCTAACACAATAACGGACATAGCGCGGTCGTGTAACAATGACCAAAAAATAGTTTTCACCATGGAACTATTAAATCGATATCAAAAAGCCAACGAGCTACTCATTTGAGTCAACGAGCCAGCTTATTGGTATTAAGTAAATTTACCAATGGAAGTGATTGAAACGATCAAAATCAAAATTTTTCAAAGGAATACAAAATGCAGATAGTAGACGTGCACCGAATGCTGAGACGAAGAAAGCGTTTGTGAAACAGTGTCATATACTTCGACACAGGAAATAGCAAGCCTTTTATGCAAACTGGGTAAACAAGACTCATCGATTTAAGCTTGAGCTTAGAAAATATATGAAAAAGTTTAAAAAAGTTTAAAAAAAACGATGTTATGCAAGAAATAATGTCAGACTCAAGCAGGAGCTCTCAAGTTAAATTCTACAATTGTGGGAAAAAAGGATACTGCACGAAACTCTAAGGCACCTCGTGGCAAAACTGAAAATGGAAAAAAGAGATCTGTCGCCAATAAAAGACCGGTTATCAGGCAATTTTGTGGTTAATAATGATGCCCATTTAGTAAAGAGAAAAAAGAACCACTAACAAACGGAGAAAAGACGAAACCATCATCAGAGGACAAGCGAAGTAATAGCCAAATATAGCATACAATAAGAGACCGACACAGAAAACCTGAACAATGCGAACGCATAATGAGAATGCGGCGAACAAATGTGTAAACTGATGAAGAATCTTATGGCACTATATGCCATATTATGCCATAACATCTAAGTTAGTAGATGTCATAACAACTATTGATCGTAATAAGTAAAATCTTATGAGCAGCTTCCATAATCTTCGATGTCATCGTCGTAAATACATTGTAGACCGAATATTATGTCAATTCGTAAGTGGTTATCAAACTGGACACACCGTGCGACGACAAAGTGAACTGTCAAAGGAAAAATCTAATCTAGTTTGATTATTTTATTGAATTATTCACAGCCCAGTGATCGAACACATCCAACAATAAATATTAAATTTATTATTGCATGTAAGCACTTTGTAGGTCTGTAACGAACACGAATTCGTGATCATCGCAATTTATGTATGTTTTTAAAAGTGTACGCATTTAAAAATGCATTGAAATCTCCGACTCAAGACCTTAGATTTAAAATCATATAAAAATTGTTGATACCCCCAATTTCATTATTACATTTCTGTTTCGCCCCGTTCACATATAGTTTCAAACGTGAAATCGACGTGGGATCGAGGTTATTTTGCTTGTAAGATTAAGGATATTAAAAGCAGGGTTCAGGTTGGCTTTTAGCAGATTCTTGCCATATGATTTTGAATCAAGAACAGGTAGGCAGTTCCCTGAACCACTCTCGAGACAGAATTACACCGGCTTGAGACAAATTCTTGCGACATTTTTCTGATTCGGGAGCATGTCGGCCTTTGGCGGTTCCTTTAACTATTCTTCAGGCAGTACCAATATGTTGCTATATCTTTTCGAGTGGGGAACAGGTAGACTTTTGGCAGTTTCCTGTACTTTCAAGTAAGGGTGCCAGTCCCGGGTGCTTGGGCCCAAAATGGCAGTGACCTGGGTGTATGAGACGGTCACCTACCACGATTGTGGTACTCCCGGGTTCCGGAGCCTACCATATGGCTTTAAATTGGTACCACGGGAGACAAGCAAACGAGATTCAGCCCCAGTATGTGTGCTAACAGCTTAGGCTGATAGTTACACCATCTGGGTTAAACAGCCAGTATGTGTACTGATAGCGTATGCTAACAGCTACACCATCTGGCTTTATATTCCAAGCCCCACATGCTTGTCATTGGGTAGGCCCTTCGGGAGCTTCGTGGTGGCTGTGGTTGTACCCAAAATTACGCGGGTACGAGCTTATGCTCGGGTGAGGTAATGCACAAAACATTACCAGGTGCCGGACCAAATAATCCGGAAGAGGTTTTAGATCGGCCTCGACGATACCTTAAGTGGAGTGTCCATACCATGCATATGGCCTCCAAAGGTACAATATGCCACGGCTTGGTAACCCGGAGGCAGTGGGCGTTGGTTGTCGCCATATAGTGAAAAAAGGTGCGTTCACAAAGTTCGCACTTGCAACCCCGTGCGGGATGGCCCGCCATGAGATTAAGCCAACACGGCAGGTGCTCATGTAAAACTTATAGTGGAATCTGTACTTTCAAGTAAGGATAAATAATAAAGAAATGTCATAACCTCTGATTTGTAAGCAACCCTCGTTTGCTAGGCTCGTTTATCCCTCTGTGTTTTAAGCTATAACTTAGCATAAATTACTTTTTAAGCAACCTGAATAATTGTATTTAAAATAAAGTTAGCTGAATAAATAAGATTAGTAGAAAAACGTGTCAATATTGCATATCAACCGAGCTGACAGCAGTCAGTGAATAGATTGACTCGATAAAGCCCATCATGTGCAAATAGCAATGATTTTTCGTTGTTGAATAGCGTCACGAGACCTTCACAATGAACCCACAATGAAGGAACTTCTGAGCATACCCTATCCGAAAAAACTCCTTACAGGCTCTTAACGTTATTCTCAAAGAAACGGGTGTTTTATTTGATAAAGAATACAATAATACTGCTTGAATAATTGAATTTTGATATAAGAATTTCGAGATTTTTCGAATTTTTTTTTAATTCCGTCGTCACATGATTTTGCCATTTCGGCCTTCTGTCGTTACAAAATTTTGCAGTTTGGAACTTTGACGTCTGGAATTCTTTTTGGTCTCTGTCGTTTCGGGATCTCACCGTTTCGTAATTTTATTGTTCGAGATTTCATCGCTTTCGAATCTTGTCATTTCGCCCTTCTGTTTCTAATTTCCTTCTAATTTCCGAAATTCGTCATTCGAAATTTGTCCATTGTTTGTTGAAATTTTCTTCAAGGATTTTTCCATTCGAGATTTTGTCTTTCGGAATTTTGCTGCCTCAATTATAATTCGTACACTATTATATTAATCATAAATTCTTAAATCGGGTTTTCATCAAAAAGACACATTCTCATTCGATGACATTCTACTCATCTCGATATTTGTTCAATTAATGTTTGATTTTTTGTGGTATAATGTTCCATCTTTTGAACAGAGCACTAAACATGTCCTCTTTCTAAACATTTCTGCACAACTTCTCTTGTATTCCTATTGGTTAAAGGTTGACTAAGTAATCCACAATATATTTGGTAAAACTCCGCCTGTTACTTCCTTCCCTGGAATCCCTTTCCTTAATTCCGAAATTTGAAATTTAAAATCAGTATTCTCCTGCATAATATTGGTCATTAAATTTTTAAGCTTATGGAATGGCGATATCCTCTAATATCATTCGTTATTTCAAATGTTATTAGAACCATGTGCGTGTATCAGCCCGCAATGAAAAACGTGTAAGTTAAAGACCAACCAATATTGGACACTATCTTTTCTTTTTTTAGCCCCTGTACTATAAAAAGCTCTAAAATGTGCAACAACTAACATAATTGCAATAGAAAATGGCACACAAAATCAGTTCAAGGGCATGACACGGCCATCCTAACCCGTAACAATCATTTCTCTTCTGATCTGCCGAAATATAATTTTGCATTTAATCATTCTTCAACGGATCGCTGTGTTTCGTCATTAAGATGACAGTATATATAATTACATAATAAAGAACTTACATTATTAACACTGGCTTCTCTCGACTTCTTCTTGCGCGGTGGGCGTCCGTCAGCATCGCCTAATTTTAAAGAAATAATGGAATAAATTAGAAATTGTAAATATTTTAAAAGTCTTAGAAATATCATAAAATTTATGAAATACCTGTTCGGGAATTCAATATTGGAATAATCATGAAGCAAAGAAATTTTAGCCACAGCTAATCACAAGGGAAATAATTATCAACCAACAACACGACGAAGAAAATTAATAATTCAAGAAAAGAGCTGGATGTAAAAAAGAAACTCTTAAATGTATCAAAAAGTTAAACACTCTAAGGAGACCGAAACTAATATCGCGAAGATTCGAAAATGATATTGCTTCTTCCTCCTTTTCTGCCGTTTTTTCTGTCTTGCGATTAAAATTAAAATAAACGTAGCGTCAACGAGCCATCTGCCACCATCCATCGTCTTTTACATTAATTCGAAATTGAAGAAAACACAATGAAATATGACGATTTTGTTTTTTGTTTTAATTAATAGTAGAACTTATATTTTATTTATTTTTTAAATATATATATAATAGGTCTTCGATAATGTATTCAAGTGAAATTCATAAAATGAGATTATTTTCATGCCCTGAAGACCCTGTGTGTTTATAATTTAATTATCATTAACATTAGTAGTAATAATTAATACATATCGAGCGTATATATAATTAATTATTAAATTACATTTTATTTATGTTTGAAAATCTTATTCTTGTTTAAACTTAAATAGGTTAAGAATAATAAGTCCTCCAAAGTCGCAAACATCGCATGATAATCATTGTATAAAAAACATAGAAAATAAAATAAGGACATACCTAAATAAGCTTACGGCTAAACGATAACGTGTAAACGTTTGCAGTTATTACTTTTAGAGAAGAATATTTTGAAAATGTTTTAAGAATGTTAGACATTTGTTTTGCAAATGTTTATTCTTTAAAAAATTGCTTTTCTCCATTTTAATTTTTTACTAAACTAAGAAATTTTGTTATTTATTTGAAAAACAGTCTCTAATTATTGAATAGAAGTTGAATTTCATTCTTTCACTGTTTCATTAATAAGAATTAATTATTCTTCGGTTAATCTTACGATATTAATATATATTTTTCTCCTAATTAAAATTAATTATTTATTATATTATCGATGAAAAAAATTAATTTAGCTAAATATTATTTATATTATTTATTAAATTGGAAAATTTTTTTTGCACGACCTTGCATAATTTTGCAAAATTAATTAAGGAGAACAAAGAAAAGGTGGGAAGGCTGTATTAATAATAATTATCATTATTATTTACTAAGTAGTAATTAATAGTTTTGTAAACTAAATACAATTATTTAAAACATGTAGAGAAACAAAGTCAATACGAACAAACGATCCTCCGACAACGATCAAACGACAAATTTGTTAATGTTAACATTTGATTAAACCTTGCAACGGTATTTAAGAAGTCCGAAGTAAAATTCAATTGATTACACAAAATTCAAGATTGGTTTTATATCGTATGGACTAAATTTAATGGACTTCATTTTTGACCTTTTCTATCTATTTTCCTTTTAATACATTTAAAACATATCAACAGTTTCTTTCATCGCCTCCGATAATTCAAATTTTCAATCTTTTAGGCTCGTCTAGCAGAAAGTTTGGGTAGGTCGGCATTTTCAAGTCACGCTTCAGATCTTTTTCTGATTTAATTATTTTATTTTTCTCATTGAAACTACAAAAAATAAAAAGAACACAAAGTATTAAAAAGGCAACTAAAGAATTTTCTATAAATTAACTGCAGATTAATAGGAAAATTTATGATTTAGTTTGAAGTGATATACTGTCAATTATATATTATAAGTTTCAAAAACTTTTTAATCGTTCAATAACAATAATTATATTTTTATTAAAGTATTCACTGGATATTCACGTAGTCGTTTTGGGCCAATAACAAAAAAATTATTACGCCTCCTTTTATCGCAGAGAAAAATACGTGCAAACAATGTGTAAAGGGGCGGGGGAGAGCCGACAGCAGAAATTAAATTTAAATTGATTTCTTAAGTTTCTCTTATATATTTTACGTTTTTACAAGACTTCAAGTCAATAGTCTTTCTTTGTTTCTCTTTCGCGTTTTTTTCTCGCTCTCTCTCTCTCTCTTTATTTTATTCTATATATATGCGTACAAGATGCTCGCGTTTTTAGGCGCTTTAAACGCCGCTCTCATATCCTTTTCCATCATACCCGTCCACCTCCACCTCCTCCTCCTCATAATTTTCAATATTTTTTCTTGTTTTCCTTTTTGCCTTTTTAAATAATCGTTTTATTCCATGTCACGTAAACTAAATGTGTGTATATGTTACGCCTATCTTTTATATTAGTAATAAATTTAATAATTTTTTTTCCATTTAAAATGTAAATAAAACGGTTACAGATAGACAAAAATAACATCATATTTAAAATAAAGAATAAAAGTACCAAAATAATTATGAAACTTCATTATTAAGTTCGTCCCTTAAGGATGGATTTAGGTTTCTGCCTTTTTGGCGGTAGTTCTGCATCTATGACTGGGAGGGTGGAGGTGAGGATTAAATTGTAAGCAAACAAATTTGACTTAATTATTTGGAACTATCTTTACTAGAAACTGATTATTTTTATCAAAATTGAATCTAGAAAAAATAAAATATGGCAAACATTTTAAAATTTCGAAACGAAATTTGTTTGAGAAAAAAAATTACCTAAAAAATAATCCCAAGAGGGACAACATTTTTGGTAAGAAATCCTTGAATAAATTTTGAAATATCAACCCCTCCCTCTCCTTCGTCGTAAGTAACCATTTATTGTTCTGTGTGGTGAAGAAGTAAAAAATTTCATCACATTGCGATCTATTTGAATTTTTCTTTAGAATTACTAACGTAGATTTTCATAAAGAATGCTCTAGTGTCAAAAAACAGTAAACGTCAAACAATACGAAAATCTAATCGAATCGATTGAAGCCCTGGTAAAAAATTATTCGGGGAGGGTAAGGCGACATTGAAGAAAAACAAAAAAACCATCCTCTCTATCGCTCTGGATATGTCCTGGTGATGTATTTCTCAATTGAGCACATATACGTTTTTCCTGGCTTTTTACACATTGTCTGCAAGTGTATTAGTTATTCCAGATAGCTTTAATAAATTTAATTAAAATTAAAATTAAAATGCTGTCTATAACTCTTATAACCGGCCACCTGGAGACTTTTGTTCATAAAAAAAGTTGGCTGTTTTTTTTTCTTATAATATTGAATATACATAGGTTGATGC